>CM076575.1:691272067-691812837 GCA_034641835.2 Pinus albicaulis
AGTGTTCGCTTGAGAGGGAGCTACACTTGCATGCAGATGAGGAGCTGTTAGTTCCTAAGGAGGAGCTTCCGGATGTGGATCAGCAACAAGAGGAGGTTCAGGAGGTGGAAGAAACCACCCAGGCAGCGCCAACCATCAGAGGGCGCATGCGCACTACAGAAGCTGAGCGACTGGCTCGGGATGCAGAGAAGGTTGTAGGACCACCTACAGCACAGCGCAGACAGAGACAGTCACCGGATCGGTACACCGGATACATGGCTCTTGTGAGTCAATGTGTTGTGACGGAGCCATCCTCTTTTGAGGAAGCTGTGGAGGAACCCGCATGGGTTGATGCCATGATCGAAGAATATGATTCGATCATCAGGAACAGTGCATGGGAGATTGTCCCAAGACCGGTGGGGAAATCAATGGTGGGTTCACGATGGATCTACAAAGTGAAGCAGGCAGCTGACGGGAGTGTGGAGAAGTACAAGGCGAGATTTTTCGCCCGTGGCTTTTCACAGATCGAGGGGATTGACTATGAGGAGACCTTTGCACCTGTCGCAAGGTACTCTTCCATACGGACGATCCTTGCTCTCTCAGCGCATATGGGGTGGCACATTCATCAGATGGATGTGAAGACTGCGTTCCTCAATGGAGTTATTGAGGAAGAGGTGTACATAGAGCAGCCTGAAGGTTTTGAGATCTTCAGCAGTGAGTCGCATGTGTGCCGACTCAAGAGAGCACTGTATGGGCTGATGCAAGCACCTCGTGCTTGGTACACTCGGATAGACAGCTACTTCACCGGGCTTGGATTCTCCAAGAGTGAGGCGGATCCAAACCTGTACCAGATTGTGGTGGAGGGGAAGCTGTTGATCATCGTACTGTATGTAGATGATCTGATTTTGACCGGCGATGAGCAGTTGATACTTTCATGCAAGGAGGATCTTGCACGAGAGTTTGAGATGAAGGACTTGGGCATCCTTCATTATTTCCTGGGATTGGAGATTTGGAAGCGCAGCGGAGGACTGTTTGTTTCTCAGGGCAAGTATGCTCAGGAGATTCTGGAGAGGTTCAACATGCAAGGCTGCAAGCCTGTTGACACTCCTCTTCCCGGTGGTTGGAGGAAGGAGGATGCTACTTCAGCGGAGGTAGTGGATGCCACTGTCTATCGACAGTTGGTGGGGTCGCTTATGTATCTGGTCAATACACGACCCGATATATGCTATGCAGTTAACCAGCTTTCGCAAGCTATGGTTAAGCCTACCAAGCTATTTTGGAAGGCGGGCAAGCATGTATTGCGCTATATCAGAGGCACATCGGGATATGGTCTATGGTACAGACAGGAGGATGGAGCGAAGCTTTCTGGCTTCACTGATGCAGATTGGGCAGGGAGTCCAACGGACCGGAAGAGCACTTCTTGAGGAGTTTTCAGCATTGGGTCGACAGCAGTTTCCTGGTACAGCAGGAAGCAGAGATCCGTGGCACTCAGTTCAACAGAGGCCGAGTACATGGCAGCTAGCTTGGCTGCATGCGAGGCTATTTGGATGAGGAAGATCCTCGTAGGATTGTTCAGGTTGCATTTGGAGCCTACAGTGATCTACTGTGATAACCAGAGTTGCATTAAACTCTCGGCTAATCCAGTATTTCATGATAGGTCCAAACACATCGACATCAGGTACCATCATATCAGAGATTGTGTTCAATGGAGAATCATGATGCTTTCATATGTTCCCACGGAGGATCAGGATGCCGACATCTTGACGAAGGCGCTCACCAGGAGCAAGTTCGAATTCCATAGAGGCAGGATAGGGGTTGAAGATAATCCATATCTTGCTGAGAGGGAGTGTTGAAAATGCAGCAAGATGATGGAGCTTAGTGAAATGAAGTCGCCTTCACTAAGTGGGCCCGCAGGCAAATTCTGGCGCAAAATCTATTTTTTAGACTATGTCTATTTTTAGACATATGGAGCATGGTTCGGGGATTCCAGTTTGAGATTCTTGAAGTATGTGTCATGTTGGTAAAAATAGATGAGACTCTATTTTTGAGGTCAAAGAGGTCGAAGTCTATTTTTAGACCGCCTCTCCTTAAAACATGGAAGTCAAATATTATTTACCCTTAATAATATTTAGACTATAAACTTCAGTTTACTCTCTTGGAGCACTTCAGTTCGAGCTACAGAAGTGGCTCATGCATCTGACAGAGGAATTACGTTATTCCCAAGGGTTTGATGGCATCATGCATGGTTGACTTCAGTTAGGACTTCAGTGGCTGAAGTTTGGTGGAGTTAATGAGACAGATAGTGGAGTTGTGTTCTGTTTATTTTAGTTGAACTAGTTGAGATTAGTTTAACTAGCTAATCAATTAGTTATGAGTGGAGTGAATTAAATTTTATTTAATTCATTAATTAGTAACTCATTATTCAACTCAAGAACACATCAGTTCACTACAGTGCATGATCAGTTCAGTGGAGACCAGTGAAAGAGGTAGATGAAAGGGTGGAGTTAGCTATCAGTGGCGACATCAGTTGTGCATGAGATTTGCACAACACTTGGAGGAATTTCCCATGATGATTGCGCTTTCAAGCCATGGAGATTCGAACCTTGGATCTCTATATAGACAGGCCATGATTGCGCAATAGAAGCGAGGCAATTAGTGGTGAGTTTTGAACCAGTAACCTGTTCAAAACTGAGCTAGTTTGTGTGTAACTTCATGAGAAAGTACTGAGTACTTGTGAGGAGTATTGTATTGAGTTTGTTACATGATTTCTCCATTATAATATACACAATAGCTGCATGGTTTTCAGCTATAATCTTTCCCCATACATACTGTGTTAATGTGTATGATGATTTGATGTGCTATCGCTTGATTTTATTTCTGCATGTTTGATGATCTGAGTGGAAGAGATTATGTGTTGCATATAAATTTGAATTGTATGTGATCAGGATAGTCTCGGTGGATAATTAATCATTATTTAGCAAATTTCTACATGGTATCGGAGCTATTGAAGCAGAGATTGATCATCACAGTGATTACAAACTTATTTCGGTAGACAGAGTCTGCATGCGAGCCAGGTAGCCTCCGGATTCATCTTTATTCGGAAAGTGAAAGGTCTTGTAAATGCCCCTTGCAGTCGATCTCTATGCTAGAAATAATTTTTTCTCACATATCTAGAGCGGTTGAGCTTTGAAGTGGAATTCGAAATTTTGCAGCAGTTTTGTTTTCTTGGTGCCGGTGTTGAAAATGTCTTTCAACGGTTTGCGACTCGAATATGCTCTTGAAGGCAGTTCGAATTATGTTGCATGGAAGGATCGCATGGAGGCAGTATTAGAAGATAATGGACTGAAGGAGTTCGTGGATATGGATGTCCAAAAGCCCACCGATCCTGCTGAAGTCGAAGCATGGCAAAAGAAGATGGCGAAATGTCGAAGGATCCTGTTGGAGGGCGTCAAGGATCATATTGTATCCAGCCTGCATGGAAAGGCTTCTCCATATTTAATGTGGAAAGCTTTGATGGATCTATTCTAGAGTAAGAGCGACCAAAGGAAGCTGGCGCTCAAAGATAAGCTCAGGAACATCAAGATGGAGAAAGGCGACAGTATCGCCAAATACCTCACGAAGTTCACTCAGTGCAGAGATGAGCTGGGAAGTGTGGGGGTGACTGTCGAAGATGAGGACATGGTCGACTTGGCTCTCCTTGGTCTTCCGAAGGCTTGGCACTCATATCAAGATAGTGTCAATGGTCGGGAGAAGCTGCCGGGATGGGAGCGCCTTTGGGCGGATCTCATGCAGGAGGAGATAAGGAGGACTACTCGGGATGGATCTTCATCAAAGGGAGCTGATGAAGAAAACTACGCTTTGGTGGCCAAAGCAAAGAAGGGGAAAGGTAAGAAACCTTCTCATTCCGGTGCAAGGGCAAGAAGCAGGATATGGCGAAAGTGAAGTGTTTTCACTGCCATGATCACGGACATTATGCTACCAATTGTCCAAAGAAGAAGAAGAACAAGCAAGCGGGAAGATCTACAGAGGGAGAAGCTTTGGCTTCACAGTTCGAGCTTGACGTTTCACTAATCGCATGCTTGGTTTCAAGTGTGATGGGATCGGTATGGTTCTTGGACAGCGGTGCGTCATTTCATATGACGGGAGATCGGGATTTGTTCTCAGATATGGAGGACAAAGATCTGGGTGTGCACATCGAGATGGGCGATGATGGTAGATACAATGCGACTGGTATCGGTACCATATCCTTTGAAAGGGAGTCTGGTAAACCCTTTGTATTGAGGGATGTCATGCATGTACCTGGATTGAAGAAGAACTTGATCTCTGTGGCGATGTTGGAGGATAAGGGGTATGATGTGGTCTTTAGCGAAGGAAAAGCCCTCCTGTGCAGTAAGACTACTGGAGAGACTCAGAAGATAGGGGTTCGAACCAAGAACCTTTATCAGTTGCAGGTAGATGGCTGCGTAGCTATGGCATGCAAGGCGGGAGAAGTGGTGAGCCGGGATGATGAGGGCGAACTGTGGCACAGGAGATTGGGCCACCTTCACCATGGAGCTTTGAAGATTCTGCAGCAGATTTCTACTGGGCTTCCTAAGGGCACTCTTGCGCAGTCAGATCAGTGCAAGGGGTGTACCTTGGGGAAGTATGTGAAATCCACCTTTCACGAGAAGGATAGTCGCGCCACGACGATCCTTGAGAGAGTTCACACAGACGTGTGTGGTCCTTTCTCAGTTGCTTCGACAGCAAAGCAAAAGTATTATGTGATCTTTGTTGATGATTTCTCTCGAAAGTGCTGGATCTTCTTCATGCAGAAGAAGAGCGATACATTCGCGAAGTTCTGTGAGTTTAAAGCACTGGTCGAGAAGGAGTCGGAGAAGAAGGTGATTGCTCTAAGGAGTGATAACGGTGGTGAATTCATCTCGGCTGAATTCAAGGAGTTCTGCAGCGCAGAAGGGATTCGGAGAGAGCTCATCGCACCCCATAACCCACAGCAGAACGGGGTGGCCGAGCGGAAGAACAGAACGATCGTGGGTGCTGCACGGGCGATGTTGCATGATCAGGGCCTACCCCTTCACTTGTGGGCTGAGGCATGCAATACAGCAGTGTATGTGCAGAACCGTTATCCTCACAAGGTTCTTGGCATGAGTACACCAGAGGAGGCTTATTCTGGCAAGAGGCCTGATATTTCCCATTTGCGGATTTTCGGATCTCCTGTCTACATGCATGTGACGAAGGATGCGAGAAGGAAGCTGGATCCAACTGCTGAAGTTGGAATATTTGTGGGGTACACCGATACACCTCACAACTATCGGGTGTATGTGCCAGACAGTCGCAAGACTGTTGTGCGACGGGATATAAAATTTCAGGAGGAGAAAGCCATGCAGTGTTCGCTTGAGAGGGAGCTACACTTGCATGCAGATGAGGAGCCGTTAGTTCCTAAGGAGGAGCTTCCGGATGTGGATCAGCCACAAGAGGAGGTTCAGGAGGTGGAAGAAACCACCCAGGCAGCGCCAACCATCAGAGGGCGCATGCGCACTACAGAAGCTGAGCGACTGGCTCGGGATGCAGAGAAGGTTGTAGAACCACCTACAGCACAGCGCAGACAGAGACAGTCACCGGATCGGTACACTGGATACATGGCTCTTGTGAGTCAATGTGTTGTGACGGAGCCATCCTCTTTTGAGGAAGCTGTGGAGGAACCCGCATGGGTTGATGCCATGATCGAAGAATATGATTCTATCGTCAGGAACAGTGCATGGGAGATTGTCCCAAGACCGGTGGGAAAATCAGTGGTGGGTTCACAATGGATCTACAAAGTGAAGCAGGCGGCTGACGGGAGTGTGGAGAAGTACAAGGCGAGATTCTTCGCCCGTGGCTTCTCACAGATCGAGGGGATTGACTATGAGGAGACCTTTGCACCTGTCGCAAGGTACTCTTCCATACGAACGATCCTTGCTCTCTCAGCGCAGATGGGGTGGCACATTCATCAGATGGATGTGAAGACTGCGTTCCTCAATGGATTTATTGAGGAGGAGGTGTACATAGAGCAGCCTGAAGGTTTTGAGATCTTCAGCAGTGAGTCGCATGTGTGCCGACTCAAGAGAGCACCGTACGGGCTGAAGCAAGCACCTCGTGCTTGGTACACTCGGATAGACAGCTACTTCACCGGGCTTGGATTCTCCAAGAGTGAGGCAAATCCAAACCTGTACCAGATTGTGGTGGAGGGGAAGCTGTTGATCATCGTACTGTATGTAGATGATCTGATTTTGACTGGCGATGAGCAGTTGATACTTTCATGCAAGGAGGATCTTGCACGAGAGTTTGAGATGAAGGACTTGGGCATCCTTCATTATTTCCTGGGATTGGAGATTTGGCAGCGCAGCTGAGGACTGTTTGTTTCTCAGGGCAAGTATGCCCGGGAGATTCTGGAGAGGTTCAACATGCAAGGCTGCAAGCCTGTTGACACTCCTCTTCCTGGTGGTTGGAGGAAGGAGGATGCTACTTCAGCGGAGGTAGTGGATGCCACTGTCTATCGACAGTTGGTGAGGTTGCTTATGTATCTGGTCAATACACGACCCGATATATGCTATGCAGTTAACCAGCTTTCGCAAGCTATGGTTAAGCCTACCAAGCTCTTTTGGAAGGTGGGCAAGCATGTATTGCACTATATTAGAGGCACATCGGGATATGGTCTATGGTATAGACAGGAGGATGGAGCGAAGCTTTCTGGCTTCACTGATGCAGATTGGGCAGGGAGTCCAACGGACCGGAAGAGCACATCTGGAGGAGTTTTCAGCATTGGGTCGACAGCAGTTTCCTGGTACAGCAGGAAGCAGAGATCCGTGGCACTCAGTTCAGCAGAGGCCGAGTACATGGCAGCCAGCTTGGCTGCATGCGAGGCTATTTGGATGAGGAAGATCCTCGTTGGATTGTTCGGGTTGCATTTGGAGCCTACAGTGATTTACTGTGATAACCAGAGTTGCATTAAAATCTCGGCTAATCCAGTATTTCATGATAGATCCAAACACATCGACATCAGGTACCATCATATCATAGATTGTGTTCAGCGGAGAATCATGATGCTTTCATATGTTCCCACGGAGGATCAGGATGCCGACATTCCTGACGAAGGCGCTCACCAAGAGCAAGTTCGAATTCCACAGAGGTAGGATAGGGGTTGCAGATAATCCATATCTTGCTGAGAGGGAGTGTTGAAAATGCAGCAAGATGATGGAGCTTAGTGAAATGAAGTCGCCTTCACTAAGTGGGCCCGCAGGCAAATTCTAGCGCAAAATCTATTTTTAGACTATGTCTATTTTTAGACATATGGAGCATGGTTCGGGGATTCCAGTTTGAGATTCTTGGAGCATTGGTCATGTTGGTAAAATAGATGAGACTCTATTTTTTAGGTCGAAGAGGTCGAAGGCTATTTTTAGACTGCCTCTCCTAAAAATATGGAAGTCAAATATTATTTACCCTTAATAATATTTGGACTATAAACATCAGTTTACTCTCTTGGAGCACTTCAGTTCGAGCTACAGAAGTGGCTCATGCATCTGACAGAGGAATCACGTGGTTCCCAAGGGTTTGATGGCATCATGCATGGTTGACTTCAGTTGGACTTCAGTGGCATAAGTTTGGAGGAGTTAATGAGACAGATAGTGGAGTTGTGTTCTGTTTATTTTAGTTGAACTAGTTGAGATTAGTTTAACTAGCTAATCAATTAGTTATGAGAGGAGTGAATTAAATATTATTTAATTCATTAATTAGTAACTCATTATTCAACTCAAGAACACATCAGTTCACTACAGTGCATGATCAGTTCAGTGGAGACCAGTGAAAGAGATAGATGAAAGGGTGGAGTTAGCTATCAGTTGTGACTATACTGTTGCTATTTTCAACACACATATAGGTGGAGTAAGCCCATGAGGATTGCGCAGTTCAGGCTGGTGGTTTATCTATATAAAGAGGCCATCCCATAGCATTGAAACACGCAATAGAGGCAAGGCAATTGGCGGTGAGTTTTGAACCAGTAACCTGTTCAAAACTGAGCTAGATTGTGTGTAACTTCATGAGAAAGTACTGAGTACTTGTGAGGAGTATTGTACCGAGTTTGTTACATGATTTCTCCATTATAATATACACAATAGCTGCGGGGTTTTCAGCTATAAGCTTTCCCCATACATACTGTGTTAATGTGTATGATGATTTGATGTGTTATCGCTTGATTTTATTTCCGCATGTGTGATGATCTGAGTTGAGTTGAGTGGAAGAGATTATGTGTTGTGTATGAAGTTCAAATAGTATGTGACCAGGATAGTCTCGGTGGATAATTAATCATTATTCAGCAAATTTCTACAAGGACTATGTCCTTTTCAGTTGCAACCGTGGATGCGGCGGAAGGACTTTGTGCCAGGTACCTTCTCTTCTCTTGCTGAATTTTCAAAGAGAATTGGTCGAATGTGAGCCTGGTGAGGTCGAAGACCTCCTCCTCCTGCCCCTGGGGGGAATTCACATCAGAGAGCATGGTTCCTGTACCACCTAGAGGTACTTCGAGGGGAGACACCTCGATATCTTCTATCATTTCATCCTCCTCTTCTTTCTTCTTCTTTTCCTCCTTTTCCCTTTGATGGCGCTCGGCTTCCGCCTTCTCATGCTCTTCCTTCCAACTGCACTCCACTTCTACTGCTGCTTCTATTTCGGCTTTCCTCTTTTGCTCGGCTGCAGTAGCTTGGTCTGCTTTCTTTTGGCGTTTAGCTTCTGCTTTTTCAAGCTCTTTCTTGAGTGCCTATTCTACTGCGGCCTGCACCTCCTTTTCCTCCTTTTCCTTCTTGGCCTCCTCAGCCTACTTCTTCTTCTGATCTGCCTTTGAACTTTTCTTTCGCTTCTCCTCATCCTCTTTTATCTTCTTTTCTTTCTCTTGCTGGGCTTTGGCCTCTGCTTCTTTCTGTTGGGAAGAGGTGTCGGGCCCTGTGCTGGTCCGGGGCTTTTTAGCTAGAGAGGAAGAGGCACCTCCTAACTTACGGCTCCTGTCCTCCAAACTTTGATCATCCGGATCCTCTTGGCCAGAGTCCGCCCCCGGAGCAAGTTGTCTATCTGCATTGTACCAGTTCCTTCTCTCATCTTCTCCCAGGCGTTCTACATGCTGGTAGTTCCATTTGAATTTGGCTTTCTTGCAGTGTTCGAGAACTATCCTCTCTGGGTCATATGTTCGGTACTCTAAAGCCCTAAGGTGATAACTTTTAATCTCTTCTCCTTCAGCCCCTACCTCTCTAAAATCTTTAACTGTGTATGCGCTGATAGTGAGGGGTAGCACGGGCCAGGGCTTCTTCTTACCTGTGGATAGGACACTGGAGAAACCCGAGGACATTTGGAAGCATACCTCTTGTATGAGCATCTTGTCTGTAACGAAGCGAGGCACAACATGTGGTGCCCTGAACGAGCCGAAGACTCGGATGAAAGTATATTCAGCGAACGGAAACCAATGCGCCACTTGGCCTAGAGTCTCCCTGGCTAGCCAAGACATGCAAGGGGCGTCCTAGCCAAATAATTTTCTGAATAGGGCGGGGATGAATATTTGAGAAATTGGTTCTATATCCTGTTTATACCTGGATTCCCAGAACACTTTGGTTTGTAGATGAATTGCACGGGTCTGCGTGGGATTCCAATTATGTGCCCATCCCTCAAAATGCAACCTTGCATAGACGGCATCCAATAGATAAGAGGCCATATAGAACTCAGAAGGCATTCCTTCATCTGGGGCCAATGCCGAGGACAAGTTTGTATGCATTGAGGTCATCAATATACTAGCCCAGTTGAAACGGGTGCCATGCACCGTTACATATTCCATGATAGTAGCCCATGTGCCGTTGAAGGTGGTGGCGTCGGGGCGCCCGTACAATCTGCAAAGCATGGCGGCTACTAATTTATATACTTTTCTGAGGCTGGCCACCGGATATTCTTGGTATTTCTTGACTTTAAATTTGTCGAGCTCTGCCCACCACTGCCTGATAGTGTCGACTACAGGGACTGCATGGGCAAGAGCCCATTCTTCTGTAAAGTTTTCTTCCTGTTGAGGCAAAGAGTAGTAAACATGGGCGTCCGAGCCTACGAGCGTTGCAAAAGCCTTGCCTTCGCTGTCTTGGATCACGAACTTCTTGGGATCGATTTTTTGTATGATCCAGTCTATCATTTCGGGACATGGAAATATGGCCAGATGAGCACCTACGAGATTTAGCTTGGACCTTTTTAATTTTAAGTATACCTCCCGATCTGGGAGGTCTTCTGGAAATTTCGATTCCGTTATGGCGAACTCATGGTACACTTGGTACCATCGAATGCTATCCCCTTTTGCAAATGTACAAAGGGTATCTCTGTATATCGGGGGTGGGGACACTGGTATGTCCATCTCAACATCTTCCACTACCACGTGCTTGTCTTTCTTCCGGGACACTGGGGTTGCCATGTCACTGGAATCCGAGAGAACAGGTATACACTCTGCGTCTGCTTCAAGTTCACCTGTCATATTCATGAAAGAATCCCATGATAAGAACGACATGATGATAAAATACCAATTACAGTTTATCAATGATTTTAGCTGGGACACAAGCAAAATTGAAACAATGTTCTACTGGGTCGCGGGGTCGCAGCTTGAGAGAAAAAAGCCAACATGCGACCTTGCGACTAGTTTGCAAGGTTGCTGGGTTGCAAACCGTGAAAAAGTATGAAAATGCGACCTTGCGACCTTGCGACTAGGTCACTGGGTCGCTAGGTCGCAAATTTAGAAAAACCGGGAAAATGCGACCTTGCGACCTTGCAACTAGGTCGCTGGGTCGCGAGGTCGCAAATTTAGAAAAACTGGGAAAAATGCGACCTTGCGATCTTGCGACTAGGTCACGGGGTCGCAGGGTCGCAAATCTCAAACAATTTGGAAACTGCGACCTTGCGACTAGGTCGCGGGGTCGCAAGTCACGCTAGGGCTTTCCCGGGGGTTTTGGGCGCGCGCGGCGTGGAGTGTTTTTCCCTTTAACTGGGAGAATGCAAAGCCAAAAGGGTCCAGGCAAGGTCAAGGGATATTTCTTGGAGTAGGGGAGTAGCCATGGACGTCTGGACAAGAAATGATGATGATTTTGGGCACTGTGGGGGAAAACAGGAATCAGAAAACCCTAAGTAAGAAATACAGACAAGGGTTGAGGTAAATTGACAATTTAAAGGCTGGGGATGTCTGGGATTTAGCAAGAATAACCAAAAGGGAAACAACAGGAGGGAAAATGGCAACTTACCCGGGAAAAACACGCGCCAGTCGACCTGTCAGAGTCGTTTCTTTCTATTCGCTGCATGTGAAAAATGCGACCTAGCAACCTAGTTTATATAAAAGGGTCGCACGTGCGGGTATTTAATGAGGTCACAAGGTCGCAATTCGAGTGATTCAGAAGGTATGCGACCTAGCGACCTAGCGACCTTGCGACCTGAGGGTCGCGGGGTCGCAAAGTCGCGAGGACGCAGTTTTCCTTAAAAGTTGAGTTTTGTGACCTTGCGACCCTGCGACCTTGCGACCTTGCGACCTTTAGGTCGTAGGGTCGCAAGGTCGCGGAGTCGCAGTTTTCTAAAAAATGGAGTTTTGCGACTTTGCAACTTAGCCTTCTAGACTCTTTACTTGGTTTTTCTTTAAGCTCAAGGGGCTCCAAAAAAAATTTAAGTAGGGTTTTTTTTTGGAGGGTGTTGTAGAGGCTACAACAGGTAACTTACCTCAAAATTTCCGAGAAACATGCATTTGACAAGCCAAATTTTGATTTCAAGTTGTACAGTAACATCATTGTCCCCAACTAGGTAGACTTTGACTGACTGCCAGGTCCAAAGAGAGGGGTGGTGGAAGAAAATTTAAGGCTTTCGAAAAAGGTGTCAGCGATATGAGCATCATCCCCTAGCTGATCATAATTTTGGAATGCATCTAACAACATTGTCTCCATGGCAGTCGTATCCCTTAAGTAATCATCCATACCAACCTCTATTTTATTATCTCCATTGCTAGCTTGTGAAGAACTACTATTGCTATATTCATTCCTAATTGGTGAATCTGGACGTAGCGGGAATTAAATCGGTGGTTGATTCAACTATTCTTGGTATCGTTCCTCTCCGATTTTTTCTCTTAATTCAGTCTTTTCTCGATTTGACATTGTCGTGGGGTGCAACGGAAGATGGTAGGTAGGTTGTTCATCATCACTAGAATCCTAATAATTTAAAAAAAAAAAAATTGAACATGATTAGTACAAAATATTATGATATCAATTAGTAACCACGTTGACAATATTGCATGATTATAAATTGGTTTGACATTGAAATAATTACATATTAATCAATATATATACCAAACAATTATAATTATAATTACCATCATTGTCCCGGGATTGTGGCTAGAAAATGCAATATTGTTACAATTGGCAGGGTCAAGTGGCTGTCCATTTTCATCTACCAAATGCGTCTTGTGGTATGCAGCTCCTGATATTAAGAACTTTTGATGTTTTGGAGCAGTACTTTGAATATAATTTTATGCATATGAACTCGATGATGAATCTGCATGAACCTGCAAATTTGTATATGTTATAAATTTAATTAAGTTGTGCATGATTGACTACATGGATAAAAAACATACATAAATTCAATTAGATAGTGAAAAAATAAAATAAAAAATATAAAGTAAATATTACGACTCCACATGGATAGGGAGAACTTCGCGATGGACTTTGAGAAATATTATGGAACGAGCTGGATTTTGAAGTTTTCCATTTCATATAATATATGATATTTTCTCCCTGCATTTGAGCAAAACAACAATAAACTTTGGTGCACAAACCTAAATGTAATTTTGGTGCACACTATTCACATAACCACACCGGTCAGTTCTTTACTCTGTGCACCGATGCGCTTTTGTAACAAGTAGCACTGGTGCGGTTCAATTAAACAATGCACCGGTAAACAAATAACCGCAATAAAAAAAAGCGCAACCCTATTTTATTTAAGTGAAAAAAAAAAGCGGTAACTTGAAAATTGGGCAGAAAAATATTTTCGAAAATCTAATTTCATAAAACATTTCTTTAAATACTAAACACTTTTCATTATTTCACTATTTTTGCAAAAAAATTCAGCCAGATATTTGCAAGATACATACCTGGAGCAAACAGAGCACGAGAACACTATGGAGCAGGGAAATAAGTTTGAATAGAAGTATTCAGACAATCCAAATTCCAAACCTCTGGTAATTCAAACCCTATACCATAGAATTTTAAACGACGTGAGTAAAGTTTATTGTTTTTTTGTACTTTTTTCTGCAGTTTTTTTTATGCAGTGAAATAAGAAATCAAAGTCTATTGTTTTATTTTATTTTTTATCTAGTTTTTTATGAAGTAAAATACAAAATCAAATCTTATTGTTTTTTTTACTTTTTGTTTCTACAGTTTTTTACCTTTTCTGCAATTTTCAGAAACAAAAATAAAAAAAGAAATCAATTTTTAGAAACAAAACCCTAGATTCTTTTTGTTTCTGCCATTTTTTCTCCCTCTTTCTTTTCAATTTAGATTTATAGGGTTTCTGTACACATAATAAATCCAACCCATGGGACGACTTGCATAGTCAGATCCCAATCCATGTTGGCCCTTGCGTCAATATTAAAAAAAATACAGATTTTTTTTCACCGGTGCGCCCTGCATAACATTGCGCACCGGTGCCCTTGGTTATACCAGCGCACCGCTGAAGTACAATGATAAAAAATAAAAAAATAAAATATTTTTTTATCAGTGCGCCATTTGTAACATATGGCATCGGTGCACTATTACATTATGGAGCACTGCAAAACGTGTTGTTTTGGAAAAAAAACCATTTTACAAACATGCCCTACATTATTTTTGTTTCTTCCCTTTCTTCTCCCACTTGCTGTGATTTCAGAATTAGGGTTTTTTAATTTATATTTATAGGGTTTGTATTGCTAAATATAAGCCTAAGACATGCAACCAATGGGATGATCTGCATAGTCATATCTCAATCCATGTCGGTGCCCCCTTTGTAACATAGCGCATCGGTGTGCTCTGTTATACAAGCGCACCGCGCAAGTACAGTGATAAAAAATTAAAAAAACAAATTATGTTTTTATCAGTGCACCATATGTAACATATGGAACCGATGCACTATTACATTATGGCCCACCGCACAACGTGCTGTTTTGAAAAAAAACCATTTTACAAACATACCCTACATTATTTTTGTTTCTACCCTGTCTTCTCCCACTTGCTATGATTTCAGAATTAGGGCTTTTCAATTTATATTTATAGGGTTTATATTGCTAAATATAAACCTAAGACATCCAACGAACGGGTTGACCTACATAGTCGGATCCAAATCCATGTCGGCCCTTGCATGAATAAATAAATAAATCGGCGCATCCTGTCTGAAAGAGTGCACCTGGGTGCTCTGTTATCACAGCTCACTGTGAAAGTACTGTAATAAAAAATTAGAAAAATATGTAGTCGGTGTGCTATTTCATTATGACGCACCGCGAACATTCAATTTCGAAAAGAAAAAAAACTTCAAAAAATACAAACCTTACTTTCTTTATGTTTCTTCCCTTTCTTCTTCTTCTTTCTGTGATTCAGAATTAGAAATTTTCAATTTATATTTATAGGGTTTTTATTGCTAAATATAGACCTAAGACATGCAACCAACGGGACGATTAGCATAGTCGTATCCTAATCCATGTGGGCCTTGGAATGATTTTAAAAAAAAAAACATATTTTTTACCGGTGTGCCCTATGTAAGGTAGCGCACCGGTGCTCTATTGTTTACAAGAGCACCGGATAAGTAATGTGAAATAATAATATTTTTTTAACGGTGCACCATATGTAAAATATAGCACCGATTTATGCTAAAAAAACTAACACTGGACGATTTTTATTATTCTTATGATGGTTAACCAGTGCGGTCATTGACATGTAACGCACCATGGCTTCTTTTTGACATAGAGCACCATACAGTGTATTATACTGTTTTTGCGATGTGTGGGAAATACATACATGCACCGGCGTCGGTGCGTTCACCATGAATGGCACACCGGTTTTTTGAGATTTTTTTTTTTAATTGAGAAGTTGACAGTTTATTTAAAAATATATTATTGACTGATATGATACAAGTTTGATATTGTTAAAGAAATGACTGACAAGAGATCAAGTAACAAAAATATTGATAACACATCAAGAAAATAAAAAAAGGCAAGTTCTTTGTAAATTTTTTACAAAAAAATTATTTTTGAACTATATGTAAGTTTAAATAATATGTATTGTTTAATGTGTATCATGCAAAGCCACAAAATGACGAAGCTCGATAAGATTATTTCTGATCTAGGACCAGAAGAACATATAAGCTTGATGGAAAAATTGCAAAAGGATGAATCAGGTGAATGAAAAAATACTATCGATCCAATATGAGTTTCCTTTTTTAGTTTTCATTAATAATATAATTAAAATTATTAGATAACATGTGTGAAAAATTCTATTAATTCACCTTTGTTTAATGTTCTATAGGGACCAACAACTCAGAAAAGGAATGTTGTTCTAATAAAAGAAAAACAATAGAACATGCAAATGAAAATGAATTTCTCCTTAGCTAATCTGGAGTGGTGTTGGAGGTTAACGAAAGGAGGAAAAACTTTTACAAATGTTTGAGGGATCTAGTGGAATGAATGTATAGACGTTATTTCCACTTACAATACAAAAACCAATCCAATTATTCTAAGAACCAGATTTTATGTAAACTACAGGAAGAGTTTCCAGAGAATTGGTCAATGAGACATGTTAGACTTTTAATAGCAAAAACGTACAACAACAAAAAATAAGGAATGAAAAAGTAATATTCCTTTAGATGTTTGTCTAGAATTATTTATAAATATCACTTTTGTTATACTTACTTTTCATATATCAATATAAAAATTAAATAGTTTATTGTCATGTTACATTTTCAGGAAGATTATGAAAATCTCAAAAGATGAATGAGCTAATATTAGAAATATGCCAGTAGGAATGTCCAAAAAGGTGTACAAGGAGATAGTCAAAGAAATGGACAAAATTGCATCGCGAGAGGAGCCATCTCAACAACAACATGCTTCAAATGTAATATGTAATCATTGAATTTTTTTATCATTAGGTAAAATAAATAAAAAATTTAGCATTAAATATTAATTTTCAAGTATTTTCTTGCAAAAAAGAAAAGAAAATGGAACCCATTCAGCACATAAAACAGGACGACAAGGAAGAAAAGGATTGATATCTAAGTTTGTGAGTATTTTTTACTTCCTTATAAAAACTTAACTAGATTTCATTTTTGTATTTTTAAGTTATTTTACAAAAATCATCATTGAATGTCTCCAAACAAGTGCTAACATACAAAGAAGAACCATCAGAGGAATTGATTGAAATTGGTTTAAATATGGGTTGTGCGTATATGTTGGCATATCAGAACTTAATTGTGGAATTTGCAAGCATCTATCGATCTTGTTTTACTTAGCTACGTCTATAATTAATAGAAAAAATAAATCTTTTATATTAAATATATGATTTATTATGGGATATAAAACTTGCAGGAAACAAAGTATGGCACTGCGCCAACAGATCAAATCTTGAAAGATGGCATGTTACATGGTTTTGAAAGAATGTGTATAGTTTATGAGTCAATTGTTGCATTGGTATGTCATTTCTTTTCGATTTACATTGATGTATATTATTTAATATTGCAATTTTCATTATTCTCACCAATGTATATACACTCATTACAATTTATTTTTATGTTTGTAGATGGAAGAAGGTGAAGAAGAAGAAAACAATCAACGTCGTGAACAAAACATTTTTGAAAATAACCCAAGTCATGGAAGTAGCTCTAGCAGTGATAGCAGTTCAAGCGAAGAATGATGATCACTATGTTTGGATATAAAAGCAAGGCGTTGTACTATTTTTGGAAAAATGTATGTGAAATCAGACATTTTCTTTAATGTAATGGACATAGTGTCCCAATTGAAAGATAAAGGGATACCAATAACTGTCCCATTTTGTATGACACAGAATGTCTTATTCATATATATATATATATATATATATATATATATATATATAATGTTTTAATTTATTCTATTGCGTTCTCTATTGTCGTTATTGCGTTCTCCATTGTCGTTCTCAAATGTAGTAATAAAAATTTAATTCATATGAATATTGTTATAACATATATATGTGTCGACTTTTGATGAATAATGAATTTTAAAAAACCACAATAATTATGATATGATATAAAAAATTAATATAAACATCACATTCAAATCCATTAATAAAAAATTAATTAATATGAATATTGTTATAATATGTGTTGAATTTTGATGAATAATGAATTTAAAACAATCACAATAATTGCACTGCCACAGGTCGATGTTTCTAAAAAATACAAAATGAAAACCGGTGCGCTTGTATTATTAAGTGCACCGGTGCGTTTTTAATACCTATCGGGACCGCACAAATACCAAAACCAATTAAAAATATCGAGGCGCTTGTGCGGTACGACGCTCCGGTGTGTTTATGTATCTATATGCACCGGTGTCGTTTTACCGCATATGAGCACCGCACAAATACCAATACCAATTATAAATTGCGGTGCGTATGTGTGATACTATGCACCGGGGCATTTTTTCTGTCTATACGCACCGGTGCATTTGGATGACCAATAGGCACCGCACGAATACCGATACCAATTACAAATCTCGGTGCATTTGTGTGATAGTACGCACAGGGGTGTTTATGTTTCGATAAGCACCGGTGCATTTGTATGACATATTTGCACCGCACGAATACCGATACCAATTGTAAACCTCGGTGCATTTGTGCAATACGATGCACTGGAGCGTTTATATAAGCATACGCACCGGCGCGTTGATACAACCTATGGGCACCGCTCAAATCCCAAGACCAATTAGAACGGCCTCATGCGTTGTATCACAACACCAGGCCCGGTGCTGTTATTTTCCTTAACGGCCCAGTGCATTCTCCTTCGACCACCCCAGTGCGTTGTCTACTGATACGCACCGGTGTGTTAAAACCTGATAAGAGCACCAATGAAAAAACATCCGTAATAACCTCTGGCCACTCGTTTTTTTTTAGTTGTGTTGAATTTCCGTTAAAAGCTCCGCCAAAACCTCCGTTACCAGAAACGGATATGGTAGCATATGTTTTTTTGACAATTTTGGCCAATTTTATAACAATAAAAACCTCCTTTATAACGTTTGCTAGAGGGTCTTTTCCTTGTAGTGACTATGTTAATTTCTTATTTCATTTTAAACTTTTAAGTTAGGTTTTGATCATAATTTTCTATCTCAAAACCCAAAGAGGTAAATCAACCCCTTCAGATTGTGCATTTAAGGTTCATTTGTCATTCTTTGGGTTGCTTTCAATGTTTATGTAAACATGAAAATTGCATAACAAAGATTAAGTATATTTGTACAAAAATCCTAAGTTTAGGTTTTAATGCATGTAAAATATATCTAGCATCAAACTTGGCATTAATTTCATATACCATAAGGTTTTGTGGAGTCTCATCTTATTTTCTAGTTGTAAAATCATCTTTAAGTTGGTATTACTTGCATGTCCCACACTTAAGATATTTTTTGTAAATGCTAAGCTAATTTTCATAAACCCTAAGGTGAATATATCTTATGATTTAAGTTCATGTAATTTTACATTAGTTTACTTATTGTGGACTTGATTCAAAGGCAAATTTGGTTATTATTTAAATGTACATCTTGAAACCCTACTTTATAATGTAAGATGTTTCAATCTAAGGTTGATAATGCATCTTCTTGGGTGGATATTTATCACAAGGCTTTTGTTATCCTTTAGTTTGCATAAATGTATCTTCATAATTTTATCTACCTTGAGGAAGAGAAAATTTTGATTTTGAGCACATGAAGGGAAAAGTCTCTTGATTTGGTGGCTCCCATGATAGGTTTAAAGCTTTTGAATAAACCATATATTTTTGTTAAATTCATTGTAACTAGCATAGGTGAACATTATATTCTCTCATTTATACCATAAATATTGAAAAAAAATATTTCAAGGATGGGATCCTGAGGATTTGGAGCTACCTACAAATGTTACTATTAAAAATTTTCAACATTTAGATGGATCATAGTCAATATTATGATGAATTTTGTGTAGTACAATATAGCCAAGATAAGGCTCAGTGGTAATGGAGTGGATAACATGGTTATTCAAGCTATTGGTATTCGTTGCACTTTGGGTAGAAACATTAATATATCCTACATTCTAAAGGGAATGGTATCCATAGAATTTTTCATGAGTTGGTTAGAGTCTAAGAATCAATTCTATGACACAACTTAGATTTTTCCTCAATTAATGGCCTTACAAACCATGTAGAGCCTATGATTTTGCAAAACACTCTAGGAATTTACCAAGTTTTCTCACTAGATCAACAATCTAAATTTGATTCGCCTATTGATTCTTGAACCATCAAAGTAAAGCACAATCATTTATCAGATACAAATCAATTGAGTTTTTCCATGGATAGGCAACAAATGAACTCTTGGTTAGTATGTAGATAAGATGTAGTTGTCAACAATGATGATCTTGTTGTCACCACAAGAATGCTTTTAAATCAACAATATAATCCAGAATTGTAGAACTAGAACAATGCGTATGTGAGACTTTAGAAAAATATGCAAGGATGTCCTAGGATGGCAAACAAGGTATGATAACTATGTTCTATGAGGTTTTACAAACATGAATTTGATGTTAGCAAGAGGAAATTCCTATGTGCAAAGGCCTAGGTAAGAAAAGTAGAATCATATTAATTTGAACCAAAGATAGCTCGGGTGGTTGGGAGAAATGTTCTTATCCTCCCCAGCTTGGTTCAATTCCCGCATGTGATATTTTGAGCTCATAATGAGTATATTCCTATAATGGCTTTTAGCCTTGTTGTTTCAGAGTCCCTCGAGGACTGAAAAATGTATATTCCTCATATGGGATATAAAGATATTTCATCAAGGAAATATGTGTGTGTGTGTGTGTGTTTGCGCATTTTAGTGAACCTTTTTGAAGGTTGATAGTGAAAGGAGCATTGTTGCATGGTTATTTGAGGGAATGAATGTTGTAGCATCTTACTTTGGAACCTAAAATAAATTCACCAAGATATTTTGGGAATGTAACCCTTGTGGCACTACATTGATGAAGGAACACTCACTATGATTGGAGGTGTTTTTGGCATATGAAGTGGCCTACAATAACATATATTTTACCCTAGAACAATAGAGAGATCAAGGAGATGAGTGTTAATAATTTATAACAAACAATAAATGTATGTATATATGATTTTTTACGCATCGAAATGATGAGTTTTTGAGCCAATCTATTACATATTTTGTTTGGAGTACGAGCCAATGCTTATAGGTCACAAAACTAATTTTAAAAGGGAGATATATGAAGCCCACATTACTTACTTGAGGGCTTGTATATGTATTTTTAAAATCCTCATTTTGACATATAGGGGTGTGACTTGCTTTATTGGTGGAGGACATGGCATCTTTGGAGAACCTTGGAGCTAAACATACACCTTTGGTACCATGGTTACTTGGAAGGTATTTCTAATGATTGGTGGATTGTCCACTTTGGAACCCTACCTTGACACTTAAAGGATCACTAGAGATCCGGTATTGGTCGTGGAGTGTTCTTGTGCCAAATTTGGAGAACATGTTTAGATGGCTTGTTCACATTGAATGGCCTTTGGAGGCTAGAGGTTACACTAAAGCCCCTACTTATCCTAAAGGCTCACCCCCATTAGATTTTGTGAATTTGACTTGAAAAGCCTTAATTTTATATAACTTAGATTAGTTAAATCAAAAAGAGGGTATTTTTCCCCTCCATAGGCTAAATTAGGGGTGTTTAGTCTAGAAATTTATTATTATTATTATATGGGAATTTTTCCACCTCTTCTATAAATAAAGGTGCACTTCGTCTCATTTTTTCATGGTTGGATTTGGAGGAGAACCCCTTAGAAAGTCTAAAATTTATGAAAAAATCTTTTTTTTCTTAAATTTGGATATGGAGGAATAAGTGAAGTGATCTCATGAAGGATTTTATTGGTGTTGATGGTTATTTTTTCTTGATAAATATTGGTTTATCATGATCAAAAGGCTTTGTTGATGTGGATAGACTTCTTTTCATGGATTATTATTGATGAATTTTGATGATGCATGATAAAAATGTGAAAGTTATCTTTATAAAATCATGTCTCGTTTTGATGGAAAATATTATCAAATGTTCACCATAGTTTTGTTAATATTTGTTTCTCTCTATTATCCTTTGGCATGATTTTGATCAAGTTTTTTTGAGGTGGCCTTAGTTAATCCCCCTCCTTGATTTATCCTTGAAATTATAAGGTGTTTATCCCAAGCCTCTAGGGCACACTATTTAATCTACCATATTCCTTGAGAATAATTCTGCTCCAAGACTATTGAACCTTTTATCAAGTTATTTTGAGATGACCTAAGCTAATATCTCTCACTTTATATCGTACTTAGGGATCAAAGGATGTTAGGGTTGGTCATATAAGGGAGACAAGTTTTGTTTCCCTTGGTTCCTTGCACCTGCATCCACCTCCATGTTTCTCCAATTTTCTTGCTCCTTGACTCCATATGCACCCAAAAATGTACGGGCATGCTAAGGTGTTGATCTTCTATCCTCCATCACCCATTTTCATTATAAATCATCCAAATTTTTTTGATAGGGTTTTACTCTTTTGATGATTCCTAGGTTGTATGTGTTCAAGAATATTTCCATTTTAACTCAAATCTTGAAGTTAATCTAAATCCCTAACAATCCTATCCACCCTAAACCATAACTTTTCTATTTGTTGGTTGGTGGAAGTGCAATTAAAAGCCTTATGTCCCTCTCAATTCGGCTTATCTAGGTAATTTGATTCCTAAGATCTATAAGAGAGAACCCTCCTTGAGCTAGGGGAGAGCTAGCCATAAGCAAGAAGAGGGTTGGTGAGGTGACATTGGCCCATTTGAGGTGTAGTTGGTATTGCATTTTAGCTTTTGGACTTTGTCTCAAGAAGTACAATATTTTGTTGTAACAATATACACTTAGTAAACCTATAAAATGACACATGCATTTGTGGCATATTAAATAATACCTCTAATTTTATTAGATATTGATAAATACCTCCCAAAATTCTTTTGTTAAACACCCCTTTCAATACATACTTCCAATTTAATACAAAAAAAAAAAAAATTACTAAATATTCCCTATTTGTACCAAATAACCCCTTGTGTACTTCCCAATATCTATAAACCCTCTGTGTACCCCCCCCCCCCATATACTTGCATATATTAACCCTATTTTTCATAATTTTGAAACCCTATTTTGATTAACATGATATAGTATTGGTCAACAAGGTGACACCCAAATGATATCTATATAATTTTGAATTTTGAATTATGCATAAATCACTCACAAAGTAGATTTCAAAGTTTTCAATTGGGTTTAGCTCAGGTGGTTGGGAGAAATGTTGTTATTCTCCCCATTCGGGTTAAATTTCTTCATGCGGCATTTTGAGATCATAATGAGTATTTCCTATAATGGCTTCAAGCCTTGTTGTTTGAGAAATTTCCTAAATTGCAATATAAAGATATTTCTCATGGAAACAAAAATATTTGAAGGTTAAGAACAACCAGAGTTTCACCTTGGACTTGCCCTCAACTAAGCATATAGTTGATTTACATGAAATCACGTCACATAAGATCAATTGGTGTTAAACGATTTCATCTCTTATGGTTCCATTTAGCTTGGAGTTGTTTCTTTTCCTAGTTACTTGGTTATTATCTTAGGATGAGAATCAAACTATTGCACATATGAGTCATCTTTATTGCATACTTTATAAATCATATTTGGCACTAATCCACTAGTTTCTAAATCGTAACATATTTGAGTGGATTTTTTAGTTCATTCTCTCATTCTTGAAGTAATATTTTAAAGTATTTAACCACGTATTTATGGTATCCTTAACTTAAATTTTCTATATATTTTGTGTGATTCATATTATTGAATTAAACCATTGCTCCCATTGACTAATCACTAATTAAGAATTACTCAAACTCTATTGTTAAAGGATTAAGGATACCTCATTGGCCTTTAAGAGATAATTAAAAGAGAAGGGGGAACTTTTTTGAGGTGGTAGTGGCACAATTCCCATCCATTACCTTAAGGTAGCATCCATGGATGGAATTTTCACTTCGATGGTAGTTTAAGTGGTAATTGGTTCAATATGATCAAATGGAGAGTCAAGTAGATAAACTAAGGCAAGCACAATACAATTGAAATTCCATGAATTGTTTAATGATGAATATAATCTCCTTAGGGAATGGATGACAACTCTAAATCACATTTAAGTCCCCTTCTACTTGGCATTGTAGTACGACAAATTGGGTTTAAAAAGGAATAAAATAAACATGTTTCACTTAACAATATAGTTTCACAAAGTGGAATTAAAAAGGAATAGATTGTTCTCATAACAAACAAGTTTAAAATTTTTTAGGGATGGTAGGAGGGGGAGAGGTTTTGTTCAGCATCGACGGAAAATTAGTAAAAAGGTATGCATGGGGTTTGGGAAACATTACCAATAACCAAACAGAAATATATGGTATGTTGCAAGGATTTATCCAGACCAAAACTATACAAGTAACCAATATCACCATCTTTAGGGATTCACTCACTACTATTGTATATATAAAAGCAACCTGGCCAAGAGAAATATACTTAGAGAATTTATTGAAAAGAATAAAAGGGTTTCTTCACGAATTTCCACAATTTTTTTTCCATGTCTTAGAAATCCAAAATATATAAGTTGATTGAAGTACCAATTAGGTGTGTCTGATACAAGTTATAATGAATAGAGGAAATAATGTGAAAAATGAGGAAGGGGGACCGATTTCTATCATGGCACCCAAGGAACCTAGCCAAGAGAGATATACTTAGAGAACCTCTTGAAAGGAATAAAAGGGTTTCTTCACAAATTTCCACAATTATTTTTCCATATCTTAGAAAGCCAAAATATATAAGTTGATTGAAGTGAAATTAGGTGTGTGTATAATCTGGATGTGGTTAGAATGAATAGAGGAAATAATATATAAGTTGATTGAAGTGACAATTAGCTGTGTCTGATCTAGGTTATAATGAATAGAGGAAAGAATGTGAAAAACAAGGTTGAATAGAGGAAATAATGTGATCCAGGTTATAATGAATAGAGGAAATAATGTGAAAAACGAGGTTATAATGAATAGAGGAAATAATGTGAAAAACGAGAAAGGGGAACTGATTTCTATCATGGCACCCCACATGTATTTGAAGCATGCAAATGAGGTAAATTTGTACCCGTTACAACAATGAATACCACAATACAACCATGGGATAGGAAAATTGCTTCATGTGTTGATTAAAGGTCATAGACTAGTTATTATGACGAGTGATGCTACTACAACTCAACTCACATGTGGGATTGAAAGGCAAGGGCATAAAAGTATCAAGAAGTAGCCCCAAAATTTGAGAGGATTTCCAATTTCATTTTCTATTTATTGAGAAAGTGCCACAGTCTCTAGAAAATTTCATGGAGTACATGCAAATTCCAAGTAGGAAAATCTTTGTTTACATTTGCGAGACCCCATCTCACAGTTAATTCAGCCTCCTTTAGTGTGTTTGGGAATGGAAAGGCATCTAAAATTTTGTTGGTTTCTAAGCAGTTTCTAATTCCTGATAATTTATCAAAACATGGAGGGGAATAGTCTAATTAGGTATGGGTTTGGCCTGTGGAAAGATGGCCTGGGGGGGATTTTGGAGAAAATGAGACTAGTCATGCCAAGGATAGATTACATTAGGTGGCTTTTGAAGCAAGTATAAACTTTTATTCACTATATTTTATGCCTCAACTGCTTGCAAATCAACACAACCAAATTGTCATTTTTGCAGCATTTTTGGTCCATGGGCTTATCGTTCAACAGGCAGCTTGAGGAAAAAATCTCTCTTCAGGGTCTCATGGCCCGTAGCTCTTGATTTTGTTCTCAACAACAGAGAGAAAGGAATTGAGAAGGGAGGATGATTGAGTGACAACCCAAAGAAAAAATAAATCACAATGTGGAGAGGCCCAGTAGGCTCAACGTGCAAAATTAGTTGGGTCTAGCATGCTAATTATGGATGCAATAACAAGGTAAATCAGTGGATGAAGAAATTGGATGTTCTCCAAGTGGACTTTATTGTGACTAACCTGAAGGTCAAGGAGAAAATTCCAACCAATGTGTAAGCAATGGAAGAGATTCATATGTTTACTACAAACTTAGCCAAACATGAGGACAAAATAGAGGCTCTCCTCACCCAGATTGTGGAACTAAAAGAACATGTACTATAGGTTTTAACTCTGTACAGAAATTATCTGCAAACGAATCTTAAAGATAGAAAATAAACAGTAGCAAGAGCATAAAACATAAAACAGATAAACATAGAGATATTCCCCTAGATCCCAAATTGGGACGACTAGCTTGATTTTTCATTATATTCCTTTTAGTGTTACAACACACATATATATATACATGCCGAAGCATACATAAACCCCAATCCATTAACCCTGGATTAGAACATAACCATAGTTCCCTTGACCGGATCTACAAAATACCAGGGGCTGAAAACCATCGTCCCCAAAACCATGTGCAAACCCATGCACAAAACCATGGGCGGATCTGCCCACCGGAAAATAAGGACCAAAAAAATTTCCCGGGGCGCTACCCCAAACCCCGACAAGGGGGGCTACCGCCCCCCCTTTGACCCCCCCACGCGTGATTAGTCATGGAAATAATATAACACATACCCAACATTATCCCACTTGTTGTTTTCTTTCTGCAGGGGGCCATAAGAGAGCTTAGTCATTAGCCCAGTTCTGCAACACCCATTGTTTCTCTACACCAAGAGAACTTCTGAGTGCTTACAGAATTTGTCAATTCATCTGCAACATTCTTCAAAGTGTCCACCTTTACCAGCAACACCCTTTTAGCCTAAACCATATCTCTCACAAAGTGATATTGAACATCAATGTGCTTTGTCTTTGAATGATAAGCAGGGTTCTTAGCCAAGAAAATTGCATTTTGGCTATCACAATCTATCCTTATAGCTTGTTGCACCAACCCCATACTTGAACACAATCTCTGCAACCAAACTTCTTCCTTTCTTGCATGAGTGGCTGCTATGTATTCAGCCTCTATAGTTGAAAGAGCCACTACAGACTGTCTTTTACTCATCCAACTGACTGCACCTCCAAATAGGCTAAACACATACCCACTTGTAGATCTTCCTTGGTCCAAATCTCCAGCCCAGTCTACATCAACAAAGACATGAATTTCCAACACCCTTTCCAATCCTGGTCTTCCCTAGTAGCACAAGCCATAATCAATAGTGCCACGTAAATATGGAAAATACCTTTCTGGTTGTCTTCTTTCCCGAGCTGATCTTCTCACAGCTGGAGTTTGTGGCCCTTCCTCTTCTGAGTCTTCTTCTGTTGTAGATTCTGATTCATCCTCCTTTAGCTCAAACTCTATCTTCTCAAGTTCCTTTGGTAGGACTTCATGTTTAACAACATATTTCACCTCTCTAAACACCACATCTCAGTTGTACACAACCTTCATTGTTTCTGGGTTCCAAAGCTTGTAACCCTTTAAACCATCCTAATACCCAATAAACATGCACCTTTCAGATTTATTATCCAACTTGGTCCTTTTCTCCTTTGGAACATGTACATATGCATCACATCCAAATACCCTCAGATGTGAAAGAGAGGGTTTCTTACCAATCCATACCTCATGTGGAGTCTTATCCTCCAACGTTGATGAAGGTGATATGTTAACCAAGTAACATGCAGTATCCACTGCCTCTGCGCGGAATTCTTGTCCTGACCCGGTACCACTGAGCATGCTTCTTGCCTTTTCCATCATCATTCTATTCATTCTTTCTACAACTCCATTTTGCTGAGGTGTGTATGGAGTATTCTTCTTCCGTGCTATACCACACTTCTTACAGAACTCTTAAAATTCCTTCTTGTAGAACTCCCCACCATTATCTGTCCTCAGCACCTTTATCTTCTCCTCTGTCTGGTTTTCCACTAGAGCCTTAAATTCTTTAAATTTGTCAAAGACTTCATATTTCTTCCTCAAGAAATATATCCATGTATTCCTTGAGAAGTCATCTATGAATGAAACATAGTACACAGATTTACCCAGTGATGGAACTGACACAGGTCCAAACACATCACTGTGCACAAGCTCTAATATCTTGTTCGCCCTCTTAGCACCAGAAGGAAAACTCACCCGATTATGCTTCCCATATACACAATGTTCATAGAAATTGAAATCCAGAGAACTATTAGAAATACCTTCTACCATATCATTTCCATGCAGTATCTAAAGGCCCTTCTCTCCAATATGTCCAAGCCTTTGATGCCATAGCATGGTCTTTTCTCCAGAGACCACTAGGCTTTCCGCTCCACTTTCGGGAACCACAGAACTGTTGCACCCAGCAATAACAATGTTTCCTTGAAGCTTGTACAAAGTTCCAATCCGAACTCCCCGCATTAATACCAGTTCTCCCCAAACCATCTTACAAGTATCTTTCTCGGACACTGTTTTTATACCTGCATCATCCATCTTGCTTACAGAAATCGAATTTTTGGCCAATGCAAGAATGTGTAGAACACCAGGAAGTGTTCTAATCCTTCCACCTTGCAGCTTCAGCTTAAATTTTCCATGTCCGACAATTTTGGCCTTCCTATTATCACCTAAGAAGACATCACCACCATCATATTTCTCATACTCGCAGAACCACTCCCTATGGGGAGTGAAGTGAAAGGATGCACCCGAGTCAATCAACCATGAATCATGATCTACATGTGTATTTGAAGAAGAAGCCAAATACACATCCCCACCTTCATCCGAGGTGGTTTTTTCCTCTACAGAAGGAGCATCATCAGATCCCTTTCCTTTCTTAGGAGCTTTAGATTTGCAGTCCTTTTTGTAGTGCCCTTCCTTTCCGCATTTCCAGCACACCTTTACAAACTTTCCAGGAGATATAGATCTCCTACTCAAAACCTATTCTTGTTTCTATTCTGGGACATTCCTCGTACAGATAAGGCATCTCCATTCTGACCCTCCACATTTCTACGTCTCATTTCCTCCGACAGCAAGGCTGAGACAATGTCATAAAATTTAAGGTATTTGTATTGCTACCTATTGCAATAAATAGACTGTCCCACGAGTCTGGTATAGAACACAACAAACTGATGCACTTATCTTCATCTGAGATTTTAATATCAACAGATGGCAGCTGACTTAGAACAGTATTTAAGGCGTTCAAATGCTCTGTCACCGAGTCTCCATCCTTCATCCTCAGGTTATACATATTTTTCCGCAGGAACAATTTATTCACCAGAGACTTAGATTGGTACAAATTCCCTGGCTTGTCCCACAAGGTCTTCGTCGTAGCTTCCCCAGATACATTCAACAATATTGAATCTAAGACACACAATCATATTGTGCTCTTTGCCTTCCGATCCAACTTCTTCCAGTCTTCATCTGACATTTCCGTTGGTTTAGTACCCGGATCTACTGCGATCCACTGATCTTTATCCACCAGTAGATCCTCCATCTTGAGCTTCCACAACTCAAAACTTTGACCATTAAATTTCTCGATCTCTATCTTCCTGTCGCTCACCATATTTTTTCACCACAAGAATTGATCCCGCAGATCTCCCACTGAACAGGGTCTACCTCAGGCCCGAGCAAAAAACCCCTCAGCAGCAAAGGCATCCCCTTGAAGCCGAAATTGCTTTGATACCAAATGTAGGTTTTAACCCTGTACAGAAATTATCTGCAAACGAATCTTAAAGACAGAAAATAAACAATAGCGAGAGCATAAAACATAAAATAGATAAACATAGAGATATTTCCCTGGATCACAAATCGGGATGACCAGCTTGATTTTTCATTATATTCCTTTTAGTGTTACAACACATATATATACATGTCGAAGCATACATAAACCCCAATCCATTAACCCTGGATTAGAACATAACAGTAGTTCCCTTGACCGGATCTACAAAATACCAGGGGCCAAAAACCATCGTACCCCAAAACCATGTGCAAACCCATGCACAAAACCATGGGTAGATCTGCCCACTAGAAAATAAGGACCAAAAAAAATTCCAGGGCGCTACCCCAGACCTCGACAGGGGGGGCTACCACCCCCTTGTGACCTCCCCCCCCCCCCCCCTTGCGTGATTATTCGTGGAAAGAATATAACACATACCCAACATGTACAACTCTTAATACCAAAATTAGTGACAATAGAAATGAGAGTTGGAGACAAGGTGGTTAGTGCCCAGATCTTATTTGGATAGCAACTGAGGAAGTAAATAGAAATTGAAGCATGTTTTGTTTTTAGCTCAACAATTTTCGTAGAATCTATACCTACACGAATGCATTGAATTTTGACATAATATGTAGTCTTGTAAAACTTTCATTAGACAATACCATTCACATGTAGTTACATGAAGGAAATCACATTGTAAAATGTCCCCTATATTTGTCATTGTTGGGCACAAACTTACTCATTTCTGTTAAGGAAAAACAATTTTCAACTTTTTTTACATATAATAAATTTTAATATAAATTTATTATAAATTGGTATTAGTTGTATTATGACGCAAGGGTATTTGGTACTACTACAACAAAGCAGGTTATAGCTATCATGTTACAAGATCTTTTGGATTTTGTTGAGGATATAGTCCTATCCAAAGCAATCATCCCCGAAGATGTTAAGTTAGTCACTACTATTCATTAGGAAAATGCATGATCCAAAGCCGTTTAGGCTACTAGATGCCAAAGCCATCCAGACTCTTCTATGGTGAAAGCTCTGAGAAGCCCTAGTCTTGGGTGTGAAAAGAATTATTCCTCATTTGATTACCCTAAGGTGGTGTCCCAACCATGCACTACTCTTGTTGATACCTATTTTTCCTTGGGTTTTTTTATCAATAATATGAATGTTAGGGTTTCTATTGTATATAAATAGTGCTAAGATGCAACATACACCCAAGAAAAGGGGGTCTTTACTCCAATTTGGAAGAAGAGGTGAATGAAGAAAATAACATAAAGGGTTAGAAAGGTTGTTAGGGAAGACATTCCCTTGGTATAAATCCTAGAGTTAGTAGAAAGGGTGACACTTGGAAGGTTTTGTGGTAAATTTTCAGGGGCAAAATCAATTTGTTCATGGATAGCCCAAAATTGATCCCAAACAATTAGTTACAGTGCTAGATTTGTCTTTCTTGCTCATGGTTGTATGGATTTTAGGTTCACTTCCTATGATGACAAGGCAAGAATCCTTAGCTTAAATTGTAGCTAGGGCCCTTTGGGCCTTTTCCTTAAGAAATGGGATTTACCTTTTGACCCACAAAGAGAACCCTTATCCATTTCTCATATTTGGTTTATTCTTCCAGGTCTTCCTATTTATTTATGATCAGAAAAACTTTTATAAGGCATTGGCAGCAAAGTAAAGAATTTAGTTAGGATGGATAAATATTGGGAGTCTAATATTGATTGATGGTGGCTCTGGATTCAGGTGGAAGTGGATTTTTGGAAGCGCCTTCTAGATTAGATTGAAATATCAAGAAACGAGTTGTCTTGGTTAAAAATATAGACTATTGGAGAGTCCCTTTTAGGTGATTTGGATGTCACGTGGTTGGGAAATTTTGGGGTCAATGCAAGTTATTTCATTCATATTTAGTCCCTTTCAAAATGCTTGAAGGTTGAAACAAGATCTAGCGAAGGAAGGCCTGTTGAATGTGCCACTGAGGGATCCTTCAAGTGAGGTCGTGTCGTTTTCAAAATGTCGAATGTCATTACCTTATACTAATTTATGGACTCAAACCAAAGCTATGACTATGTCATTAGAATCCCCTTCAGGTAAGTGTGTTTTTCCACCCCTATCATGCCCTTCTAATATTGCTCTGATTGTTTCTAAGATGCCTCTTGTTGAATTCCCCTTGGTTCCCTCCCCTTCCCCAGTGGGCCCTTGTGTAGTACACATCATATCGATTCCCATTTCCAAGTCCCATGTTATTTCATTAAGGGTTCCTCATGCCCAACTTGATTCTAATGGGTATGGTAATAATATGTACCTCACCAGGCTATTAACTAAAGATAAGGCTTCATGCCCCTCTTAAGATTCCTCTCTCTCGAAGCATGGAATCAATCGATTATCTCCCTTAATCATGGTTATATTTTGTGCTCTATATTCAAAGTCCTAGAAGATGGCACCATCGACAGTGTTCTACCCCTAGATAAACCTCATGGTTCTCAAGTGGGAAATAAATCCCACATGTCCTTAGAAAAAATTAAAGTTAAAAGAGAGATTCATTGTGAAAAAAACTTGTAGTAGCCCGGAATCTTAGAGTAGGAAATGACCATTCGTAGGCTCTCTAATGATTTGTCTCTCCTTAAATGTTAGAGGGCTAAGAAGTGCTTCAATTATTCTAGCCCAAAAGCACCTAGTGAGGTCCAAATCACTAAATGTGATATTTTTATAGGAGACTATGTGCCCAAGAATGAAGCCTAGGATTCATTAGGGGAGTTTTGAGGTAAAACATGGGCCTCAAAACAATAAATGTACTAACAAAATTAAATTTAAAAGAACCAACGAGATTGAACATGGTGATGTCATCCCCAAGCATAAATATTTTGGAGGGAAAAGAAGAAAACCACTTTTTTAATTGTATTTTTGGCTTATCTTCTTATAGGTTTACCCAAATGTCAAGTGTAGACACTCGTTGGATGCAAAATTAAATCCCATATCCAAAGATTACTCACTTTTCATACTTATGAGAAAACCCACACTAAAAAAATTGAAGATACATTAAAAAAATGTGTTCAATGTGTTTTTTTAATGTATCTTATATTTTATTCATTGTGGATCTTCTCAAAAGTATGTGAATGAGTACTCGTTGGATGTGGAATTTAATTTTGTATCCAACAGGTGTCTACACTTTACATTTTGTTAAACCTATAAGGAGGTAATATAATAAAAAAATATATAATAAAAAAATAGTTTCCTTTATTTTTCTTTAACAATCATAACTCTTATTTTATTATTTTAACTATTATTTTATTGTATTTCTTAAGAGGCCCATTTTAGACCTCAAAATTCCACTAATTATCTTTCCCTCCTACCTTGAATATTGGTTTTATGTGTTGTTTGATTCAGAAGGCTTATTAGGTGGGTTTGTTTTAGCTAGGAAGCCCTTCTTTTTCTCAAAAATAGATATCATATTCTCTGCATGGGATTCGACATATTTGGACGATCAAAATCTTGGACAAAATTTCATTTATAAATGTTTATGGGCCATATCAAGGAAGAAAGTCTTATTGACAATCTTTTTTATAATCAATATTTCTCTTAACTGCAAAGGTGGTGTTAGGGAGTGATCTAAATTTGACCCTATTTATGAAGGAGGTATTGGGAGACCAGCCTGTTATCAGTCCGTAATTTTTTACAGCTGTGAAAGAAACCCAGAGGTGACCACAGAACCACTTTTAAGTTTAGAAGCTAGCCCTTCTAAACTGAGAGAGGGATCTCTATGTCAGATTTAGCTCTGTTTGCTTTGTAGGATTCTAGGCTAGATGTGAAAGTTTAGAGTTTGGTTTTTTAAATGGTTTGGTTGGAACAACAAGGGAAAGCCATTGGGAAATGGATTCAATTAAGTTTCAAGTTGACCAATGGCAGCAGTGACATATAAGTTTAACAGGGAAAGGTAGACAGACTTATTAGATCTTATGAGCTTTGTGAGATGGTAAATATGGAAATTTTAAGGATCCATTAAACATAGAGCAATTAAGAATTCTAGTGTTTAATTTCATTTTAAAACATTAAATTTGTTTAGAGGCCATAATTGAGTGTACTTAAACAAATTATGTTTCTTATTTTTCTTTGAACAAAATAGATAAGAGAAACATATGAATTGACAAATAAAAACACATTAACAAGAGAAGATAACTTCACCAATAAGTCTGACATAGTAATCATGAAAAAAGATTTATGTATTACTAAAAAATTGTCCACTTGATCTTAAGGAACAACTTTACATCAAAATTTTATTTCTTCATACAAGTCGCAACAATAATACTTCGAATTTTGAAGTATTTATGCAAAATTATCAAAAAATATCTTGAGTGAAAACCTCAAGATATTTTGCAAAATATCTAAAAAAAAATTACAAAAATAGAAAAAAATTATAGGACATCCAAATTACTGAAGCTGCCTGGAACTATCTTTGAGGATTTCTGGTGATAAAGAAGAGCAAGTCGAATTTGATAGCAAGTCTAATTTGATGATGTGGCATCAAGGTCACTAACTGTCCATGAGCTTTTTCCTCATGAAATTCTGAAAATTTGGGTCCATTGATCCCTTTGAATATCTCAATCCATGATAGATGTGAAAAAACTGAGAGATTTTTTGTAGATGAGTATGTTTCCAACAAAAACCTCTTTCATTTTTTTTAAATTCATTTCCAGTTGTTCGTAACAGCATTTTAAAAGAGTGGCTAAAACATAAAATTTCTGGAAAATATTCGTTCGAATATCCCATACCATAATAGTTGTTAATAAAATGAGAGAGGTTTGTTTAAATGGGTTTGTTCTAGACAAAAACCTCTTTTAGTTTTGAGAAATTAGTTCTCATTTGTTTTTAAACCACGCTCGAAATTACTATTTTTATAGGAAAAAAACATAGTTTTAACTGACCATTTACCAACTCGATGCTGACTTTAATTGCCAATGTTCACTGTTAATTTGGCGAGCGTGGGATGAAACAGATATATGATATGGAGGCGAGAGGTGAGATGGAGGTGGGGAATCATTTGGAGGCACATGGTTGGTGGAAATAATTGACGTGTGAACGTGGGAGGGAGGCGCAAGAATGGAGTGGGAAAGCAGATTTTGAAGGGGGGGTGGAGTAATGAGCGAAAATATGGGGGGAGCGAAGTGATGAGCAGCTACCATGTAGCCAACCAATTCTTCCCTTTCAAACCCCACCCCCCCCCCCCCCCACCCATTAATTATATAATGGAGGGGCTTTGGGGGCGGGGGGGAGGGGGCGAAGATGATCCTCCGTCGTTGATCTAGGTGGTGTGGATCATGCTTGTTGAACTATGAGCCAATAATATTACGTACAAAAAAAAATTATGCTAAAAAACTTTATTACAATTTGATTAATCATAATTAAAAGCAGTGATTAACTAATCTAAACCTACTTATTTATCCTCTAGTGTTGCATTTTGATTTGCAAGCATAATTTTTTTCTTTCTTGGAAATAATTTGCAGAATAAAACATTATTTACAATATCATCATATGAAAATCAATAGGTAGTCATCAATTGATCCTATGAATCATAGGACCCTAACATAAGCTCCAATGGGGATGGAATCATCCTTATGAGGTACCAATAACATCGTATACTAGTAACCTGATCCATTGGGTTGATCCCAAGCCTGCAAGATGCTCTACAATGACACCATTGCAACTGAAAGAAAATTGATTATCTTTTCTAATCCTCAAACTAAATCAAATGCATTCTTCAAACTGAAATATGAGACGTATACTGTAAAACTAAAAACTTTGCTACAAACTTAAACTGAAAAGAATTCTCAAAGAGTGGAGGTTATTCATCATACCTACTCACTCTAATCTGCTTGAATGATTGCAATATCAAGTAATAACAAATTCTTAATGCGACCAGTCAAGAAAATGGATACTTAATTGAATTATGCTCATACTTCTCATGAGAAGGCAGAAAATATATGATATTGGCAACCCAAACTACCACTAAAACTATTGAACATAATCCACAAACATAAGAACAATCATTTTCCTTGATGACCACAATATATTGGCCAGAGGATCTTGAAAAACATGGAAAGTTACATTTTGATGATTTGCAAAAGGACTGCTTTCTAAGGGAAAGGGACTAATTTGTTCATCAATCTTACCATCTTCATTTGAAACAACCAATTCATCCACAATAATAACATCCATAGGTTTGGGACAACCTATTCTTCTTCAGTAAAATCTCCGTTATCTAAAACTGGAGGCAAATTTTCAATTAAGGTAGCCACATCTTGAATAACAAAAAGGTCTACACCCATGGGGTCTAAAACAATTTTCTCTTCAAAAAAATTTGCATTAAGTTTGAAGGAACAAACTTGCTGCATATTATTGTTGAAAATAAAGGAAAATCATGGCTTTCTTGAGTTTCTATGCTAGAAAACGCAAAATTCTGATTTTCAGAGAGAGAGAGAGAGATATATATATATATATATATATATATATATATATATATATATATATATATATATATATATATATATATATATATATATATATATATATATATATATATATATATATATATATAATTTCTGAATTAAAAACTCGAGAGAAGAAGGGAATGCAAGCAACTAGACTGATCATTTGTATTTCTGAAAATCTGAGAATATTGTTGCAAACTATCATCTGTGAGCTTTGTTTCTTCATTACAATTGGATTTCTTTTCTCTCGTTCTGCTTAAATGTATAGAGTTTTTGAAATGTCATCAACAATTTCATGTGAAATTAATTCATTGGAATTCAAATTTTCTTCATTTTCAATCATGGGAGAAATAACTACTTGCTGAAAATTTTCTTGAGTGTCATAGCTGCCAGATTCTTTAAATTCTTCACAGTTTAAAGGTCTCTCATGAATAGCCTCTATAATCTCATCATCCATAAACTAATCATCTTCATAGTAACCTACCAGGTATTAAATAAAGATTTCAAAATGATCACAACAGTTTTGAACCAGCAACAAAGATGGATAATATTCTTTGTATTTCTCAAAAAATACAATATGAAAATGCTTTAAAGAACATATACTAGCAGCGGGAAAATTTTCATACCAAGGCCTGACATTTCCTTTCAAAGTAAGCATGAATATCTTCATCAAATAATCTTCATGCCATTCAACCTGAAGCCTCCGTAAATTCATATGGAATTTGATAAGATGTAAAGCAGCATTATTACCTTTCTCATCTTTGAACTCTAGCAAATATGATTTCCAATCAATGCAAGGCATGCAATGTGGAAATCCAAGGATACTAGGTCTATCCATAGGAGAATACATGTGTTCTATTCTTGAACTCATCTTGAAAACATTCAACAATAATTGATGAAATTACATACCTTCTCATAGTGGAGTCACCATGAGTGTTCTACAACCTGGATTCCTTGACAATGGAGTCGCCATGAAAGCTTTAAGCTCTAGGTTCTTGAACATGGAGTCGTCAGGTGAAAGATTCAGTCTTTCTGTGTCTGACTGTTGTCCACCATCAATAGTCAAATCTAAACTTAATAGACTTTTCCAGGGGAATGAAACCTTTCATCCCCAGTATGGTCGCTATAATTTTATCACTCTGTAATTTCTTAAGGATGTGAAAGAAACCTAGAGGTAACCACAGAACTTATTTTAATTTTAGAAGCTAGCCCTTCTAAACTCAAAGAGGGATCTCTCTGTAAGATTTAGCTTTGTTTTCTTTGCGGGATTTTAGGCTAGATGTGAAAGTTCGGAGTTTGGTTTTTAAAATGGTTTGGTTGGAATAACAAGGGAAAGTCATTGGGCAATGGAGTCAATTAAGTTACAATTTGATCAATGGCAGCAGTGACAGATAAGTTTAACAGGGCAATTTAGGTAGACTTATTAGATATTATGAGCTTTTGTGAGATGGTAAATATGGAAACTTTAAAGATCCATTAAACATAGAGCAATTAAGAATTATAGTGTTTAATTTCAGTTAAAAATATTAACATTGTTTATAAGCCAAAATTGAGTGTACTTAAACAAATTCAGATTATTATTTTTCTTTGAACAAATTAGATAAGATAAACATATGAATTGACAGAGAATAACACATTAACAAGAGAAGATAACTTCACCAATAAGTCTGACACAAGATTCCTGAAAAAGCTTTATGTATTGCTGAAAAATTTTCCATTCGAGCTTAAGGAATAACTTTACATCAGAATTCTATTTCTTCATACAAGTCGCAACAATAATACTTTGAATTTTTAAGTATTTATGAAAAATTATCAAAAATATCTTGAGTGAAAACCTCAAGATGTTTTACAAAATATCTAAAATTGTTTTACAAAAATAGAACAAAAACATAGGACATCTAAACTACTAAAGCTTCCTGGCACTATCTTTGAGGATTGTTGGTGACAAGGAAGAGAAAGTCGAATTTGATAGCAAGTCTATTTTGATGAGGTGACATCCAAGTCACTAATTGTCCATGAGCTTTTTCCTCACGAAATTCTAAAAAATAAGTTCCAGTGATCCCTTTGAATATCTCAATCCATGATATATGTGAAAAAACTGAGAGAGGTTTTTATAAATGAGTATGTTACCAACAAAAACCTTTTTTAGTGTTTTAAAATTCATTTCCACCTGTTCAGAAATCACATTTAGCGTCTAAAATAGAAAATTTCTAGAAAATATGCCTTCAAAGATTCATTCGACTATATCCCAAACCATAATAGATATTATAAAACTTAGAGATTTTTTTTTAAAAGGGTTCATTCCAGAAAAAAACCTCTTTCGTTTTTGTGAAACTCGTTCTCATTTTTTTGTAAACCATGCTCAAAATTATTGTTTTGTATGGGAAAAAAACATAGTTATAACTGACCATTTTCCAACTCAGTGTTGACTCTAATTTCCAACTTTCACTATTGAGTGGGATGAAACGGATATATGACATGGAGGCGGGAGGGAAATGGAAGCGAGGAATGATGTGGAGGCACATGGTTGGAAGAAATAATTGACGTGTGAGCCACTACAAGGAAAAGACCCTCTAGCAGATGTTTTTTAGGAACCCCTTATAAAAATAGCTCAGATATCCGTTTGTAGCGGAGGTTTCTAGAGGAGGTTTTCAGGTGGAGGTTTTTGCGGATGTTTTTTTATCCGGTGTGTTTCCCATCCTACACCACACCGGCACATTCAACTAGAAAAGAATCGGTGTGTACTACAAATTGGAAAACCGAGACATCGTTCTCTCCGTAAAAACCATCCCAGTGCATCTCATTACTGTAGCACACTGGTGCGCTACATATATTCAGACTTGGTGCATCATAAAAACTCATGCTAAACTAAAATATCCCCGGTGCGCTTGGAAGAAACTACCGGTGTGAATTTCCCTTGTGTGAGGCACCCTACTATCAGTGATCCCTTTGCACGCACTGTTGTCGTCCATTGCCCACCATATCGATTTCGAATTTTGGAAAATGGTGGGAAATTTTAGTTTTGAAAATTCTTCAGAAAATATGCCTCCTCGACGCCCAAATGTACTGTTATTTTACTTGCTTCTCCATAATTAAACATTTTAGCGGATTATATTTCTAAAAAAACTTCAAATTTACCAATTTTTTTTAAATTTCCCATGCGGTGCGCTCAAGTCGCTCAACTCGCACCGGTTCGCGATGCTGCCTATAAATTTATAGGTTGCACCGCAACCGGTGCTAACGGAAACTGCACTGGTTCTGGTACGGTACCTAAAATGTCCACCGTGTTTTTTTTAAAATACATAAATGGTGGTGTGGTCAGTTAATTGGTCGCACTGTTCACTATGTCCAAGTTCGGGAGGGCGGTGCGTTGACCAAACTATGTGCCCCGGGGCGGATAGTTTAGTCAGCGCACCGCCCTCTGGACACTGGTACATAGTCAACAGTGTGGTCATTTAAACGACTGCACCGTTGACCATGTACTGATGTTAGGAGGGCAGTGCACTGACCAAACTATACGCCCAGGGGCGCATATTTTGGTCAGCGCACCGCCCTCCCAATACTGGTACATATTCAAAGGTGCAGTCGGTTAAACCACCACATCGTTGATCGTGTAATGATGTCAAGAGGGTGGTGCACTAACGAAAATATCCGCCCCAGGGTCAGCACTTTGGTCAGCACACCGCCCTCCCGAACTTGTACATAGTCAAAATGGAGATCGATGAAACGACCGCATCATTGACCATTAAGTAATGTTTGGTTGTGCGTTAACGTAATTATCCACCCCAGGATGGATAGTTTCATCAACGCACTATAGAAGACAGTACATTTCATGTTGTATGGTGCGCTAAAAATTTCCAGGTGCATTGCGAATGGTGCGCGTTAAAAACCCACACAGGTACCGGTGAGTGATTGGTTTTTTTGGCGCACCGACAATATTTTTTCTTTTCAAAAAAAGAAAAAAAAGAAAAAAAAAAAAAAATATATATATATATATATATATATATATATATATATTGTAAATACATTTCTCATTTAATAAAAAAAATTGTATTTAATATGTGAATCATTCAGCAACATCAAAGGATAGAAGAGAGGGAACAACAGGAACATATGGCGGACCAGTATAACGTGGTTCGCTTGTGGGAGGCACGAGAGAGGAAGAGACTTATGTACCCTACCCTATTACAGCAACCACCCATTTTCTCCTACCTAGGCCTCCTCAAGGTATATGAGGAGGCTACATCCCTAAAGGGCCATAATGGGTTATTGTGACAGCTTATCTTCAGGTGGAATGCCCACCGACAGGCTTTTTGGGTTGGTCCTAACTAGTGGTACATGCCCACTGAGGTGGACATGTATTTTATTACTAGCCTATCTAGGAGAGGGCGGAATTTTCCATCGTTCCCAGAGGTCCTCGTCGACTATGCAGCAAGGAGTCAGTTGGTGTACTCCCAGAGATACATTAGCTCTGATATACTGTCTCCTGCAGATTTTCAGGTCTCCGGTGGTCAGTTATGTAATGCTTCGTTTGGTGCATAGGAGGTGAGGTGCCTGTCACTACTATTTTCAACCATTGCACACCATACCAATGATGAGCAACATATTATTTGCCCACTTTTATTTCATGTTGATTACTTATTACAGGCGCCATGACTTCTGACGTGGTCTGCGCTTTTTTTACGGCATTTTTGTTCAGCTTTAGATAGATTTCATTCTTAGGCACAAGGGAGGGTGAACTTCCCTTTTTCTTCAAAGATATTTTGTTTATTTTTTGAGAAGTTTCCTGAGACAAGGCCGTGGGCATTAGACAGTAGCCAGCAATGTAGGAGGTTTTTTCCACATGTTGTGGCTAGGAGGGTTTGAAAACATTTGAATTGTTACAGCTAGGTGTCAATACCTTAGCTGATTGTATTATTAGAACAGATAGAGTTGTAGAAGTCGAATGGTTAGTCCATCTGTCATGTTATAGTTTTCTTAACAATTGTAATTAGCTCTCACTACAATCTGCCCTCACAAAGAGGAACCAAGTACATATGTTGATGTATATAGATTGTAATCCCTCTGATGAAAGGGAGAGGGAAAGGAGAAGAGAATTTCGTAATAACTGCAGAACAACAGCCCAATGAATGACCCCAATTTCTGTCAACTATCCATTGTCTTGAAAGATTAATTGTGAGAAAATTCGTTTGATTGTGAGGCGATTGTGTATTGGTAATTCCATTTCTTTCTGTGAATTCCCGTGAACTGTTTGAATAACCTGTGAATTTACCCCAACCACAGGCGAGGTCTGTGTAGAGAATCCTGGTCGTGGAACTCTGTTTTGTGATAATAGACATCCCGCGTAATAAAGGAATTACATTTATTCATTGTTAATTGAACCTTCTAACCGGAGTCAGGTCCAGAGTTAAAAGCATACAAAGGATAGCACAACCCGTGTAAACCTTGGTTAACCACTGTAGAAAAACCACGAGCGGTTTCCGGAATTTTTCACATTGCTTTTGGTTACCGGGTGGTATTTCTGGGTCGAGGAGCAATTCCATTTAGCGTTCAACACGTGGCTTAGGCTACTATTCCAAAACCACCCCTTAAAGTGCACCTTCGCGCGTTAAAAACCGATGCCGAATGCCGAGCGGAATGCATACGAGCCATTGATTTGGAAAGAGGTCATCGGACGGTGGTAACCTGACAAAGATGGGCAGAGGTTAATAAAGGAGCCCGAAGGTTAACTGAGGTACGAGCATTTGATTGATTGGACGATTGACATATATGTGTGGGGCTAGAGCCACGGTCTATAATAAAGTCATTTGTTTAATAAAAAGTGCAGAGTATTAATATAAAGTGCGAGAGTTTGAACTTTGACCATAAAGGGTTCGGGAATATAATTTAAAGCTCAATGTTGTGTTATAACGTTTAATTATCAAATTCCACGAATTTGATAAATAAACTTCAATAAAAGAGAGAGTAGACCACGTGGAGAAAGAACGGGGTCACAAAGGCAAAAGCTGACCGAGCCACGACTACAGTTGACCATCCCTCCATTGGGGGCTGACTTTTGGCTTCGTTGCGTCATTTGTGGTATCAGAGCTGTTGTTTTAGGTTGTTTTACTGACATGGCAATCCGAGTTGGAAGAGGTGCTGGCAGAAGGAGACCTGTTGCCAATGCTGAGGTGTTGGGGATGTTGCAGAGGGTCGAGGCCAGTATAGATGCCATGGAGCGAAGATGCCCAGAGATCCTGAACACATCAGTGAACCTGAGACAGAAGAAGCTGAAGAAAATGTGGAAATTACTCCTGACATTAGGCTCCTTAGAACTGTTCTGGGGTCTGCAGTGAAGCCCAGAATTGAAGTGTTGAGTTATGCAGGGGGACTGAATCCAGAAGAACTAGTAGACTGGATTAATGAAATGAACAAATGCTTCGATTATGAAGAGATAAGAGAAGATAAAAAGTTCAAGTTTGCAGTGACAAAGCTGAAAGGACATGCTGCACTTTGGTGGGATGGAGTGCAGGCAGAAAGGAGGAGAGTTGGCAAGCAACCTATCAAGAGCTGGACCAGAATGATGGCCAAATTGAAAGGTAAATTCTTACCTAGTGATTACCAGCTGACATTGTATAAACAAATGCAGAACCTGAGACAGAGGTTGCTGACAGTAAAGGAGTACACAGAGGAATTCTACAGAGTAAGAATAAGGGCTGGGAAATTCCAAGACACACCAGAGAAGACTGCCAGATATGTGAATGGTCTCAAGCTGGAGATCCAAGATGAGATTGGTCTCCTGTCTCCTAAGATAGTGGAAGAGGCCTATCAAATGGCATTGAAAGCAGAGGAGAAACTCCTGAGGAAACAGTCTGCCAAGAAGAGAGGTACTTTCCATGGGAAGGGAAGTCAGGGTGGTAGAGGAAAGCCTACACCCAGGAATGGAGCTGACAGTAGCTCACCTCAGAATGCATCTACAGAGGATGATGCAAAGGGCAGAAGGGGTTCTTACAGAGGAAGAGGAAGAGGAGACAAAGGCAGAGGTAGAGAGTTGAGGTGTTATAGATATCAGGGAGTGGTACATAAGCACTATGAGTGTCCAGAGAATGTGGGTGTTGGTCCAAGAAATGTTGTTGTTGCCCAAGCTGGAGAAGAGGCAGAAATTGAAGAAGAAATTCTTCCAGAGAGGGGAGAATCCTTGGTGGTAAATAAGGTCCTGTTGAAGCAAGCTAAAGAAGTTGTTGAGCCTGCACAAAGGAAGACTTTGTTTCGGAGCATCTGCAAAGTCCAAGGGAAATACTGCCAGCTTGTCATTGATAGTGGCAGCACAGACAATCTGGTTTCCACTGAGGTGATAGAGAAGTTGAATTTGAAGACAAGGGAGCATCCAACTCCCTACAGGGTGTCCTGGCTGCATAAAGGGCACCAGCTGGTTGTAAAAGAACAGTGTGAGATAGAGCTGCAAATGGGAAAATACAAGGACAAAGTTTTGTGTGATGTAATGCCCATGGATGTGTGTCATATACTGTTGGGTAGACCTTGGCAGTTTGACAGAGCAGCAGTACATGATGGAAAGAAGAACACTTACAAGTTCTTCAAAGATGGGGTACGTCATACATTGATACCCATGGAAGAAGGAGAGCCATCCAGCAGAGTGATTGATCCAAAGACCTTGTTGCTGAGCGGGAAGGAATATCTGCAGCAGATAGAAGAAGAAGAGGTAAGCTTTGCTTTAGTTTGCAAACCTAAAGTAGTTCTTACTTCTACGAAGATTTTTGATTTACTAGTAGAGATACAAGAGATGTTAGATGATCATTGTGACATTGTTGTGGATGATTTACCTGATGAGCTGCCACCTGTGAGGAAGATCAGCCATCAAATAGATTTTATCCCTGGTTCAAATCTGCCAAATAAGGCAGCGTATAGAATGACTCCCAAGGAAAATGAGGAAATCAGGAGGCAAGTACAGGAATTGGTGGGACTAATCACAGAAAGTTTGAGTCTGTGTGCAGTACCAGCAGTACTGAGCCCAAAGAAATATGGTGGCTGGAGGATGTGTACTGATTCTAGAGCAATCAATAAGATCACAATCAGGTACAGATTCCCTTTGCCCAGAATTGAGGATTTAATGGATTGTTTGAGTGGTGCTAAATATTTCTCGAAGATAGATTTAAAGAGTGGATACCATCATATCAGAATAAGAGAGGGTGATGAGTGGAAAACTGCCTTCAAAACAAATGAAGGATTGTATGAATGGATGGTAATGCCTTTTGGGTTGTCAAATGCACCAAGCACTTTTATGAGACTTATGAATGAAGTATTGAAAGAATTTATTGGGAAATTTGTGATAGTATATTTAGATGACATATTAGTTTTCAGCAGAACTAGAGAAGAACATTTAAGGCATCTTAATCATGTCTTGAAGAAGCTGCACCAAGAGAAGCTGCTGATAAATTTGAAGAAATGCTCATTCATGAAGGAAGATTTGGTGTATTTGGGGTTTGTTGTTTCTGCAGAAGGATTGAAGATGGACCCAGAAAAGGTTAAGGCAATTGTGGAGTGGCCTTCACCCAGGAATATTTTTGAGGTGAGAAGTTTCCATGGACTTGCTAGTTTTTATAGGAAGTTTATAAGAAACTTCAGTAAGATTAATGCACCCATAATTGAAACAATAAAGAAGAGCAAACAACCATTTAAGTGGACTGCTGAAGCAGAAAAAAAATTTAAGCTGCTAAAACAAAAGATAACAGAGAAGCCTGTTTTGATTCTTCCTGATTTTACTAAACCATTTCAAGTAAAATGTGATGCCAGTGGAGAGGCCATTGGAGCTGTGTTGAGTCAGGATGATAGGCCTGTGGCATATTTCAGTGAGAAGCTGAATGACACCAGAAGAAATTATTCCTCTTATGAGAAGGAATTCTATGCAATTGTTCAGGCACTGAAGAAATGGAGACATTACTTGATGTCCAGGGAATTTGTATTGTATTCTGACAATCATGCTTTGCAGTATATTGTACAGCAGCCCAAGTTGAAACATAAGCATGCTAAATGGGTTGAGTATCTCCAAAGTTTTGATTTTTTTTTGAAACATATAAGTGGCCAAGCCAATAAAGTAGCTGATGCTTTGAGCAGGAGACACATGCTTGTGCAAGAAACTAATTTTGAAGTTGTAGGATTTGATTTTCTCAAAGAATTATATAAAACAGATCCAGATTTTAAGGAAGCATTTGAGGCATGTAGTAACCATGTTTTAACAGATAGAAGCAAGTGGCTGGATTATTTCTTGTAGGAGGACTTACTATTCAAAAGAAGCCAACTGTGTGTACCAAAATGTTCCATGAGAGAAAATTTGATCAAGGAGAAGCATAGTGGTGGACTTGCTGGACACTTTGGTACTGACAAGACTTATGAGCAGCTGAGTCACTTTTATTTCTGGCCCAAGATGAGAACAGAAGTGGATAATTTTGTGAAGAACTGCAAGATTTGTCAATATGCTAAAGGAAGGAGCCATAATGCAGGATTTCACACTCCCTTGCCTATTCCAGACAGGCCTTGGGACATGGTGAGTATGGATTTTGTTCTAGGATTGCCCAAGACTCAGAGAGGGAATGATGCAGTCTTTGTTGTGGTGGATAGATTCTCCAAGATGGCACATTTTATTCCATGTTATAAAACTAGTGATGCCACCCATGTTGCTAACTTGTTTTTCAAAGAAGTTGTTAGATTGCATGGGTTACCCAGGAGCATTGTTTCAGACAGAGACACCAGATTTGTGGGGCACTTTTGGAGGACATTGTGGAAGAAACTTGGCACCAAACTAAGTTTCAGCTCAGCTTATCATCCCCAGACTGATGGACAGACTGAGGTAGTGAATAGAAGTCTGGGAAATTTATTGAGAAGTCTTGCAGGAGAGCATCCCAAGCAGTGGGATCATATTTTTCCCCAGGCAGAATATGCATATAATGACTCACCAAATAGGAGCACAGGGCAGAGCCCATTCCACATTGTTTATGGAATGCACCCCAGAGGAATATCAGAGTTAAGAGATCTGGGAAGGGCAGAGATAAGGAGTGCAGATGGTGAGGAATTTGCTTCAGAGATCCAGGCCATACACGAATAAGTGAAGCAACAATTACAAGACAGCAGCATCAAATACAAAAGTAGAGCAGAATTGAGCAGAAAGGAATTTTATTTTTGAAGTAGGAGATTAGGTTTTGGCACACTTGAGAAAGGAGAGGTTCCCAAAGAAGCAGTATAATAAACTGAAGTTCAAAAAGATTGGGCCATGCAAGATACTTAGGAAGTTTTCTGCAAATGCTTATGAGATTGAATTGCCACCTGATGTTGGAATATCTCCCATTTTTAATGTCGCAGATTTGTACAAGTATGAAGATGATGGTGCAGAAGAAGGATCAGCAGACAAGGAACAGATTGAGTGGAAAGAGCAGCTACCTCCAGCACAGCCATTGCAACCAGAGAAGATATTGGATAAAAGACCATTCAGAAGGACCAGAGGACGAGAGTACTTTCAGTACTTGATCAAATGGAAGGATAAGCCAGAGGAAGATGCCACTTGGATGACTGAAGAAATGTTGCAGAAGATAGGCAGATCAGTGGACGAGCTCATGGACAGGAGCCCATGAAGAAGATTGCCCTTGGGAGTCTGATGCAGGGGAATTAGACACTAGCCAGCAATGTGGGAGGTTTTGTCCACATGTTGTGGCTAGGAGGATTTGAAAACATTTGAATTGTTATAGCTAGGTGTCAATACCTTAGCTGATTGTATTATTAGAGCAGATAGAGTTGTAGAAGTCGAATGGTTAGTCCATCTGTCATGTTTTAGTTTTCGAATAATTGTAATTAGGCTCTTGAATTTCCATAACGGTCCTCACAGAGGAACCGAAGGGACATATGTTGATGTATATAAATTGTAATCCCTCGGATGAAAGGGAGAGAGGGAAAGGAGAAGAGAATTTCTGCAATAAAATATGTGTATGAACAGTTGCTTCCAGTCGAATGAATTTCAATTTCTGTCAACTATCCATTGTCTTGAAATATTAATTGTGAGAAAATTCATTTGATTGTGAGGCGATTTTGTATTGGTAATTCCGTTTCTATCTGTGAATTCCCGTGAACTGTTTGAATAACCTGTGAATTTACCCCAACCACAGGCGAGGTCTGTGTAGAGAATCCTGGTCGTGGAACTCTGTTTTGTGATAATAGACATCCCGCGTAATAAAGGAATTACGTTTATTCATTGTTAATTGAACCTTCTAACCGGAGTCAGGTCCGGAGTTAAAAGCATACAAAGGATAGCACAACCCGTGTAAACCTTGGTTAACCACTGTAGCAAAACCATGAGCGGTTTCCGGATTTTTTCACACCGCTTTTGGTGCCCGGGTGGTATTTATGGGTCGAGGAGCGATTCCATTTAGCGTTCAACATGTGGCTTAGGCTACTGTTCCAAAACCGCCCCTTAAAGTGCGCCTTTGCGCGTTAAAAACTGATGCCAGATGCTGAGTGGAATGCATACGAGCCATTGATTTGGAAAGAGGTCATCGGACGGTGGTAACCTGACAAAGATGGGCGGAGGTTAATAAAGGAGCCTAGAGGTTAACTGAGGTACGAGCATTTGATTGATTGGACGATTGACATATATGTGTGGGGCCGGAGCCACGGTCTATAATAAAGTCATTTGTTTAAAAAAAGCGCAGAGTATTAATATAAAGTGCGAGAGTTTGAACTTTGATCATAAAGGGTTCGGGAATATAATTTAAAGCTCAATGTTGTGTTATAACGTTTAATTATCAAATTCCACGAATTTGATAAATAAACTTCAATAAAAGAGAGAGTAGACCACGTGGAGAAAGAACGGGGTCACAAAGGCAAAAGCTGACCGAGCCACGACTACAGTTGACCATCCATCCATTGGGGGCTGACTGGCCATGGTGTCACAAGGCCTACTTTTTTTTTCTGCAACCTCGTAGGCTGATGTTGCACTTATGGATGGAGATGTGGAGCTGCATGATGCCCAAGAGGGGCGAACTGGACTTTTCCACAAGGAGAGACCATGATGACCATGCCTCTGCTATGGTGCCATGTCCGTATGTTGCCTTTGGACTGGCGAGGGTAACTCCCAACATCCTCTTCAGCGCTGATGAGCCACCAGACAGGAGAGAGGTAACGCGTTAGAATCCGACTTAGCAGATTGGTGAGACCAAAACTGCAGAAGCAACATTATTTCAAACACTTTGGGATTCTAGGATCTAGCCCTCCTGAATCCGAAGAGGGATCTCTCCAGTAAGTGAAAAGATGGATTTGTCTTTGAAGTTTGGGTGATGATATTAGGCTAGTTATTAAGAACAAGGGTTTTGTTTGCTTTTTGGATGGTTGAGAATGAATATTACTTGAGGAGAAAGTTCTAAATGTAAAAAAGTTTCAAAGGTGAGAAGTTGCAAGTGAATAGAACAACTTTGGTTAAAGAGATAGATATAACGTTGGTTTTTAGTCCATTGGGCTATGGAGTCATAACAGGGCTTTAATTGAGCAACAACATCAAGAGTGATCCAAGGGGCAAGTCATCTATATCACAAGAATATTGAGATTAGAGTGATGGAATGGAAACAATAAAGTGTTGGAGGGGTGGAAACTGATAATAATTTCACAAAGGATTTATAGTCAGTCCAAACAAGAAAAGCCTCTTAAGTAACTGTTTAAAACCAACCAAGAACAGGGCTAACCATTGACTTCTTGGGCAAGTTTGTATTAAAGCAGCTTAATTGACAAACAATCCAGTAATCCACATAATTACCTTCAGAAAGTATGAAAACATATAAGAGAAGACAAAGTGTAACTTAAGATCAGATAAAGTACTTTTAAACCTAGTCTGCTTTCAGCCAACACCAAGGGAAACCTTCAGAATCTGCCTTTGGAGAATAGAAGCTAGAAACAGGGCAAACCATCACTTTTCTAGTCTAACTTTAATAAGAAAATAATGAAAATAACTTTCAAGAACAATGTTTAAAGCAAACAATAGGACGAGGGAACACCATCATTCCTAACTGTTTAAACTGTATTGAATCATTCTTAAATAAACAAATTGGAGGAAAACATTGAGATAAAGCTTATCAGTCAGAGAAGGGTACTGGTAAACAGTAAATCCTAACTCTATAAATGTTGTTCTTTATCAGAGAATAGTGAAAAATATGACATACATAGAAGGAAAAACAATAACAAAGAAAGAGGCACTTCACCAGGGATATAGACCAGGATCCCAAGAAACAACTTGTTATTGATGTCAAACCAGTTACAGTACTCGGGTCCAATGTTTCAGTTCAACAATCATCTTCACCATCCAACGTAACAAATCTAACACAAACAGAGCTGCAAGGGCCAGTGAACACTATTTATAGATAGAAGTCTCAAGCTCAATTATATTTCAAAGTTCTACAACCAACCCCTCACTCATCTTCTGTAGTAGTATATATAGAAGAATGAGGAGGTGCGATATGATAAAAGATCTCCAATTACAATTAATACAGACTTAATGGCTTCTCGGCCTTTGAGGGGCTCAATAAAGAAGCTTACATAGGTGTCTTATGCACTAAATTATTTACATAAAGATTAAGCTCGGTGGGAGCTTTTGTTGACCTTTAAGGCTCTGTGTGATGTCGAGGTTACTCTGCTGATATTTTGTCATTAGTTTACCTGCAGAATTTATCCTCTGGCTGTGTTGTGAGGTAGATTATTGGTCTTGATTAATAACTTCGGCCTTTGATTGAATACTTTGAGGCACAGGTGTCATTTCAATAGCTGGGAGGAATCAATTCGCCTCAGATGTGGCGGTGGAGGCTTTATGTTGATAAAACACTTTAAGATTTTCTTTAAACTGTGTTTTAATTGGGGATTAGGATTTTCATAATCATTCTTAGCCGTGATCCCCACAAATCTATCTTCAATATTCTGTCCTGGTACATTTTTGTCTTCGACACTGATACTCTCTGACTGGTGCTTGATTAACTGTTTTTTTTGGTGCGCAGGGTTGTACAGGGATTGAATGGCATCAATTCCTCATGAATCATTGATAAAACATGAATTTTAAACCCTGCGAATGATTTCTCTGGTGAATCAGAGGCTGGAGGATCGTCACCCTCTACTTTTGAATTTTCTTCAGAAATGGCGAGAAAACCATTAAAACCCTGCAAAATACAAAGAATGTCATAAAATCCTGCATGTATAGGTTTATTGATGCAGGAGGACATGTGGGGAGAGCATGGCCGTTGGATGGCATCATCCAACGGTCGAGATGGATCAAAAGGGGTCAAAAAAAGACAAAGGGAGAAGTTAAATTGGAGCCGTCGATCACACAAAGATCGATGGTCGGGAACGGAGGCAGAAAGTCAAAGCGGAGGAGTTAGTTTTTTTGGAAAACAAAGAAAAATGGATAAAAACCTTTGTTTCGGGCTAAAATGGTCATAAAATCAGGTTTGGGAATCAGGACGATCGTGGGTCGTCAGATGAGAGTGGCCCAAGCGATCAACGGTGGATATCGGGATTGTAAAACCTTACAAAACACACCCAGACTTCAAAAATTTAATTAAACCATGCTGAGTAAATCTCCCGGGTCCAGAAATGTTGACTGTGTAAGGAATCTGGCTGATGGAATGTGGGTCGTCGATCTACAGATCAGATTGACGATGGAGATCGTTTAAATGCCACATCGTAGCCTGGTTAACTGTCAGGCATCTTCAAAGAGCGACCACTGTTCGATGAGCGGCCTTAGATCAGACGGTGCGCATCAATATCGCGTCGGGTCCACGTCCGATCGTTAACGTGCGATGAGCGGCAGTTTTCTGAACAATGCTCAAGACACGTGTCGGGTAGTGTATGGAATCGCTGTCGATTGGGAAAAAATAGCCCTCCGCTAGAAGGCGGTGCGATGGATACCGCGTGGTTTTTGGGATGGTGAGTGGTTGGTGGGGACCACTGACTGCGATGGATTGCGCGCCTTCGATCTATAGATCAGATCGACGGTGGAGATTGACTGAAACTTTGAACCGGCGGAAAGTTATAATATAATGAAACCGACAAGTTTAATATGTAACCAAAGGTTTTTAACTTTGGGCGGAAATAATTAATATTCAACATGGCTCGGCGCCCGATTGCAGGGCCTTTGAGTGCATGGAGAAACATATGACCGGGGGTTAAAAAAGGAGGGGCTTAATCGCATCGGAGTTTTTGTAATGGAAAAAGGACTTGCGCATTTGGAATTTGCGATGCAATAAGCACTGTGAGGGATTTAACACCTGGTTCTATGGTGCGGGCACGTGGAGGGGAAGTGGTTTGAGACCTAGCCCAAGGGGTCTTAAACCCTTAATAAAATGGGTTTTTTCATAGATTTTCAATGGTTTTTAAAGGGTTTAGAGGGGTTCTGATAAGGCAAAGAAGGAGTCTTTAAACCTTATCAAAGGGTTTCTATGAAGGGGAAAGTGAAAAATCATGAAAATGAGGGATTTCATGGGGGGAAGAGGAGAGAACAAGAGGTTAGTTTTGGAAAAGGGGAAAAGGGGAAAAGGGTCTTGCAGCAGTATTCTTCCTTGGGAATCAACAGGATTTCTGAGTGTAAAATAAACACAGCAGTGAAGATGGGACATAGGCATGAGTCCTTTAAGAGTCTTCAAGAGCCAACACTTTTTAGCAATAAAATTTGTTCCTTGACGACTCAAAAAAATTTTAGCCACCTTTTGCTATAAAAAATTTATAGGTGGCTACCGCAATATTAGTGTTTTCTTTAAATATTCTAACATGTTCTTTAACTTGTTTTTATTAAATTGTTTAATGAAATTGTCGAATTATTGTTGTGTACTTATATATATTTTGTAGATATTGGGTCATTTGTTGGTGATGAGATGCCACCACCACCAAATAATGATCTGGTTGTGAGATTCCATGGACCAGAGGTCGGGCAGATGTGAAGGATCAAAGCCTTAAGGGATGTAATCTCGGTCCTCATGATCATGTGCAGGTACCGGCAGGTGTGAGGCGTAGGCCTGACACTATATTTAGGATGGAGTTGGGCGACCAAATACGTCGACCCCTAGTGGAGGAGGGAGTCAGGCCGGTCACTATCAGAGAGATACAGGTTGATGATAGGCTAAAAGTGTTATGGAGAGGCATGCCACGTGATATGTTGATCTTTATGTGGCATGTCATTGGAGCTACCTGATTAGTGGCGCAGTTGAGGAGGGTCAATCGACGTAGGCATGGTGGACATGCAGTACGTCAATAGTCGATCAGCACATCATTTGATGATCACGATCAGGGGAGTGATCATCATTCAGTTAGTACTCCACCTCGCGTCGGAGATGAGCAGCCTACAACATCCAGCAGTCATGATCATGACCAGGCACCTGATCCTGAGGAAGGTACAAATCCATCTGAGGATGCAGGTCCATCGATTGAGTAGGTCGCCACACAATCCATAGATCAGCAGGCTGGACCATCCACGTCGAGTCATAATGAGAGGGCAATTGATCATGATCAGCATGAGGCGCCTCCAGATCAGCAGGCACGTGATGATTGATGTCTATCTGAGCATGTTGAGGCTGCACCATCGACTGAGAAGGCCTCGACTAGTATTACTATTAATGTACCACCACCTGATATTTGACATTTATATGCAGTTATATTACAATTGTATATTTTTGACATTATATATATATATATATATGGTCCATGTATTTTATGTTCAAGTTGCAGTTGTACTTCATTTACATGTTGGTGTTCATCATGATGTGAATGTTGTTAGGTCATGTTAGATATGTTCATTTAATGTGAAGCTTGCAGATAGATGTGTATGTGATAGCAGTTATTTAACATGAGATGTATATTTGATGTTTGTGTTGTGATGATGTTATACAATGCTTGTGTTTTGTTAGATGATTATGATCACGATGATTAGATGATGTTAGCGAATTTGAATGTGTTTTTTAGTCGAAAATGATGTTTGTACGATGGTTATCATGATCGTGATGTTTATTTTTAATATTAAATCATGACATTTATTAAATATTATGACGTAATTGTAATTGAAATTTTAATTTTAATTGTATGTAAAATTTTAAAATTGTAATTGTATTTCTAATTGTAATTGTATGTAAAATATTTGTAAAATTTTAGTTGTATTAATGTGAGATGATTAATTGTAATTTTAATTGTAATTGTATATATGTAAAATTTTAAAATTGTAATTGTAATTGTAATTTTAATTGTAATTGTCTGTAAAATTGTAAAATTCTAATTCTAATTCTAATTCTAATTGCAATTCTAATTGTAATTGTATGTAAAATATTTGTAAAATTTTAATTGTATTAATATCAGATGATTGTAATTGTAATTTTAATTGTGAAATTATAACTGTAATTGTAATTGTATGTAAAATTCTGAAATTGTAATTGCAAATATTGTAATTTTAATTTTAATTGTAATTGTATGTGAAATTGTAAAATTCTAATTCTAATTCTAATTTTAATTGTAATTGTATGTAAAATATTTGTAAAAATTTAATTGTATTAATGTGACATTATTGTAATTGTAATTGTATATATGTAAAATTGTAAAATTTTAATTGTAATTGTAATTGTATGTAAAATTCTAAAATTGTAATTGTAATTGTATGTAAAATTCTAAAATTGTAATTGTAATTGTATGTAAAATTATAAAATTGTAATTGTAATTGTAATTGTAATTTTAATTGTAATTGTATGTGAAATTGTAAAATTGTAATTCTAATTTTAATTCTAGTTGTATGTAAAATATTTGTAAAATTTCAATTGTATTAATGTGAAATGATTGTAATTGTAATTTTAGTTGTAATTGTAAATATGTAAAATTGTAAAATTGTAATTGTAATTGTAATTGTATGTAAAATTCTAAAATTGAAATTGCAATTTTAATTTTAATTTTAATTGTAATTGTATGTGATTGTAAAATTCTAATTCTAATTCTAATTGTATGTAAAATATTTGTAAATTTTTAATTGTATTAATGTGAAATGATTGTAATTGTAATTTTAATTGTAATTGTATGTAAAATTCTAAAATTGTAATTGTGATTATAATTGTATTGTGAAATTGTAAAATTGTAATTGTAATTGTATGTATTGTCATCACTCAATTTATTAAAATTTTTGAATTTGTAAATTTGTAAATTTGTAAATTAATTATCAATTTTGAACCATAACTACCGTAAGTAAAATGTATACCGTAAATATTGTTAAATTACCATAATTATAAAATTGTAAATTTGTATGAATATAAATAATTGTAAAATAATAATTCTAGAACAATATGAATTTTTGTACCATAATAAATTTTAGAAAATAATGCAAATAAATTCATGTACTTTAGAATTATCATTATTTTATTATGATCTTACATACCAAAAAAAAAACATTATACAGTACGCCATTGTTTTCAAGATTAACATAATTGCAAATTATCAAGTGAAATGATTTTAACATTAACACAATGCAAATTACCAATTAATTCAAAATACATATTATAATGTTTTGAAAAAAAGAGTCTTAGTTATAAGGTAATTAAGTCCTCTTCTTTATAAAAACCCATCTTAAAAAGTATAAATGATGAAATAACACATGTACCATATCACTCTCGGTTCTCATGATCACCCTCATTATCTTCTAGCTCGCTTGGCATGATAACACTATTGTTCTCAAAAATATGTTTTGATCTAAGTTCATGTCTCAATACGAACCACCAACCCCTATCTGACACATCTAGGTAAAAAAACACTTGGTTGCAGTGTTTGGGGAAAACATAGGGCTCCTTAGCTTCATCCCACATCTTTCTAGAGTTGATACATATTAGCTTACAATCGCGATATTCCTTTACATTATTTCAATCAAAGGTGTCACGCCACTTGCACCTAAAAATAACACATTGGAAAGAAGAGAAATCCACTTCAATGATCTCTTCTATCTTTCCGTCGTAACCTAACGTCCCTTGTACTAGGTTTTGATCACGACAGTTAGATCAATTAAATTGATCGAACTCAACTTCCACTACACATCCTTGTGTTATGTGTCCATCATCGACATTTTCTGTGCGAAAATCGTGTCTATGTCCCCACATAGATGGGAACAAATGCACCTATAAAAATTTTAAAAAATCATAGTGTCATATGTCTTATAATAACCCAACAGTCAAAATATGAAATATAGATGTAATAACACGACAGAGCAGCGCCTCATCTGATGATCATGATCATGAGGGTAGTGATCAACATTCTAGTACTCCACCTCCTCCTTCTTCACCTCACGGCGGAGATCATGATGAGCAACGAGCATCCAATCCTAATCAGCAGGCATCGTCTGAGCAATCTGCACCATCTTAGCAGACACCTAATCCTAATCAAACACCTGATCCTGAGCAGGTGGGTTCATCTTAGGAGGCAAGTCCATCATCACAGGTCGCACCATCCACGTCTGAGCAGGCTGCTCCATCGACGAGTTATCAACGGGCAGTTCCTGAGCAGACTACACCATCCACTGATCAGTATGCACCTCCAAAGCAGGCACGTCGTCTATTTGAGCATGAAGCTACACCAACGACTGAGTAGGCCTCAACTAGTACTAGTATTGAAGTACCACCAGATATTTGACATTTATATGCAGTTATATTACAATTGTATATTTTTTACATTATACAGTTATCTATATATATATATATATGGTCTATGTATTTTATGTTCATGTTGATGTACTTAATTTACATGTTGGTGTTCATCATGATTTGTATATTGTGAGGTCATGTTAGATATGTTCATTTAATGTGCTTGCAGATAGATATGTATGTGATAACAGTTATTTGACATGAAATGTATATTTGATGTTTGTGTTGTGATGATGTTATACAATTCTTTTGTTTTGTTAGATGATCATGATCATGATGATAAGCTGATATTAGCAAATTTGAATGTGTATTTTAGTCGATATGATGTTTGTGCGATAGTTATCATGATCGTGATGTTTATTTTTAATATTAAATCATGATATTTATTAAATATTATGTCTTGATTGTAATTGAAATTTTAATTCTAATTGTATCTAAAATTGTAAAATTGTAATTGTAATTGTACGTAATTGTATTGTGAAATTGCAAAATTGTAATTGTAATTTTATGTATTCATGTCACGATTCAATTTTATTAAAATTGTAAAATTTGTAAATTTGTAAAATTGTAAAATTGTAAAAATGTAATTGTAATTGAATGCATCGTGATTGTAATTGTAATTGTAATTGTATGTAAAATTGTAAAATTGTAATTGTAATTGTATGTGAAATTGTAAAATTGTAATTGTAATTGTAATTCTATAAATTCTAATTGTAGTTTTAATTGTATGTAAAATTGTAAAATTGTAATTGTAACTATAATTGTATGTAAAATTCTAATTCTAATTCTAATTGTAAGTAAAATAGTAAAATTGTAATTGTATGTAAAATTGTAAAATTGTAATTGTAATTGTATGTAAAATTGTAAAATTGTAATTGTATGTATTCATGTCATGATTCAATTTTATTAAAATTGTAAAATTTCTAAATTTCTAAAATTCTAAAAATGTAATTGTAATTGTATGCATCGTGATCGTAATTGTAATTGTAATTGTAATTGTATGTGAAATTATAAAATTGTAATTCTAATTCTAATTGAAATTGTAATTTTAATTGTAATTGTATGTAAAATTATAAAACTGTAATTGTAACTCTATGTAAAATTGTAATTGTAATTGTATGTATTGTCTTCATTCAATTTTATTAAAAATTTTAAGTTTCTAAATTTCTAAAATTGTAAATTATTTGTCAATTTTGAACCATAATTACTACCATAAGTAAAATGTGTACCATAAATATTGTTAAATTACCATAATTGTAAATTTGTAAATTTGTATGATATAAATAATTGTAAAATAATAAATCTAGAATAATATGAATTTTTCTAACATAATAAAGTTTAGAAAATAATGCAAATAAATTCATGTTTAGAATTATCATTATTTTATTATGATCTTACATACCAAAAATAACAGTATACATTTCAAAGATATCATTCACACACATTTAAAGCAATCAAGTAGTTGTATTATTTTAGGAATTGACATTATAAAGAAAAATAACTTTATACAGTACACCATTGTTTTCGAGATCAACATAATTGCAAATTATCAAGTGAAATGATTTTAACATTAACACAATGCAAACCAATTAATTCAAAATGCATATTATAATGTTTCAAAAAAAAGAGTCTTAGTTATAAGGTAATTAAGTCCTCTTCTTTATAAAAACCCATCTTAAAAAGTATAAATGATGAAATAACACATGTACCATTTCACTCTCAGTTATCATGATCACCCTCATTATCTTCCAGCTCGCTTGGCATGATAACACTATTGTTCTCAAAAATATGTTTTGATCTAGGATCATGTCTCAATACGAACCACCAATCCCTATCCAACACATCTGGGTAAAAAAGCACCCAGTTGCAGTGTTTGGGGAAAAAATAGGGCTACTTAGCTTCATCTCACATCTTTCTAGAGTTGATAAATATCAACCTACTATCGCGATATTCCTTTACATTATTCTGATCAAAGGTGTCCCACCACTTGCACCTAAAAATAACACATTGGAAAGAAGAGAAATCCACTTCAATGATCTCATGCAGAGGAGTCATACAACAACCAAACCTTTACTGCTCAGGGTTACTTTAGAAGATACAAGAGTTGGATCCTTACCTTAATGAATGGGTAGCTATAACGGTTATATCTAAGCTAAACACTATTGATGTAACTAAGCATTCCATAAGTTGTACGCAGCATCTTTCCAACGTAATATAACGTCCCTCGTACTAGGTTTTGATCATGGTGGCTAGCTCAACTAGATTGATCAAACTCGACTTACACTCCACATTCTTGTGTCATGTGTCCATCATCGACATTTTCTGTGTGAAAATTGTTTCCATATGCCCACGTAGATGGGAATAAATTGACCTATAAAAATTTAAAAATCACAGTGTCATGTGCCTTGTAAGAACCCAACAGTTAAAATATGAAATATAGATGTAATTACATTTCAAAGGTGCATTATTAAGTTTAAAATGTACATAAATAGATTATTATCGAGTGGGTGCACCCAATCCCTACGTTTAGCGCATCCTCTTCAGCATGCGGGTAAAGAACAGTTGCATCGTATTTCTCTCTAGCTTGGTCAGCAACCTAACTATTGGGGCATATTTTTGGCATATTTTCAGGGGTATATTCCATTTTCTCACAGCCAATCAGATCGCGCCATGTGGCTTAATCTCGGGATGGTGATTCTGACCGTTGATGGATTTGTTTTGAATCGTTGGATGAGCGACAAGTGGTAAGCCCAAAGGCTGCCACGTGTCCTCAGGAGGGTATAGTAAAATTTGTTGGAGGCCACAGAAGTCGAACTGAAGACCTCAGGCGTGGGCGCCAACAGTTTTACCAACTACTCTACGGGTGATTCTTAACCCTATAGGGTTGCGGCTTTCATATATGGTTTAACAAAGGTATGAGTAGATAAAAAAAGGGGCCAACCCCGACCACCATATACCCGACGGCTATGACTGAGATCCCAAAAGCTATCCAAACTAACGACTTTAACTTTAACCATCGGCAGTGGATATGATCACATGTCGTAGTAAAGTTTAAGTGGCAGTTGATAGGTTGGATGGGCGGCTAATCCGGCGGAGTATTGAAGACTGCCACATGAGCAGTTTGGGTGGAAATGAATGCCACAGATTGTGGAAACGTGACTCCGGGTTCCACTCCACCATTGCGGAGTTATTCAAATGTTTCAACGCAGAGTTTAAAAGCCCATGACTGCGTGGTTTTAGGCGGGGGGTCGGCTTATGACCACCCTGACCTAACCACTAACATTTAAACCTAATAGTATTTCCAGTGGAAGTTGGATTGGACCCCTAAATTTAGAGATTTTTATTAAATTTAACTTCAGTTAAGTGTCAGTCTCCACTTTTAGTGGAGCTTTTCCAGCTGACATTGGGAAAAATGCATTGGGAGGTCAATTTTTGACCAATTTGGGTAAAACAAGAGTCTACCTAGACTAATTTGAGCATTTTCGAGCCATTGGTGAAGAGAAAACATCTATTAGAGGCCTGTAAACACATGTAATCTTCAATTTTGAGCATAATGACAAAGAGGGACATGCCATTGGGAGCTAGACCAGCAGATGTAGCCCAGGAGGGGTGAACTATTTCATCATGCCTACTGTGTAAAACTTATGTGTGATTTTATTTCTCTGTTATATGTTGTTGTTCAGTGTTTTTTAGGCTTATTTTCATGCTTAAATTTCACAAATTCATTTATGTTTCATGGTCAAAACACTCACTCCTTAAGAAAACAAATGGAGACAAATTGTACATGTTTATATTACTGAAAGGACACTTAGCATAGCAAAACTAATAGATTTATTTCATATCAAGTTGGTATCAGAGCTAGATTTTAATCTTTGGTGTTTTTGTGTGCAAATATTTTTTAACTGTTTGCAAGGGTTTTCATGCTTACTAGGCTCAAGCTTAAGAGAGGAGAAGGAAAGTTGGTGGAAGCAAGATGTTCTCAAAGTGAGACACAGCAAAGGAGGTCAAGATTGCCACATTATCCACCACCTAGTTCACCTCCAAAAGATGCAGAAGAAGCAATAAGCATGCCTCTAGGAGAAGAAGAAACCCATGAAGAGGTGGATCCCAAAGAAGAATAAAGAGTGTTCAGGAAATCATTCCTTGACATGACTGAAATGGTGAGAGTCCTTTATCAAGAAAGGAATGAAAGACTAGAAGGACAAGGATCCAAACTTCACAAGGAAGGTCAGGGATCATCAGGAGGCCATAATGATGAATATAAATCAAAGAAGGGAAATGGAGGAAATGGAGGCAGTGGAAATTCACCATCCACACCCTCATCATCATCATCCTCTACTTAATCTTCAGTACACTAGTCACACAATTCAAAGAACACTGGTAAAATTCCTTTTCTAAAACTTGATGTTAAGTTTGAATTGCCAATGTTTAATGGTGAAGTCAATACATAAAATCTTGATAATTGGATTAGGCAATTGGAGGTCTATTTGAGAATTCATAACCTTCATGATGATGATACCAAAATCAAACTAGCTTCATTGAGGATGGAAGGTGCAGCTCTTGTTTGGTGGGAAGCCAAGACAAAGGAGGAGATCAAAAAGCATGGTAATATTATTCTATCATGGAATGATTTCATTACTGCAATAAACCAACCATTTTATCCATTATCTCACATGCAGAAATCCATAATGAACTGGCAAAATTTTAGACAATTGAAAGGACAAAATGTACAAGACTACACCCAAGAATTTAGGAGAAGAGCTCTCTTATTAGGGGTAGATTTTCAGAGTCAAGATACTTTGGTCAAGTACATAGGGGGCTTACATAGCTACCTAAGACATATTATTCTCATGTTTAACCCTACAAGCTTAGATGAGGTATGTGTTCAAGCTACACATTTAGAAGCAACAGGGAAAAACATTACTGATGAGAGTAGGAAGAAACCTTTTAAGGGGAAAAACAAAGAGAAGACCTCAAAAGGTAAGGGCAAAAAGAATGTGTCTGTCAAGAAAGAGGGAGAAAAAGTGGTTTGTAAAAATTGTTCAAGAGAAGGCCATGAAGAGAAAAAATGTTGGAAATTACATCTTGAAAAGAGACCCAAGTATAAAAATAGCAAAGGGAAGCAGAAAACTACAGCTACAACTCAACATGACTTAGGAGAGGATTCAGGTGATGAAACTAAAATTACAGCCATAGGATTGAAGAACATGAAGGGGAAATAAATTGAAACAAAACCCCAATACTAGTACTTCAAACTATCACATACATTGTACAAGCTCCAAATGGAGAAGAGAGAATTGAACTGTTTCATGTGAGGCTCATATCCAAACATACCAAGATTGATACACTGTCTGACAGTGAGTCACAAGCAAACTTAATCTCTGAATACTTAATCTTGATACCATTCTATTGAGATTGCAACAAGATGATGAGATTAGTGAAAATAGTCGCCTTCACTAAGTGGGCCCACAGGCTATTTTTGGTGCAAAGTCTATTTTTAGACATGTCGATCATATTCTATGAGTTGCAGGATGCTATTTGTGGATGGTTGGTCAAGTTGGAAAAATAGATGGACTTCTATTTTTAGACATATTGGGCAGAATCTATTTTTAGATTGCCAGTCTAAAAATAGATATATCGAATATTATTAGCTCTTAATAATATTTGGACTATAAACATTATCTTATTCTCTTGGAGCACTTCAGTTAAGTGCACAGATGTGGCACAGGAGCTGACAGAAGGAATTACGCTATTCCCGAGGGTTAAGTGGAGCTATTGCATGGATACTTCAGTTAGAACTCATGTGAGAGAGTTTGGTGGAGTTGATTGAGGAAGTTAATGGAGTTGTGTTCAGTTTAAATAATCTAAACATAGTTGAGCTATTTGTATCTAGTTTAACTGATTGATACAATTAGTGAGAGTGGTGTGAATTAATTATTAATTAATTCACTAATTATAAACTCATTAATCAAATCTGGGGGCCATACCGCTAACTTCAAGACATGGACGCTGAGACCAGCGGAGAGGTAGGTGAAAGAGCAAAGCTGACTATCGGGGCTTGTGACTATAGTGTTGTATGATTTGAAACACATAGTGACTGAGATGTACAAATATATCAAAGGAGTGGCTGGACCAATTCGAGTTCATTCAGAGCCATTCTTCAGGAAGGATTGCGCAGTAGAGGCAGGCTAGTAGGTGGCAGAGATCGGTGCATGGATTTGCTAGATCAGGACCTGATTAGTGTGTAGCGATTGGATTGTACTGAGAGCTTGATATGATCAACTTTATATGAGTATTGTTACATGATCTCTATGACATATATTATATACAGATATTTGGGGTTTTTAGCTTCAGGCTTTCCCGTAAAACACTGTGTTCATATGTGTGAATTTTTATGGTTTCAATGTGTGCATGCAGTTAATTTAATTTCCGCAAGTAATGATCAATGGTGGAATAGATTCTGTATTGTGCATGAAGTCAAATAGTGTATGATCAGGAGAATATTATACATATAACATATCAGTTATATAATTTCTACATGGTATCAGAGCCATGTTTATCATTGGAGCAATTGCAAAGCATTGAAGCGGTTGAGTTTTGTGCTGGTGGAATTCGAATTTGCAGCAGTGTTTTCTTGGTGTCGAAGTTGAAATGTCTTTCAACGACCAGATAGGGAGTATGATGCCCTTGAGGCAGCTCAAATTATATTTCATGGAAGGACATGATGGAGGAGGTGTTGGAGGATACGGTTGAAGTAGTTCATAGATGCAGAAATTCCAAAACCCGCTTCTAACATGTCGTCAAGACTTCAGATTTACAGTAAAAGAAGACGTGGTGTACTGTCGTAAGGATTTATGTTGGTATGTGAAGGATCACATAGTTTCCAGCCTTCATGGTAAATATTTCATTCTTGATGTGGAAAGCTTCTCGGTTTTGTGGATTTGTTCCAAAGCAAGAGCGACAAGAGGAAGTTGGCACTCAAGGATAAACACAAGAAAATAAAAATGGAGAAAGGTGACAGTATACCCAAGTACCTCACGAAGTTTGTCCAGTGCAGGGATGAGCTGGGAAGTGTGGGGGTTACTGTAGATGAAGAGGACTTGGTGAGCTTGTCTCTCCTTGGGCTTCCGAAGATTTGGCATTCCTATGAGGACTCTATCAATGGTCAGGAGAAACTGCTGGGATGGGAGCAACTTTGGTCGGATCTTGTGCAGGAGGAGATAAGGCGGAGTACCGGGGATGGATCTTCATCGAAGAATGAAGATGAAGAAAATTTCACTCTGGCTGCCAAAGCAAGGAAGGGGAAGGGAAATAAAAAATCCTTCTCAATCCGGTGTCGGGTAGAAAAGAACGAGGACATGTCCAAGGTGAAGTGCTCACTTGTCACCAACATAAACATTACGCCACTAATTGTCAGGGATAATTTTAGGGGCGAATTTTAGCCCAAAGGCGAATTTTAAGGGATTTTAAATTTTATTAGGGCGAATTTTTTATGTAAAACCCACTTTTTATAGTTTAATAAAGTTAGCCCAATAAATATTTTAAAAATAATTAATTATTAACTATTAGCCCACCAAAAAAGGGCGCACAAATCTGGAAACACGAAATTCGCCCCAGATTTTCCAGATTTCCATGGCATTCGCCTGGATTTACAGGATCAGAGGAATGGGTTAGAGTGAATCGCCCCATTTTTTCGCTGGTTCAGAGAGGTGGCTGGGCTTTGAAGCTTGTGCACACCGATCTTCTAGCTGTTATTGCTGGCTGAGGGTTGTTCACGCTGGCTGAGCGAGGCCGACCCTCTCCGGTCCGTCCCTCTCTGGTCCATTAGGGCCTTCCATAGTTCATATAAAGCAGAGAATCTAAATACACTTCGAAAGAGAAAGAGATGGTGCTGTGGGAGATCTCCACAGCCTACGTGCTCGGCCTGCGCATGTACAACCTCGCTTTTAGACTCCAACACCAACTAATCGGCCTGTTCAGTTCCAAAATCTCGTTGGAGTCTAAATGGTATGCACCTTCCCTTTCTCGATTTCAAGATCTCTGTAGACTGTTTCAAGATGATTTTGATGCGTTGGTAAGTATTTCTGAAACAACAAAATATATTTCAAAATTATGATGTCCTTTATACAATATGATAGCATGTGAATGCAATTTTTGTGCCGACAATCATTACATGGTTGCATTGGCTCACTGGTTTCTTGCACAGTCAAAATGAGCTACAAGCATCTACCCAAAACTGTGTCAATCTGATTTTACAGCAAGAGCAGCTGGTCATGTGTTTTCAAAATGTCCCAATAAATCAATCCATCCACAATTCTATTCGTGGATCTTCAAGTACATGACCAGAATGCACCAATGGTTGTGATGAGTTAGGGTGACTCTTTTTGTCGTAAGAAAGGGACGCAACCATGGCGCCTACACAGTCGAAATCAGGGATTTTCATAGGCCTAAACAGAGGGCATATAGTTACCAAGCGCGAGCTCGCTCCTCGCCCCTCTGTGAACAAAGGGAAGAGGAGAAAACGAACAGATTTTGTGAGGAAGTTGATAAGGGAAGTGGCAGGTTTTGCCCCGTATGAGAAGCGGATCACCAAGCTGCTAAAAGTGGGGAAGGATAAGCGTGCTTTGAAAGTGGTGAAGAAGAAGCTGGGAACCCACAAGAGGGCCAAGAAGAAGCGAGAGGAGATGTCCAATGTTCTCAGAAAGATGAGGGCTGCTGGAACTACTGAGAAGAAGAAATAAACTACTAGCTTTGTTGGACAGTTTGCGGTGGATAACTTGGTTTAGTTTTTTCCTTAGCTGGAGAGTTAGGGTGACTATGCTCTTGAGGATACAATTGTGATAAACTTGTCTTTCTTGATAAGAGATTGGGGCATTAACCGAGTTTCACGAGATATCGATGCAACGTTAGTTCAACAAAAAAAATTGCATGGCTTAAAATCTTGGAGGATAGGATTTTGTTAGCCATAATTGTAATAAATGGAAATACTACAACATTGAAGATTCCAATGAGTTGTGTCACTCTTATATTCAACTAGAGTGTAGAACGAGTCATAACATGTCAGCGCGAAAGTGTAGAATTACTTGCGTGATATTAGTGTTTGAGGAATGTTGACCTATGATTTTCAAATTTAGTTCAAGCTTCAGTGACTTTTTCGAATGCAATCAAAATTAGGTGGTTTTTTTGGTAATTTGAACTAGATGCAGTTACATGGCATTTCATGCTTCTGAAATACACTCCTATTGTTAACTGACTTGCAGCTTTACATTCAAACTTTTGCATCTCTTTAGGAAAATCTCACATTGTACAATATTTTAATGGTTTTTTGTTCTCCCTTACCTTGTAAGGTTGAGACTGGATATGTTACACTTTCGATGTGTCCCTATTTTATCATGATCAAACACAGACAATTTCATTGTGCTGACAATCATTACATGGTTGCATTGGCTCACTGGTTTCTTGCACAACTTTCATTTCGATGGGATTCAACTTTCAAGGGTTCTCATGTGGTTCCAAGGACACTTGGAGCCAAATGTTAGCCACCATTTTGGCATGTGGGAAGCTTGCTCGGTAGGGGTGGAGAAACACGGTAGATCCAACAAGCAGCATAAGGACATGCACTATTAGTACAATGTTCATATGAGCTTTCTAAGTTTTTATTAATTGCCATGGTATCCAAAGGAGATGATACTGATTTTTCCCTGGAGGACATTAACACTATACAACAATAGATCAAAAAACTAAGTCAAAATGAGCTACAAGCATCTACCCAAAATTGTGTCAATCTAATTTTATAGCAAGAACATCTGGTCATGTGTTTTCAAAATGTCCCAACAAATCAATCCATCCACAATTCTATTCATGGATCTTCAAGTACATGAATAGAATGCAGCAATGGTTGTGATGAGTTAGGGTGACTATGCTCTTGAGGATACAATTGTGATAAACTTGTCTTTCTTGATCAGAGATTGGGGCATTGCATTGTGAATGAAAAAAACCCTACACAACAAGGGGATCTCAAGGGGATCATGTACCATTTCATTAGGCACCGATTTAAAAAGGGAGCACTAGCTCTTCAATATATTCCTACAGATCATCAAGTTGCAAGTATCTTGATCAAAATGGCAAAGAGGGAATTTCAAGATGTTCTGAGAGAGGCTTGGTGTTGTGGAGATGCTTAACTCAATGAGAGCAATTGTTAAATTTTCTTGTGTGTAGCTACTATCATGCTCTAGTTATAACACCTTTCTTCTTCCAACAAAATAGAGAACGCTGCAATGGACCTCCTTTAACAAGGCCATACAATAGGAATGAGGGTGCAAGAGCATTTATGGAGGACAAAGAGGTGGGGGGTACTACATGCATGTGAAAAATCCAAGTCCAGTTTAGGTGGTTTTCCTTATTTAGTGGTTCAGTTCCAAAATCTATGTTTTTGTTGTATTTGAAAAGTCCTTGTTAAGCAAGGTGTTCATGCATGCATTAGCCATCCTTAATTCAACTCCAGTTCAGTTCCTTACATACATGCATGTTTTTCCCTATTTAGTGGTTCAGTTCTAAATCTAAGTTTTGTTGTATGTTGTAGTTGCATGCACAATGAAATGGAGGGCAGAGTCCTAGTTAAGCAAGGTGCTCATGCATGTGGATCTCTAGGAAGATGCATGCTTGCATGCCTCAAATCATCTCTGATGGAGGTGCACTTCACTTGGCTCATTTATCCATGCAATCCACAATTCTATTCGTGGATCTTCAAGTACATGAACATAATGCACCAATGGTTGTGATGAGTTAGGGTGACTATGCTCTTGAGGATACAATTGTGATAAACTTGTCTTTCTTGATCAGAGATTGGGGCATTGCATTGTGGGCAGGCCTGGAATCAACATGGATAGATTTTTTCGCTGCGTTATAGAACATCCCAATCGTGTCAAGTCAGTTTTTTAGTTACAATTCAGGCCTCTGGATTTTCACTGTTCGATCTACTTGTATTTACATAATTATCATTAGGGCTAAACTTCAAGACCACTATCCGTTTCTAAATACAGTTAGTGAAGATAGTGGATGCTTAAAAGTGGGTTCTCGATTGTGCTACACATCCTCAAGGTTTTAGTAATCTACTATGGGAAGCTACATTATACAACCATCAACAAAGAACGTGTTGGGAATACTTGATCTAGTAGAATTTCTGAATTCATCAATAACGGCGTGGAGTATTTGTAGCTTGAATTCAAATAAAGCGAGCTATAGTGGAAAACGTGTATTACATTTCAGGATCTGGTCAATATCACCATTTAGAAATACAAGTTGTAGTTCAAAGTGAGAATCTTGGAAGGTAATCTGTGCGTTAAATACAGAAGAAAATTCTGACTAAAGTGGTGGCACTTTCAATGAAGAGATACCAGGACATCAAGGCTTGGTAACAGTCTCTTGGGTAGAGTAGTTCGTGCAAGTGCAAGTCAACTCTCAGAGAAAATTAATGGAGCTTGAAGCAATTTTCCAGTGAAAACTTTCCTCCTGCTCTAGGTTATTAACTTATTATACAACAAATTCATTAGCTAAAATCATTGGGAAAACAGGTGATTGGGATGTTTTAGTAGCTGGTATTGTATTTGCTGCAATTGAGGGAATTGGCATTGTTGTGTATAGAAACCCCATACCCATAGCCAAGCTACAGTCTCTAGTTACAGAAAACTTCTAGAAAGAGGGAGTCTACTTAGGTCTTTTTTTAGATGCCTTCAAACTTGGAAGCTACAGATTATAACACAAGTGACCAAAGCCGCAGATAGATGCTATTTTTCAATTCTGAAATTTGCATAAGTAAATAGAACATTTGATATTCATTCCAGTGCCACAATTTCATACACCACTAATATTTAAATGGGATGTCACTTATCTCCTGTACAGTTACAGCCAGTGCAAGCTATTGCAAGGGCCTTCTATCCCTACACGTGGAGTTTAATTATAAAGCACATGATGGATGCCACTTTTTCAACATCTTTGTTTATTAATAAACAGATCCAGGGTAATTTGGGGAAAGAGCTTGAGGGTTTGATTATTTTTAGACACAGACAGAAAATGAAGAGACCACTCAGGTTGAATTCAAAGGGGGCAAATTTGGTGGTCTACTGAAACATGCAGAGTGGCATCATGTGGCAGGAAACCATCGGAAAGGACATCATGCCAGATGTTGTGTATATGTATCAATTGTGGAGCAGAATAACAATGGGAACAATAATTTTAATCCTCAAGTTCATGATGATGAGAAGATTTAAAGTAATTTGTTTGTGAAAAATGGTAGAAAGAATAGTCAATCTGTTTCAGAGCATGCAGCATGTCTTGATGAGGCAACAAAAGTCTTATAAAAGTTTTGATAGAGGTAAGAGAACTCAAGGAAAACAATGAAGGTTGGGTTGATGAGTTGTGCAAAAATTTACTGTATTGGTCATTCTCTAGAGAGGGCATTAAGGCATTCCAAAAAAAAATATCCCCCACTCTCTTGTTTTACTTATGAGTAATGAGAAGCACCATTTGCATGGGGAAGGAGGGAACTTGTTAGATTTTATATCAAATGTTATCACAAATACAAGCGCTTTTGGTGCTTCCTGGAAGAGCAATACATTCACCCTATTGTTGAAAAATTCATGTGTGATATTAGAGTATTTGATCAACCTCTCTTAGACCAAAGCAACTTAAAAGCCCAAAAATAATTATGTGCAATGGGTCTGATAACCATACCAATGCTCATTTAGCACCTAAAACAAGCCCTGAACCTAAAGTTGTTGGTGAAAGTATAATGGTAGCAGAAAAGAAACATCGACTCTCCTCAGAGGGGAGGGCGTTTTGCATGTCATTCAGGTATAATGGTAGCAGAAAAGAAACATTCTCAGAAGTAAATAAGGTAAGGGTAGGCTGACCTGCGTATGATCATAAGCCAATTTGTTTGATGTCAATTAGAAGACGGAAACCTGGAAGAGAATATCCAATCAAACGTTACCCTTTGATATTCATGGGTAATCTATCAATTCATCTCAGTCAGTCCTCCTATATACTTTATAATGCTTTCTTATGCATGTACAAATGAGAGTTGCCTCACAAGTTGCTGCATGCTATTCAACGATGTGCATCCTTTAGAAGAATTGCAAACTAAAAATGTTTTCTGGGTGTTGAGAAATGATGGACAAGTTTCCCATCCCACATCATCTCGAATTTCCATTGTTTGATAAGGTGCATAAATATGGATATTGCTGTGAGTTTGCTAAGGAAGACATGAAAGAACTATAGAGGCAGTTCCTTTCTCAACAACAATTAAACAATAATGGCAGTGAATTTAATGTGTCAAAAGTAGAATTATAGCACCTAGAGGAAATTAATTCGAGGTGGCCTTTATGGTGTTGCCCTTGTTGCAGTAAATCTATCAACTAATCACATCTCTGGGTTGATCAAAACATGCTGAAGGTATTGAAGGAGGTTGGTGAAAGTGTTTCAGATTTGTAGATAGACCTTAGCAGGTTTTAGTTATAGGCCTTTCCCCATTTTTAGTATGTTGGAGATCACATGCATATTAGGAAGAATCGAATGAAGAGTTATTGGAAATGACATGATGGATTTATTTTGGATATCACATAGATTCAGAAGTCAAAGAAAACTTTATCTGAAGCTGGTCTAGAGATGTTGACCAATGTGCCTATTATGCATGGCCACAAGCATTTGGTCTCGTCTTGCAAAATTCTAGTAGAAAGAGTTTCGAATGCGAGTTTATAAAAAGGCTGAAGTCATAGGTATATAGTTTGGTGAATAAGGTATGAAATCAATTCTTCCAACAGCAACATTGGATGTATATCAGCACATACAGGATTTAAATATTCATTTTTATAAATTGTTTTGCCCCCATCAATTAAAGCACTACCATCTACGGCAATACAACACCATTTTGCAAGAAGGCTGAGAATAGTCCTTGCAGGATTTCAGGATGAATACATGTCATTTATTGAACCTGTGGATTACGCATCGCTTGCCTCCCATACCACAAACAAATCCAGATAGTTTTAAAAAAGTAATTGCAATAGCATTTGAAACAATATTGTGTCCTCTAATTAAGCTGCAGAGGAGAATTTTTAGAGCTGGTTGGAGAAGACATTTATGGTGTCACAGAGTTTACAAAAGTTCTTGTGGGGATGGATAAACATATCATGTTGTAAAGCACGTCCAAGGTTGTAACCTCTTGCTGAGATATTTCAATTGCAATGGATTAAAACCTGTGGATTTGAATTTTAGAGATGGATGGATAGCATAGTTTGTTTCTAGAAGAGGGGGTGCTTCTAATGGATTTATGCAAGAATGGATTAGATTTTTCATGGTTATTTCTGTGTTCAGTAGATAAAAGGTTTTGGAAAATTTTATTGGATGAATCGGTGATTTGAAGCATGTAAATTATTATTATTACTATCCAATTTTAAGATCACGACTAAGCCAGACACCAAATTGGTGTATGAGACTTATTTTTTTGTGGGACAAGAGACCCACATCTGCATAGCGATTTGACTGCTAAGTCTACAAAGGCGTACATACTCTGCCCCCCTCTGGTTTTGAACCTGTGACCTCATAGGAGGAAACACATGCTCTTATCCATTAGGCCCACTCAAGCTGTCAAACTAATAGTGTCAGGAAGAAGGATCACAGTTTGTCAAAATGGTCAACAATTGGTCTTTCTGATTTTCTATGAGGACCTCAATTCTCTGATTTATGTGCCAAATTCTTCTATGGATTTGATTGTACACTCATTGCCTACAATGTTGTCATAATTTACTTTGATACAGAATATCTTGGAATTACAGTAGCCCTATGAAATGAAAATTTAATCTACAAAATTGAGGTGTTTTTCATCTTCAGATTATTTTTAAGTTGGAAAGATTTTGTGCAGCATTCTAACCTTGCTTACAAGACTTCAAGGTGGACGGTATATACACCTAGTCCTAACTTAATTGCTTCCAGGAATTTAGTTGATACTTCAAAGGAACTTCAAGGTCCATTGCATCACTCTACAGTGGCATGTCTGCATGAGGTCAGGCTATTAAGGCTCAAGTGTCAACTATAAATGGAAATGGAGGTGGCTTCTTGGGGTTTGGACCAGTTAAGCATACCTTGGAAAGGTGGTTCTATTGATATTTCCAAAGTCGATACGAGAATTCATTTTGATCCTGTTAAATTGTTGTTGCAGCCATGTATAATTCAAAGGATGATTTATTTAGTCAGCTACGTTCATATAGTCTTGCTCTCTCCAAGACTACGTGACAATCAACACATCCTCAGGTCGATAATCAGAGAAAGGTTGCATACTTATGAAGATGCAGTTAAAATTAGTAACAATGCCTTTCTTGGATGATGATTAAGCAGATTACCTTCAATAGTACACATGCCTTTCTTGGATGATGATTAGGCATATTACCTTCAATAGTACAATGTGTGTAGGAGCTTTATATCAACAATTAAGGAGAAACAAATATCTTTCACTCAAGTATGTTCTAGGACAAACACGTGCAAGCTTGTAAGGTGTCTATTGCAAATGAGTTTCCACCATTGAAAAGAGTTCTTGGGTATCTGAGTTAGTCTGGAATACTGAAAATTTACAGGATTAAGGATAGGACAAACAATGCATCGAGGTTTTGCAACCTAAATGCAGGATTGAAAATCAAGGAAACAACAGTAACGTTATATGCACTAGTAACTTCGTTGAGGAAAGGCTTAAATTCCAGTTGTGGTTGCTCATTGAATGTGGTGTTACCTTGAGAGTTAACCTCTTGTTACTAATTGCCTGTTATATGGTGGATTCTCTGTTTCAGAAAGAACAATGACAGGGCTCTTAGGTGTACAATGTGCCATACTCATTTACTAAAGTTTTATCTTGTGAATATCTATTGTTATTAACTGTATATTATATAGGGCATGATAAAGACCTCTGAATTCGGTTAGTGCACCAAGAATTGAGGATGCGCTTAAATAAAGACATCATTGTAGAATATGAATAGTGTGCCTGCAATATGCTAACTGCAAGTATGAATGCATGGAGGATAGGTCATATGTGATAGCAGTTCTTGCAAGATCCGACTATAATTGAATGCACTGAGGACAGTGAAAAAATAAGGGGGGAGGATGTAACACCCCCTATTCGACCCTTGTGTGTTGTAATCGCCATGTACATGTGGAGTAAGTTGGTGAGCCTAAAACTAATTGAGGTTGGCATGTCTCTGTGTGTATATAAATGTTAGGCTAGTGGGATGAGTTACGAATATGGTTAAGGCTAGTGTGTCTGTGTAATGGGTCTAAGGACTGTGATTATTAGGCTAGTGGGGCGGGGCATAATTAATTAGGTTGGTGAGCCGAGAGTTGCTTATGGGGCGTTATGCCAGTGTGTCTGTGTTTATGAGTTGGGGCTGGTGTGCCCGCGTGTATGTGATTCTTATGCTATGAGGATGGAAAGCCAGATGCAGTAAACATGTATAATGTATGCATATTAATAAACCCATAGTGGCTACAGGCGAACCTAGACAAAAGAGTATGGTGCCATGACTTCATTGCTAGAAAAGGTAGGGCTTTTAGATGGATTATTCAACAATCAACTATGAATAGTTATGGACTAGTTAGTGAGCCCGTGCAAGTGTTTTATAATTGATTGGAGGATTTTAATCAATGAGTCATGTGCTTGGATTCTGGAGGTGACAACAATTATGGCGACCCGTCGGTGGGCCTTCGAAGGTGGGCATCACAAAGGGATTGACCATCCCAGGGAATAGTGTGCCCCTTGGGTTCTGGAACTGACCAGTGAGCCAATTTGGTTATGGCCTGGGGCCTTGGAACAACATGATTGTTGGGTTGGCATCTTGGTAGTTAGATTGGAGAGTTCGTAGAGCCCTGGAGTAGCACGACTATTGGGTTGACACAATGGCCGTGGAGGTACAATTATTATCAGTTACCATTGCCTATGAAGTTGGAGCCCTAGCTTGTGGGTGACTTGCAGTTGAGAGGTGTGAACCGTAAGGTCTATGGTTGGGAGGAACGTCAGACGTTCGCAATCATCCAACAACTTTCAGATATGTGTATTTGAGAAGTGGTTTTATGTTTATTCTAGTGGCTTTACATATGGTAGTTAAATTATGCTTACATTTCTAGTTATGCTTGGGAGCAATGAAATATGGTAAATGTATTTGGTCAATTTATATAGATATTTATGTTTTAATTTTTGGCTAGGATATCGACTAAAAAGCTCAAGTTCCAAGGTTTGTTTGAGTGGCATTGCTTGGGGGTGGTTGGGGACGTTACAAGGGTGCCATGCAGGGACTGAGTTGGCCATCCCACATGGGGATGACAAATCAACAAGGGCCGATGTAGCCAGGCATGCTCACGTGGAGGTTGATAGGTGTGACATGAACTCGGGTGCCGAGGTGGCTGGGCCATGTAGGCAACATGTGTGTCTGCAGGTGTTGATGTGGTCGGTGAGGTGGAGCGCCACGTTAGCCATGTTGAAGTCAACCCACATGAGGATGTTAGGCTAAAATCATGATGATGTGGCCTATGACATTATGAGTGAGGGTAGTGGAGAAATTTGAGTGCAATCGATAATTTTGAGTGCGGATGAGCGCCAAATTTCAGAACAAGTAGGGCTTAAAACAACAAAAAAATTGGGAAAAGAAAGGCCAAACTTTACAGGGCCATATCTTTTCTCCTGTGAGTCAAAATTCAGCCCGTGAATAGTCAAAAGAAAGTAATTTCGAGAAAAACACAACTATCAAACCATAATTTTGAATTGAGGATGAAATTCTGCTTAAATTCTAGAGAGAAGTTATAGATAACCAGAAGGGAAAAATGTGGCTTAATAGGCTAAGCTTGCTGAGATAGTGACTTTTAGCTCAAACATCAAAATTGGATGAGTGAGCAGTCAAAAGAAAGTTGTTTCCAAATAGAATACAACTACCAACCCATAATTTTGCTTGGAGGAAAAAATTCCACTAAATCCATAGAGAAAGCTATAAGAAAACATGAGTGAATTGTGCTTACCAATCTTAACTTCCAGAAGGCATGATTTTTAGCCCAAGTATTGGAATTTGATAAATGGATAGTGAATAGAAAGCTATTGATGGACAAAACGCACTAGTGAACCTAGAATTTTAAGCTTGGTAGGAATTTTGAAGAAATCTTTTCCTGGAAGCTACAAGGTTTAGAGGCTTAAAGTGACTGTTGATTGAGGGAAGATTAGTGAAATTTGGGACAAATCCCTTGAATTCTAATTCTAAGTCGTATCCAAAGGAGATGATACTGATTTTTCCATGGAGGACATTAACACTATACAACAATAGATCAAAAAACTAAGTCAAAATGAACTACAAGCAATTTCCAAAGCCTAAAAAAATGAAAACTTAAAAAACCCATTAAAGTAACAATGCTTTACCATGAAACAACAATACTCAGAATCTCTACTCTGTAGAACTTGAATGGCAAGGAATACATTTCCTTTGATTGCAGATTAAACTTTTCCTCTATATTTGAAAGGAACGACAAGTTAAAGTGAAATGCAATTTTGCCAGTATGAATTCCTATGTTTCCAAGAATAATCGAACTGAGATACTTTCAAAGAAGTTGAGAAGTGATAACATAGTCTATTGGGGGTAGTTTGAAGAAATACTCAGACATCTGATTCTTTTCTTTAAAGCGTATGTTAGGATTACAAGGTGAATCTTATTTTTAAAACCAGGAAACTCTTACTTTTATTCTGTTTCTTTTTACAGAGTCCCCTCATTTAAAAATAAGTTTTGATCTTGAACACTATCTTCATAGACTAGTTAAATTTTCTGCATGTTCTTATTTCTCAAACTAGCTCGTAAATATCTCAAATCTTGCAACTATACTTATCAGAGTCATAAGCCTATAACTTGACCGTTCACAACCCTGACTTATTCTTAGTACATTATTAAGGTCATTCTTTGATTCCTTTTAAGTAAATGCATTTGCCTTGGCCCTGCTCTGAACTCTAGCTTGTTCTTTTGTCATGAAGAAAAAATCAATCCTACTCTGAGACCAAAAATGCTAGCTGAGACTGAAAAAAAGCTAGTTTTCTGCATACTTAACTTTAATGGAGTAAGAAGGGCTTGCAAGACTCTAGGATTTCAGATCTTGCAATGGTATAGAGCCTGAAAGCCATTTTAGACATATGAATTAGATTTTTAAGATAAATATGCTAAGCAGTTCATTATGTAATCAAAATTTAAAATTCCCCATACTAAAAGAATATGAGCTTGGCAATGTAGATAGTGCATCAAAATTATTGTTTCGCATAAGAAAATTAAACTATCCAGTATGCTTAGAATGGTATAATTAGCATTGGAAGAGAAAAGGTTATTGAATCTGTCAAAAGATGAATTGTCCAATGCAACATCCAACAATGTAAATTAGCTTTATCCTTTGAATATGTGCTGGTTCCAATAGCCTTATCCTGCAGTCATGACTGAGTCTAGAAGGCTTGAGGCCAAAAGATAAATGAATTCCATAATACCCATAAATAAGCCTTGGTTGAGTAATTGATGAAGTTGAACCGATGGTCCTTTACAAGTAAAATTACTCCCCTATTGCTTAATGTACAGTCCAATTCTGTGCAAGCCTACCAATACTAATTTCTTATTCACATTGCTAACTACAATTTTAGACCATTCTAATATTTTTCACTTCTACACTGCTTGCCTCCATACGCTTCAATAATATGTATATGAAAGATGGGTATGTTTAAGAACAAGTCCGTTAGTGGAAATTGGATTTGGTCTAAGTACTGGTTTCAAAATTGAAACTGCAATAGACATAATTTGGTAGTACTTTAGGTCCATGTCTCTTTTTAATAAGGCAACCCTTTAATAGTGGCAAGATTATTAACAAGTAGAGTATACAGTGCTGGTTAGTTATCCATTTGTGTTCATTTTGAGATCCCATGGACACTGATATACTTTAAAAGAGGTGTGATTTACATTAAGTGAGATTTTTAGTATTTTTGACCTGTCTTTTGACCAGTATAACTTGGAAACTATTTCTATATTTGAGATACCTTTGGATGTTGGAAACTGTTTTTGGAATGTTTTTTTGTTCTCTATTCCTAGCCAATGTAAGATGGTGCTTGTATAAGTAAATGGTATTGCCTGCAAGAAACTAGGCTTTTATGACTAATGAGTAACATATATGTGTCTATTGTATTGTGGTCTAACGACAATTTGGAGTGGCTACAGTGGGAATGACCTAGGTTCAAAGTTCCTCTTGCTTGCTCCCCCTTGTGTGGTGGATGACATGTGTGGCTTTTGGTGGCCTAGCCACTGATGATATTTCTAGTATGTGCGATGTTAATGACCAGCTTTCGGTCATTGATGTATCTGCAATTTGTTGCAATGAATAAGCCTTTGAGTTGTCCAAATATGACTTTTTTCTATGGTGTAGTGTAACTAGATATTTTTGTTTCATTGTTGGAATTCAACAATACAATTTTTGATAAGATTATGAATTTTAGTTGTTTAAAATATGATTTTGAACATATAAATGAATTTACAAGCGAATAATTCTTGAAGCACTCAAATTTTGTAAATTAGACAGGTAAGCCTTATGATTCCAAGACTTTTCTAAGGTATTTTAGATAAAATTAACCAGAAAATATACCAAAGAGAAACAAAAACATTTTTAATCAATTCTCAGATAAACCTAAATGATTGTTTGAGTTGTCACTCTTTGGAAGATGTGATGTATATGATTGAACATGAATATATGCAGGAAGGGTTGCAAGGAACGTGGGGGAAGAGATAAAAAACTCTAAGCTGAGAAACAAAATAATTCTGTAGCATTGTAATTTCATTACATGTTAGTATCTTCCAACATATTATAGAGAAGATTCGGATAAGAAGCAAACCCCCAACTGACAACACCCATTTTTTTTTAAGTCAAATATGAGTATTCATGCTTGCGATATAAGTCTTTTAACTCTTTTTTCCGCCAGTGGAAAATGTCCAAAGCTGTCGTATTAAATGAATGATTGAAGATTTACTTATCATGGAAGTCCACTTAAGTCCCTAGGAAGGCTGGGAACGCAGAGGAAGTGTCACTGTGAAACATGGTAGATATATTGCATTATCAGACAATCGTATTCAATGTACATATTAGAACTTTGGTAGATTTTCATGCCCCTATGAGTCTCCAAAAAACTAATTCAAAATGAGCTACAAAAATCCAACTTCCAAAATAATTAAAACCACTAACCCATATCTCCAAAATAAAAATGGACAAAACCTATGACCAATAGCAGAATGGACATAACAGAGAACACCAAAAAATGAAACCACTAAATTACTAAGGAAGCCAAATAGCCACATTTCTAGATATTTAAATGGTAAAAATCATTCCTCTAGGAAAATTTGGAAGGTTGTATGTTTTGTATTCGAGGAAAAAAGGATTTGAATGGTAAAAATCATTCCTAGAGTGAAATTTGGATGGATGGACATTCTGTAATCTAGAAGAAATGAATATCATAAAGATTAAAGTGAAGAGATAGATACATAGATCTGAATGACACGTCACATGCCATAAAGAATGACATGTTGGATGTTAAGTCATATACCATGTAAGTGAAGAGTAGTCGGGTGAGAGAAATTTTGGATATATGGATGGCTTAGAGATAGGATGCTAATATCTATGATCTATAATATGAGTAGAGGAACACTGAATCTAGATATCCCAGATTTGGGTTCCATATAGGATGACTCATGTTAGATAACACATTATTAATGATGATACATCTAACACAACATAATTTCACATTTGTGATGCCACATAACCTAACATGCAAAAACTTATGATAACCCAAGTGATATGTTAGAAATATCATAGGCCACATGTGATGTCAGATGCAAGTGGACAAGTGGGTGAGTTGGAACTGAGTAGAATGATTCATATATCCCAATAATTAAGGCAAAACATTATAGCAAGGAAAACTCATAACTTAGAAAATTTGAATCTGGGTCTTTCTTTAAAATCTAGATATTTGAATATTTGGATTTTAAAGAAAGGTCCAGATTTTGGATATCATTATGATAGTGCAAATAACACAGTATGCATATTTCATATTTCAAGAGTGTGCGACAGTTGAAATGTTGGTGTTAAGTGGATAGAGCAAAAATTGGGATCTAGATGTTGAGTGGTAGGTAAAACATTATGGATTCCAGGTGGTAGGATATGTTTGGGCCACATGAAATGGATTTTCAAGCCGCTCAAAATGCAAATGATAGAGATTCCTTACATTTGGAGGTAGATTCCTTTAGAAAATATCTTTCAGAAAAGTAAATATCAATGAAAGCCTCCTCATGATTTCATCCTGACATGAAACACCGGTTTGATACTACCATAGAGAAGTTAATAGCTTACATTGAGGAATTCATTTAATATTATACTTTGGAAATTGTTCCTTGCATGGAGAGATTGTCTTATCTTGATACAAGCCTCCTTTTTCTTATTAAAAAATAGAATGTAGTTAATTCTCATAAGTGAACCTGGTTCATAGATGTTTTTTTAAGCTTGATTCTGATTATGGAAATTCGTTGGAAAAATAAGCTATAATTTATTTGGACATGTTCCTCAGAGAAATATTCAATTACGAAGAAAAGGAAGTAGACCTTATAAATGAAAAGTAAATGTGATGAATTCAAATAAAACCTCAAAATGAAGAATAAATTAGGGAATTGAAGGACCTTTTATGTAAATTTTATGAGAATTTTAAATAAATGAGAATGGATAATAGAAAAATAAGAACTAATATTGAGCAGACAGAAAGCAAATTGTTGTCAGTTAGAGAAAATCTGATATTTAAGACATCTGATATTTTTGTTTCTTGTATCATGATGATTGTTTTATTTTCCTTTTTAATTCGATCTTTGAGATATCTCTTCTTAATCTAGTTCCTTGACATTTTGTAAATGGCATGTATACGTGGCAATGATGGCAGTTATACAATTGTCGTTCATATTCTTCATTTCTCAAAAAGTAAAAAGCATTTGTTTGATGCACTTAGTTTCTTTTTTGCATTCATAACATTAAAGGAACTGAAAAGAAAAACTTGCATTTGCATGTAGGATTGTGTTTTTTTGCAAAAAAGGAACATTAGGAAATCTGCATTTAGTTTTGTGCTCAATGTTTTCTTTTGTTCATTGATTTTCTTGCTCACAAAATTATTTTCTCTCTTCCCTTTGTAGCTAGGTCTTTCATTGAAAAAATAAAAGTGAAAAGTTTTCTTATCATTCTTATTTTGCATTTAGGAATTTCTACATACATCATCGCGGTACCATTGAAAGGAAAATTGTTAAGCAAGATCAACATAAAATTAATCTCAATTTATCTAAAAATGCATTGGAACCATAACGATAACATTTAGAAGGTCTAGGCTAGAGACGTGTTCCGGCGTCGTAAAACATAGCAGCTGTCGTTAACTTGTCTGTGATACATTCCGAGTGTGATATCTCACCCCACGTACGTAAGTATATCGTAGCACGTCCCTTGGGGTGGCGTTACAGTACGATAAGTATATAGGTGGTGCTCTCACTATGCGGTTTCGCATTAGACAGCGCTATTACGGACTTGGGCCTCCACGTACCTTCGGGTATATTTGGGAGGACAACTTTTAGGTGCTATCCATCCATAGTGAACCGAGTCGGCCGCCTTTAAATTGTGATACACCGAACACAACATTCAGGGAGATTGCCTGCCCGTACTTCTTGGCTTGCCAGGAGGTATTCTGCAGTTCACAGTTTACTGGTAAACCCTTTTGCCTAGCATTACCCTCTTTTTGTTTATTTATTTTTGGTTAAAATTAATCAGTAATCGTGGAAGAACATAATCCTACCTCCCGTCGTTCGCATAGATTAGCTTTAAAACCAGTGACCACCTTTACCACCAGAAGTTACTTCTAGTAGGCAAAGGCGATCAAAATCTGCCCAACAGTGATGTTGATGTTGTGGATGATATTACTTGATGCTTCATGATGGGTGTTCTTTCTCACTTTCACATAATCTTGTTATAGCCTCTGCTTTATGCTTTTGTTGCTATGGTCATGTCGGGCATTAATTAATTGTCTTCAATGTTCAATGTGTGAAGAGTGCAAATGTTCCCTTGACGCGGTTTAAACTTTAAATTCAGGCACAATAGACTGCTGTTATGCACCATGTTTCCCTGGCTCCTACATATTGGAATATGCCCAAAATGATTTTGGAGAGTGATATCCATTCATGGAAGGATATTTGCACTCGTCTTTCATGGAATTTTATTTGCACTTGTCTTTCATTCTCTCATGAACCAAGTGAAATTTCTTGGGAAATTTCTAATCAACAAGTTTTAGGAGTTTGTGTCAGATTTGGGTAGACTCGTAGAATGATTAGCTTGTGGCTGCTATAAACTCTTTTTGTCAACCCATGGATGCATGGGTTAAATTTTCACTTGATTTGTAGTTTCCAATGATTTGACACTAAGAATCATTGGTTGACTGTGGTGATTCGTTGACTTCTTTTCTTCTTTTTTGCCCCTTTCCCTTAGATGGTCATTCATGGGAGGGGAAGTTCCAATGAATGTATGATTTGTGGTGTGCATTTATCTATTGGTTAACTCTTTGGTAACATCCCATGATTGTTATTTCAATGGAACTTGGTTAAATAACAAACACTAAGTGCTAATTAGGAGTTTTAAATGTTTGATACAATAACTAATTTTGCTTTATAGGATCCCAAATGTGCTTTTTTGGGCCTGAAACTTTACATGGCACCCGTGTGTTTACAAATCATGGAAAACATTTGAGTCTTTTTAGGTTATTTCATGGCCATACTGGACGTGTTTTACTATGGAAAGGAAATTATGGTCAACAGGAGGACAATGTCTTAAGGGATTTCTTTCCATTGATAAGTAAAAGAATCACTAGTAACTGACTAGTTTCCTTCCTCACTTTTATCATGGAAATTGATAGAGGATATGTTTCAACTTCTTATAACCAATTCTTTACAACTTAAGGGAGAGGTGTTTTGGAAAGGATGATTAAAGTTATTGTAATATTTTGTTGTTTTGTTTAAAGATTTCAAGTGTTCATTAGGTGATTTGGAGATATGATTTAATTTAGTGGAAATTTTTTTATATTTTATATTTGAATGATGTTCTTTGTTTTATAGATGATGACTCATGATGTTATTGTTTTGTGTATAATGATTTATTTTTGCTTTTGGGCTTGGGCCTTGGCGCAACATTTTAATAAAAAATTGCATAATGGTTTTTGTGAACATTACACTTATTTTACTTTGAAAGCTACTTACAAATCTAGTAATTCTCAACTCTTGGAAACTATTGATGCAGGTTTCTAGATCGATTTGAAATTTTACTTTTGGAATATTCAGTGAGATGTCAAAATCTAATCCTGGGAAGAAACTATCAAGGAAAATTGATGTATTATCATACTTTAAAAAGTCTCAATCCAAGAATACACATTCTCTTCATGCTTCAAGCTCCTTTGAACAATCTATTACTGAGAGAGATGTTAACTCTTGTGAAAATGCATTTGATATCCATATGATGGATGAAATAATAGGTTCCGCAAGTGATCAGGGTGAGATAAATGCAGTTTCAACAGAAATTAATGATGAAAATGTTAAAGATATTTCCTTGGAAGGTGACACAAACCATTCACGGAAAAGGAAAAAATGCCAGTGGACCATAGGGAGAAAATTCCAAGATGATTGGCTCTCAATTTTTCCATTTATTGAAGAAATACCTTCTACAAATGAGGATTTACGAGAAGTTAAATGTCTTGCATGTAGTTGGAAAAGTTGCAAGGTAGTGAAATTTCAGATGAAGCTAGATACAGTACAAAAGCATGCAGGAAAGGTTTATGAAAAGAAAATTGTAGATGGTAAAGAGAAATCTATTGTCAAATGGAAATCTTTGGAGGAATGCCGACATAGCCAATGTGTGGAAGAATACAAAAAATATTTAATAAATAAGAAGAAACTTGAGGCAAGTGGAGGAACCATCATATCTCAATTTGAAAAGACGATGGAAAGAAGTTTGTTATCCAAGATGATACAATTGAGCACTGTATTTCACATCTTATGTAAAGGTCATCCTATGACAGATTATCCAGATCAGATGAAATTTCTATCTTTTCTTCACGTGCCAAACTTTCCATCTTCTCATTGGTCCGTAACTAGTGGTTGGGAATGGGCAAGATATCTAGCTCAAGTAGAAAATGATGATTTGAAACAGGAGATTGCAAATGCTAGGTTTTTGGCATTGTCTTTGGATGAGGTTACGGCTATTGATAATACTTCATGGATTTGCATGAGCATTTATATGGTTAATGACCATATTAGGCATTCCTATCTACTTGGGATTAAAAAGATGAGAGAGACTTCTATAGCTGAAAATATTTATGAACTTGTTCTTAATACTTTGAAGGAAAGTGGTATGGATCATTTAATGATTGCAAAAAAGTTGGTATGTGTTGGAGCAGATGGAGCATCGGTAATGCAAGGACAAAGGAATGGTCTTTGTGTTCAACTACAACTATCAGCTTCGCCATATATGATTAATATTCATTGTATGGCTCATAGGATGAATCTTGCATTTAAAATAGTAAGCAAGTTTCCATTAGTTTCAAAAGTTGAAGATCTTGTACGTGAGACTCATGCATACTTTTCTCGTAGTCCTAAACGATATTTAGAGTTTCAACAATTTACAGATGGTGTTACGGATGGAAAAAAACTACTGAAAGATGTTGATACAAGATGGATCTCATTAAATGGACCAGCTCAAAGACTATTTAGTGAGTTCAAATCTTTGGTAGGGTTGATGTATGAAAATCGCTACAATGTAGACAAAGCTCAAGATCTTCTTTTTCGACTAGCTGATATAGAAACATTATTGACATTGGCTGGAATTCTTCCTATGCTACATGAAATGAATGTCCTCGTGAAAATGTCTCAGAATCACACAATGTATATTGCCGAATACACAAATGCGAGAAAGTCAGCATGCCTTGCATTGGATAATTTGTATATGATGCCGGACTCTTTTACTGGTCCAGAGTTTACAAGTTGGACTAAGATCATCAATATAGAAAATACTGAAATTTTTTTGATGTTTGATGAAAAAGGGATACTATGTATCACAGTGCATGGGTATATGGTCCCCTTTCATTATATTAGTAAGACAGGACGAATCACCAAAGATTGCCCCATGTCAAGAGACCAATTTGATAATATTGTTATCTCAGTGAGACAAAATTTGATAGAAATTGCAAGATCACTATCATCAGAGATAAGAGAACGATTTCCTCGAGATGAATTGTTGGAGGCCATGTGTGTGGTATACCCTAAATATTGGAACAATTGTCAATGTTCAAGAAATTTAAAAGCCGATTTTCAAAAGAGATTAAAATGTTTAGTAGACCACTTTTGCAAGAAAGTCTCGATACATGGAGAACAGATTGAAGGTATTTTAGATTCATCAAAATTGTATCAACAAGGTGGAAGCTTTGCTGAAACAATGTGGAAGCAATATCCTTTTTTGGAGAATCCTAATGAAAACGGTGCTATAACAAGATTATGGAATACTTTAAGTGCTAGCCAATACCTGCAAGAAAACATATCAGAATATTTTAAATTAGCAGATTTGTGTCAAACTATGATTTTGGGATCGGTGAAGGATGAGAGAATCTTTAGTGCACTATCATTTTTGAAGTCAAAGTTGAGGAACAAGCTTGATAAACATGTGGATACATGTTTAAGATTATATGTAACAAAGTATGACGTTGACAATTTTCCATATGAAAGAGCACTAGCGCTTTGGCGATCAGATTGTGATAGAAGGGGAGAAAACAATATAACAAATTTATCTAATGAACTTGATACAGAACATAATGTTTTGGAGGCTCATAATGACGGTACATCTGGAGAAGATCATGTTCACAATGTAGAAAATGATGACCAAGATGAGAATTGGGAAATTGAAATACCCTAGGACTCTTATTTTGGTATACATGTTCCGTTGATCATGCAAGATTACTACATGTCAAATTCAGGTAAAAATGGGTTCTATATTTTGTATTTTTCATTGTAACATTGCAACTACATTTCTTTCATGTGTGTTATTTTAAGATTGATGTTTCATATTTAATCCTTACATTGTTTGCTTCTTATTTGTGACATGAAATGAAGCTAGATTTGATGATTTTGGGACCTATTTTCACATAGATAGCGTTTGACTAGTATTAAAATGATAAATAACTAATTAACAAGACTAATGCAAAGCATCAATGGCTCATTCAAGTACATGAAACTACCTTGATGTCTAGTTTTGACATCTTAGAAAATTTTAATGGTATACATGTTGGTTTGGGTTTGTAATTTGTTGTAGTTTCCAGTTTTATATTTTTCTGGAAACACTATTGATATTTGGAAAATGTGTGATTTTAATATTGGTATTTTAAATGGCTATTTTGATCTTTACTGGAAATGAACCGATTCGATGAAGTTGGGACCTATTTTTTCACATAGATAGTGTCATAGTATTAAAATGATAAAGAACTAATTTTGAAGTCTAACGCTAAGCAACAACGAACAATTTAAGCACATGAAATTGTATTAATGTCCAGCCTCGATATCTTTGAAAATTTTAGTGTTTGTTTGTTGCTTGTTTAGAGGATTTTGTTGAGTTTGAATTTAGTCTTGAATGCTTGTTCTCATATCAGATATATATCGAGGATCGTATAGATCCACTTAATATTATAATCATTATTGTTTTCTTTATATATTTGGTGGTTTGGATAAGATATTTTTATTTTCACTTTGTGGCATGATTTCGATATCTTCACCTTTTAGAATATAGTAAAATATTTTTCTTAATATAGATTTTTCTTGGAAAAGAATTATTGAGAGTTACAAATGCACAATGTGGTTGTACATTAGTGATAAATATGGGATAGTGCGCTACAGTTTTAAAAGATTAGTTCAAGTTGACTTGTACCCAATCAACTCTACCAAGCCAGATTGTTGGTTAATTCGCCAATTGCTGGTTCAATGACAAGGTCTTGCACAAATACCAAAGGAAAATGGAGCCCATCATGGGCACTCTTTGGTAATTTCCACCACCGCTATCAAACCCTCTCCAACCTCAATATCAGTTATTAGCATGGACAAAACAACATCACGCTTTAGCGTAACCAGAAGAACGTGTTTTCCAACCACACGCAGAACTATCTTCAGCGCAGTCACCACAAAAGCCATGCTTGGTCTCGGTGTTCTTCTCTACCTTGTTCAATTACCATATCTTCATTGGAACCAACACTCCGAACTCACCAGACAATGATTCTATTTCTATTTTGTAGTAGTAATCGCTATTTGTACCGTGATTTCCATGATTTTGTGACAACAGTAATCCCCGTGAGAGACCGCCAAAATTATATATATATATTATATTATTAATAAAATCACCTTCCATTTTTCCTATCATGGGGATTCGCCTATTTTTATATATATAAATTTAGGGGGCCCGTAAAATTATCCCCGATCTATATGACCGACATTTTATTTATGGTAAAAATAATTTATATCAGTAGGGCTACATTGAGCTTCCATGACCATTGACTTGCGCTCTACCTATATACCTAAGGCTTTCACCATAATTTCACGCATAGTCTCCTCGAAGCCACATCTTACAACCGTATGCAATTGCTTCTCGCATCATGTAGCTTATGTGGTTCACTCTATATTTCTTGCATATGGTATTTATGTGACTAATAGACATAGTGGCTGTATCTCTATATTGTGGTTCTGCCTCTATATATCCTAGCTTAGACAAGCAATCTTCAAAATTGGAGAAACCCCACATTTGAGTCTCTTTATAGAAAACTTCATTTTTTTTATTCCTCACTCAAAAATAAGCATGATGATGAAGTTATGTTCTTGCCACCATAATCATAACACTTATACTTTTTTGAGACCCCACTTACTCAAATAGAACTAATAAAATAAGGTGTTATATCATAGCATTTCAACAAGGCACAAATGGCCCTTATACCATTTTAGCCTAGAACCAAGAGAGAGCCACCAGCCAAAAGTGAGAAAAATTTTTAAAAAAAGATCATAAATTTGTTTCTCCACAACATTTTCCAATTTTTGATGCAATGGACACTATGCAGTAACCACCCAGGAAGAATTGAAAACATCAAGTTACAACTTCCAATGTTTTTGAGCAAAGAACAAATACAAGCCTTCCGATATGGGATAAATTAACCTTCATGGAGACTATATACCCTACATTTTAAATTGGTACCGATGAGCTACTCCACTTATAACCTAAATTAATTACTCTAACCACTTAATTAAGGATTTAGCTTCTTCACCCGTTGTTCTAAGATAACTTATGATTTTCTAATGAAAATTCTGACTAGATGGTTAACTTATAACTATTAACATGCATTTATTATAGGTTTAAATCTAAAGACTCATTGGGAAAATGGAGTCAACATCAGACAATTCAATTAAATGATCCTTTCTGTGGGAAACTGAAAAACATGTTTCAATGAAAGATGATACACATATACAATATGAAGAAAAACAAATACGAACATCTAAAGGAAGTCAGTATATTAAGCCTAAAAGGATTTCCGAGTCATATATAAAAGAACTATGTTAAATATGAAAGATACAAGACAAGTAACTCATTGAACACTTCACTCAAATCTCGTATGAAAAGGGCTAAAACATCCATCGTATATCATCGAAGCCGAAAGTTTTACAAAAAATAGTAGGTAGTACAACACTTCCTCCAACCTTTGATATTAAATCTTTTTATCTATAAATATACTTTACATTACATTGACGTTGATCATCGAACTTGATCATATTCACAATCGACAACTCTTTGCTTCGAAACATAAAAATATTAATTTATTCATTTTAAGAGTTTCTTCCTAATGATTCTAATTACATTTATTTCATCCACTTCTTCTAATAAGGACCATTACATCAATAAATATTAGATGCTTAATCATTTCCTTCATTCATGAGACATAAATGTATTTTCCACATCAGAAAGTGTCAGCTTGTCCTATTTCCAGAAAGGATCAATAATCTATACTTCTATTTTCAGCCAGTGATAAAAGGTTGCCATGATGAATATTTACCCAGATGTTCCTTATCACGGATTAATCCACGTAGATTTCTAGTCTTCTATATGCTTTTTGAATCCTTCAAAAACACTCTCACTGCAAAACATCTTTAGTAGTTTTGTAGAGTAGTTTAGTAGCTTTGAAATGTTTCTGCTTTTTCACCCTTCTTCGCTTACTCACCGTCAAAAATACTTGTTAGGTCAAAATATCTAAAATACAAAACAACTCTCTTCCTTAATCTTTCATAAAAATGATTTTATAGGCCAAAATAAAATTTCAGAAATTTTGTAGCATTTTTGGCCTTCAAGTCTAGAGTTTTATCATTAAAACCGCCTAATAAGGCAAAAATGTATTTTGTAACTTCTTCATAAATTGATCTTTTAAGCCGGAAATGATGTTCATTTGTAAGTTACAAACTTGAATAAATATGTATCAGCTCAACTCTTCGTCCTTCATGTTTCATCTTTCTATTATTAATAGGTTGACCTTCAGGTTCTTTCAATCACTTTCATTTTAAGTCCTCTTCTGGAACACTATCTTTAATCATGTCCATCAATTCCCGAAGGTTCTCCACTTGATTTTTGTAATGATATTTTTCTGTTTGTTATGTACCCATCTTCCATGTTCGTCATATGAGAGGCTGGGTCCTTTTTCGCAGTTCTTAGCATTAACTGCAGATCTCCGAAACATTTGGAGAGTTGATTGTCCTATTTTTTCATCATTTGATCAAACTCTCACTTTTCACCCAGTCGTTCCAACTTCAACTCAAGTATTTTTTTCTTTCTTTCCTTTCTTAGTTTTTCCGTGAGGAGCTATGTTTCACTCTTCAACCATCTTCTCCTTTCTTTCCCTTTCTACATAGTGACAACTTATTTTGCTACCGGGGATAAACCTGACATTTTCTCACGCATACCTTTCACCCACTTTCTCCATTCTTTTTCTTTCCCCATGGCCTTATTTTCAATTTAGCTACCTAGCTGTCATTTACGCACAAATACGAAGTCAACATCCTCCCCAGAAAATCCAACTTTCGGCGTAATTCTACTTTCTTTCAACTTTTCCACCATCAATATATTTTTCTTGCAATTAATAAAATTCTTTTTAATAACTATTCTGCGAGGATATCTTCGTATTTCCCTTGCCCAATTTCCGACCTTTTTATCCTTCTTACCGTTTTTTTTTCTAATATTGCCATTTTTATGGTGTTCGGCTAAGGGATATCAATTTATTTATGTCTCTAATCAATGTCCATTATTTTGCTTATGAAAACCTTCGTTTCCTTCTTCATCAATTCCTCTCGATGGCAACTCTGTGATGTAGTATTTTTAGGCTTTGAAACTTTATTTGGAGTCGTATCTACTCACCCACTCGTTAGCAACAAACAGTCTAATTCTATTTAACTTTTCAATTATTCTAGCACTGGAAATTAATCAACAGACATCGAGGTTTATTGCCTTCCGTTCCTGACCCGGACTTTTATTTCAAAATTTTTCCAAACCTTCGTATAAAAAGACAGAATGGCGTTTTCATTGAAAATGCGATGAGTCTAATATGATAGAATAGACCATGTGGAATCTCTTCAAGGTGAAGTATTTTTGACTACCACAAAACAATCTTGCAGACACCCTTTTCACATAACCCCCGGGATGCCATTGTTGATCTCCTATGCTCCTCGCTGAGAAACTCTTTCACAGCCTTTCATTCGAATTGTGGCTGAACCTTTTCACCACTTCTAGGAATTTCTCGTAGCTCGGGAGATGATATATGGTGACATTGTAAGACCCGAAGATCCCAAACTTTATGTTGTCCTTATAAAATTTGTTGCAAAGTATTTAAACTTGTGTGGAAAACCCTGCAATTTCTAGTAGAACCTAGGGTGCGCCTGCCTTCCGAAAGTTTTCTCCATAGTAGGGATATTTGTCTGTGTTACCTTCAAATCCATATATTCATATATCTTTACGAATAATCTTCTCCCTTATTTGTTTTCTTCATGCCATGATGCTTTACACTTTTTTGCCCTTTGCTTGTTGATGACACCGTAACTGCACTGGAATAGCGAATCGATTTGTGTAGTAGCTTCAACGATGACAAAGAGATACTCACATGTGAAGATCGTAAATAATGAATGACAAAGAGCAGCCTTGGGGATAAATTTTTGTGTCAATTTGACAACCTTGATTTTAAAGGATGACATGCTGTGTACCACAGTATAATAAAGGACAAGAGACATGTACTTCTTTGGCATGTTTAAACCTTGATACAACTAAAACAGACTCTACCCCTTTCTTTGTCTTATTGAAAATCGAAGGACCACAATTAATACTCAATACCTTCTCATAAAAACTTAGCCTGACAAATACTTAATCTTACCAATGACCGTTTACGGAACTAGTCGAGTTTATAATGAAATTTTATCGACCTTCTCTCATAATTACCACAAGGCTTAAAATTGCTAAAAACTCACAAATGAATATTTTGTGATTAAAAAGCATGGGGATGAAAACTATATGATATGAGGTTGATTTGACTAATATGACATGATTAGAGGTGGGCTTGCAAAGAAACTAAGGCAGACATCACCAAATGCAATTTTTTTCAAAAATTTCATGAAAATGACTTATGGGACAAAGATGAACCAAGGAATGACATGTAGGACCATCACCCAGCAAAAGAAGGAGTGATAACACATACATTGGATTTCCAAGGAGTGTAATGTAGCTATGTATTAAATTGTTCACTAAGAATAATATAATTTGATCTTCTTAATATAATTATTATTTTCTACAGGACACTGCTATCATTTTTTTCGTTGAAGCCTCATGTTATTGAATTTTTGTTTAGAGGTGTGTGTTTAATTTCTTTGAGTCCACTGGTTGTCAAGATTCAAAAACAGAATATATTTAAGTTTTAAAATAAAGCAGGAGACATACCTAGTAGCCCTGGAGGAAAAAAAAATATACACTACCCAAGTGAAATAACATGAATTATAAAGGTCTTGTATTTATAAACAACCACAAAGTAAATGATGAATGCAACGAATCCAAACACCAAGAGCCAAGCACAAAGTGAGAGATTTACAAAATTCATTCATATTCAAACTTGTTGCACCATCATTTACTATCAAAATTTTATGTTCGTATTCATCAGCACACTAACCACTCACTCTCAACGCCCACAGAAAGAAGAAGAACCAGAGTGTTACCCACCACCATTATAGAATACAAATGTCTTATTGTTTTCTATTCATTGCAATAATCAGGTGGAGGGTGATATTACTATTAAGTTTGACTACATGCTACTAGCTGCAGACTATAAGTATCATTCATGTATAATTTGTTGAAGAGACCCCAAAATCGTAATACTATCAAATCATTATTTTTATGTAATATTCTGCAATTTTTTACAATATTAATTTTTTCCATTTTCGTTAAGAGATGTACATATACAGGAGACCTATTCATTTCATGAGTAGGAATAAAAATCTCTAGTGAAAGAGGATCACTTACGTAGCCGACCCCACACCCCCATGTGAAAGAGACTTTTTTGAGAGGACTAGGCTTAAGTTTGACCAAGTCAACATATATAAGAGGTATACACTGTGGGGAAAACGCAGTGAAAGAGGAGGAAGCTTCTTTATGTAAACAATTGATAACCAAGGATAGGGCACCATTGTTTAAAAGTGAGTGGGCAAGCCGTGCCCATTAAAAGAAGTACCAGCATTATCTATCTTTGGTCTTTTACACTGTTGCGCTCGTCGAAGCCTGGAATAGTTGTAGTGTCGCTTTTAGCACGAGGGAGTCTTGTCGAGGATTTTCCTCTCTGGAGGATTGCACCATTTCATATTTTATTGAATACATCAAATTTTCTTCACTGTGCTAGCTATCGGAGATTGCATACGAAACAGGGGAGGTTTTCACAACACTATCCTTGCCACGAGAGGAGGGAGTTTCATTCCTTGGGAGATTGTGTGTGTATGGGAGGTTTACAGCAATTTCTGTTACCATATTTGGCACTGTGCCAACCACTTCACTATCATTAGCGCCCTTTCATACAACGTTATTTTTGGAGAGATACCTTACAATATGAGGGGATTAATAGCAGATAGTTTTGAGGTGGGGATATTCGTTGTTAGGACTGTACTCTTACACCTTAGGAGATCCATTGGAGGATGTATTTTCATATGCCTACTTGGTTTCCATTTATTTTTGTGTTGAGTTGCACCACACTGCAATCGCATTTTACAAATATTTTGCCCAATCCTTCTAGGATTACCTGAGGTAGTGATTAGGAGTCAGATTTTCTCCCAATGATCAAGGAACCATATTTTCATATCTATGTATTGAAATTTGTTTACAATTCTTCCTATAAACATTAGGAACAGGCTTTATTCATGGGCATGTTGTTCTATATTTTTGTGCACATGTCTTTGTAGGTTTAGTAGTGCCTTGTCGTAGTGAACGCCTTTTTTATGTGATTTGTATATCTTATATTTGTTGCTGACACAAATATTGCTATTGATTCCTCCACCATATTTTAAATAATGTATCACCGCTATTTCATTGTGTAGGGTTTGTGTATATTGTTGAATTACATGAACATTTTAAGATATTCCCAATAGTGGTATATTTTCCCCTCATTTGGGATATTATACAGATTAAAAGCATGACTTCGGCTCAAATCGGGTGAGATCCATGTGCCTATCAAGACAAGAGGAAGAGACCAATTGAGGTATATGATTACTGTTTCAATTATTTTTAGGACAAAGAAGAGCCTCTCCCCAAGGAGGAATAAGAAGAAGAGAAGGTCCATGGCACTTCCTATTCTGCAAAGGGGAAGATAGGGAATGAATACAATTTGACCACTGGGACCAAGTAAGCACCGTGAACATAAATCTCACTTCAGATATCTGTGTCCTACAAATATTCCCATAGTTTATCTTAAATGAGTGAGAAGGCCCGTAGCAGAAAGGAACCGCAGGCAACAGGTTCTGTCATCTACATTTGATGGGGGATACTTCTCACAAGACGAAATGAAGTCGAGGTGGGCTTCTTTCCGCTACATCTAGTGGTAGAGAAAGAAGCAAGAGATTGCACGCCCACATGGAGGAGCTGGGCCATTTGTTTGGTGGTTCAAACCCTTGCTCATCAGTGAGTTCTTTTTTACAGACCCTTTTTGCTGTTAATTAAAACCGATGGAGAGAGAACAAAGGAGTGAAAGGCCCACACCACCATGGGAGGAGATTGCAATAACGCTCGTTACAGCCTTGAGGACAAACATATTCATAGAGTATAACCACGATCGGAAGGAAAACACTATACCTACACAAGAACATCCCAAGATCCACCGTCAAGGTACCATTAAAGTCCCGTTTATTTTAAGAACACGCAAAATAATGTGGGAATTCACCAGCGTCCAATCAACACACTTTGCTACTATATATTTTATCAGGACCGCGTTGTGCAAGGAGGAAGTAAACCACCATCTCTATGCTTTCTTTTCATGAGTTAGATTCTGTCATCGAGGTTGGAATGTGAACAATTGGAGGATACCCACACCATATGAGCCCCCATGAAAAACAATGCAGGCAATGAACTGAAGAAAGTTAAATAACCATACAGTCATTGGACAATGAAAGATCGTTAAAATATGGGTGAGAGGAGAGGCATATCAATTACAAACAAGTCCTCATGGATCCAAATATATTTGCAAGAGAGATCTTTCTAGAAGGTTCTGATACGTATTTCAAAATTCAAGTAAATGCGATGAAGATATGGCTGGGAGAATGGTGATCTCACAGAGAAACCAATGGAGAGAAGAGGAGAAGACATCCACAAGGAGTTGAGCAGGTATTGAGACAAGAGGCTGATTATCCACTTGCAAACATATGACACCGGGCACAGAGGCTGGCTACGTTGGCTCCTCTTAAAGGATTTTTTACTATCACATGCAGTATCCTCTTTTGTGGAGGATGGGAATGGGAGAAGAGGTGTAGATGTTTACACTGAGAAAAGCCAGAGGCAGGGGATACATACATGAATGTATATATATCACCATGGATACTCTTCATCACATGAAAGCCAGATGTGAGCATGGGAGGATAATAAAAGAAGCATTGGGTTGCTTGAGCTATTCCAGAGACACATTTTTTCTCATATAATGTATGGTGTTTTCCGGAGTAGAGGAGGGAACCCAGCATGCAGTGACCACTCTTTGCTCGATCAATCAGAGGCCTTCATTTTGGAGTCAGGACCGTAGCAAGATCATCAGAGGAGTCCTTGACAAGGAGCACAGACAAAGATTGCAAGGGTGAGCTTTTTGGCATGAGTCGTTGCTAAATGTCACTTAGGATGTGTCGCTATATGCGTGATCCAGGCATATATCACCTTAATTCCTAACCTATGGTAAGAGTCCTGTGTTTGATGCACACTTGCTTAATTTGCATACTTTACTACTACAAGGCAAAGTAAGGCTCCTCAAAGGGGAAAAGTTTTCAAGTTTCTCCATGAGCAAAGTTAACAAACCATACAGACAGACAAGCCTACCTTACACATGACTCGGGCATGTTTTTCCACTCTTATGTGCCTGTTTTTATCTAATTCATATGATTATCATTGTATTTTCAAACATTTTTCCTTGTGTACATTTCTAAAACAATTTGCTTTAAAACTTTGTTACATCCATTTTAGACATCACATCCCTCCAAGAACCACATGAACTACCTATGTCTGATATTTAACATGATCACATCCCTTATTGATGTTGTTGTAAGTGTGGATGGGAGGCAAACATTACAGGACACATGTGTTGTGTTGTGCTGCCCAGTTTACAGACCTTGTGTTAGTTTAGGTATTTGTGTTCCCACGGGGAATGATGAGGGGAGACATGGCCACCACAACCACCTGCCCGTTTCTTTTGGATAGGTGGCCATGAGGTTTGCGATGAATTATCCATGGTACATGTATATGTATATGTGGTTTATCTGTATTGTTGGTTCATCTACTTATTTACTTATTCAAAGAGGTGATATTTTCTACAATAAAAGGCTTTCCCCATGTTGGTTCCATACCAGTGGGATGAGATTACATGGTAACCCCATGAGACATTGTTTGTAATTTTTGCTGCCATGTGTAACCTACATCAAACATGTTTATTGGTATATCTAGTGATGATCACGTCTCATTCATCACAAGAAGTGTCTTTGCATTGCCTTGTTCTTCATCAAGGCGGAGAGAGGTCCTTTGAGGATTGCTCTTCATTTTTCCACTTGAGGGTGGCTAATTTTGCAGCCCATGACTGGCACACACTCCACACTAATCAGGCGGAGAGGACAAAGAGGGGGGCAGCCACAAGCCTTTCCATATTCAGATTGCCCCTACCTTCATTTCTTAGTCAACAGGGAGACATATCTATGACGTCATGTTACACCTTATGTTAAAGTGAATGATTGCTTGGGGGATGGGAGACTCACATGGGGGATGATGGACTCATTTTACTGACCTCATGCCTCAATGAGACCTTGAAGCAGCCCATTGTTCCTCCAGGATATTTGCTTCTACATGACAAACATTTGGGAATGTTCATGTCATGATTGCACAGTGTTGAGTGGACAACTTGGACACCTGATTGATGATACATCCTTTGGAGGATTTCATTACAAGTATGCTGCATTAAGGGGGAAATAAATCAGTTCATCCCTGCACCGCAGAACAAGCACCTGAGAGGAGGACCGTAATATTCCAAATTTTTACAACAATAATTTTTGCTATTTTCACATAGGAGATGAACAAGATGGGTAGAGACTCATTCATTTCATGATAGGGAACAAAAATCTCTTAGGGTGAAAGATATCACTTATGAGCTGAATTTCAATAACTCCCCACAGGCAGACAGATTTTTTTCATGGAGGAGCCTGGGGCCAAGCTTGACCAAGTCAGCCACCAAGAAGGTAAGAGGTGGAAGGCATCTTTGTGAATACAAGTGAAAGAGGAGGGAAGTGCTGTTTGGCGTGGGAATCACCATGAGTGGGACCCATGGAGAGGCTCACATTTTTTAGCAGTGGCAAGGCATCCATTGTGATACACTTATATGTCTACCTTTGCCTTTAGACTCGTTATAGCCCCCTGCCGTTCAAAGAGTTGCTACTTAGCATGAGAGAGAGTCAGTATTTAGGATTTCCTCCTTAGCTGAGTTTGTAACTCATTCCCCATATTCAGCTTTGGTTTATGCTTTAAGCATCAACTTTCTTCATCAAAAGAAAGGCCAAATTGGAGATTGTAGCAAAGGTTACCAAAGTTGTGTAGGTTTTCACAAGCGTTCATCCTTGGTTATTTTTCCAGAGGAGGGAGCTTCTATCTCCCTGGGAGACTTATGGAGGTTTATGGTTAACGACCATCTTTGCACCAGGCCAACCACTCACCATCATTAGCAACACACCCCTTTCTTAGACAACGTTATTTCGGAGACACTATGAAAGAGGATTAAAGGGGGAGGTTTGAGGGGTGACCCTGCATAGGGACCGTCCACACTCCGAGAGATCCATTGGAGGAGTTTTTCTTCATTAGATGAACTGCATTTCAGTCTTCTATTTACTTGGAAAACATGAGGCCACCACTACCTCGCAACCCCGATTTTTGCAGCTTTGCTTATTTCAGCCAATCTTTCAGGACTGGCCCTGAGGTAGTGATTGAAGCTTAGAGCTTCTCTCCAATGACTTCAAGGAACCACATATTTGCATATCTATGTATTGACACATGTTTGTTAGCTTGTTCCTTATAAATCACAAAATATAGCCAGGCTCATTCATGTAACAAAACAGCCTCTATATTTTCTATGTACATGTCTTCTTGAGGTTTGTAATGTTCAACAGTGAACATTGATTTGTATATCTTATGTTGCTATGACACAAAAAATTATGTTATTTGATTCTCTGCAGATTTTTATGTTAGAATGGTATCACTTTTTTAAGCCATTGGTGTATTTGTATATTGTTGTAGTTTTACATTGGAATATCTTAAGATATTCCCAACAGTGTAGATTTCTCCTTCCTCAATGATATTATACTATCACTAACTCAACCTGTGGAGTGAACGTTATCACTTTTTAGCTTGCGCTTATTAGTTAATGTTGCTTGAGAGACACATTATGGAATAAAAGTGGAAAAGTTTTCATCTGGGTTCCATTCAATTATTTTCCATGCAATTCTTAAATCCATACCCATTCACATTATACAAATGACACTTCCTCAAGAATGGATAAAGACTAAAACAAAGGATGTATTCCTATAAAGCAATTAACTATGTGGGAGAAGTTCTGAAGAGTATGAATGAACAAGGATTAGTTAACTAAAAAACCAACCCATGTGATTTTAGAAGTTTAATTGCTATGTGTTATGCATTATTATGTAAAAATAAAACACGAGATTGAACAAACTATGGAACAACAACTAAAAAACCTAAAAATCAAACCTTGGTCCTAAATAATCAACCTAAATTAGATATTCTTTAAAACAAGTCTAACCAAAAATCAAGGCAAAGAACAATACTTAATAGTATTAACCAAAACCAAACTTTCATGCAGTACAGACTAGATGTCTTGGGAGGAATACTGAAGAGAATGGGTATGCAAAACTCAATTATAAGTGTTGATTCATGGGTAGGAAAGAAGTGTTTGTATGAGGGTAGCCAAAAATGGGATAATAATTAGTATTTCTAATCATCAACAATAATTAAAGATAGAATAGTCACCACAATAGACAAAATGGTGACATCAAATGAGAATGGATGCTTGTAATGACCAAGGAAAACCCACTATGGGAAAACTTTGAAATTCTTCTTCTATTAGATCATAAAATGTTCAGAGACAAAGACAATGATCCAATACAAAATTAACCCAACAACATTCGTAATGTTCGTGCATAAATATAGATCAATAAATTTTCCTATTTGCATTCAAATGTCAAATTATAACCCTAGATCCCTCTAACCTATTAGAAGAAGTATGTGTTGAGAGTTTCAACTCCATTTAATGACTAAGATGCTCACAATTATAGACAAATTTGGAAACAAAACCCTAAACACACATGCCGCTTCGAATCCCACAAATTCAAATTTACTTAATCAACCTTTGTGAATTTTCCATCTCGTACCTATGTGAACCAATCAATGAAGAAGGGAAGAAGAAGATGCTTGGATCTCCAAATGAGCTTAAGGTCACTAGAATACATGCTTCCAAGGGTGTCCATTTTTTTGTGCACATGTATTTTTCTATACCAACTTTCGCTCCAAACTGAGTGATTCAATAGACAAATTGGTCCTTCCGTGAGAACCTAATCTCATGGTTGGAATTTGCTTTGCTGGGATTCCCAAATTAACACTCCTTTCATATAGGGAAAAATCCAACCGCATCATGTAATCATCATAAGTATCTTTTGTCATCATATCATGTCCTATATCTTTCCCCAACTTATCTCCTAATTTATCTTTGAATCTAAAATAATAAGAATCATCAGAGCCAGTTACCATCACAAGACAATGAGGAACGCCCTGCTGGATACTCTACCTCATGTATATGAAAGTGGGGAAGTTCCTAAGGGACACTCTCACCCTAAGTCATCTCATCAAGAATAGGTTATACAAATTTACCAAGTAAGGATGACAACCATTCCATTGTGCAATCAATACAGATATGTTTATATAAGAGGTAAGGATCACATCCAACCATTGTCCTGTCGATCTTCCCCAAATATGAACCCCAAGATTCTTAGAACACCCAAATCATAATCATCTTGAGTGAGACACCCTACTTACCAAAGGTAAGCAGATCACACCCCACACTCTCTCTCACAATTGCTAGCCGTACGTGGGAGGATAATCCCAACAAGCTCGCCTTTGTGGGTATGATGCCAACTTCGTGTACACTGTGGCAAACCATGATAGGAGCCAACAATTCCTCCTTATGGGTAACGATAGGGATGATACCCTATTATCCATATTCGTATAAATTACGATGTATAGTTTAAATCGCTTTCACATGAATTTTAGTCAAAATCAGCAAGAGCACAAACATACTAGTAATACCGTAAACATTAATTCACAATTTAGAGCAAAAATTTTAGCATCCAATAAGAAATCACATACATGCAACAAGTATTTTCTGGGGAAAGAAATTTAAAAACCCCAATGCCTACTTACTAAATAAAAATACAGACTTATTACAATTTATTTGCTCAAATTTTCGAGCACAACCTACAAGTGCACAACCTATTTCTTCCAACGAGAAGCTCTAACCGTACTTAGTCAATTTTTCCTCCACGATTATTATTTCTAAGACGTTGCTCCTTGAGAAATTAGGCTCTAATATTTAGGAATTTCTCTAAATGGATTGTGCAATTTTAGTTGACTGCACACACATGAAACACTGTGACACTCAAGACTAGTCTACACCGATGTTAAATTGCCTTTAAATTCCATCAAGCCTGGGAACCTAAATTCTTCACATGCACCAGATATAATAACATTGACCGCTAAATAGATGATCATTGAGTTTGACCCAAGTCCCACCACATAACCTGCCCTCCACTAGTTCCTCTGTCAGCTTATAACCATAGTTTAATCGAAAATGAACCTAGGATAATTGATTTCATTTTACAAATTATAACCACATGCTGTTCGAAATCTAACTCCTCCAACTCGAATTTAGCTTAGCAACCAAGGACACAAGCCATGTTGCTGCTAACATCATCCAAGTTGTCTCGTGATGTGGAAATTTGAATCTTTCTAACTTCAATCAAGGAAAACTAAATTGAGAATTTATTACCACGTTTTTCAACAGATCCATCAACCCCATGAGCCCTCAATGATTTATTCCTCCTTGGGGAGCTCAACTAAACAAGGGTATAGCCAGTGTTCAAAGGTTCTCAATACGTGATTCTCTCATCGAGAGGGGTCACATCTATCACCCAAGGTGCTCTCTAAAGACCAATAACTTTCTTAAAACTTATAGTTATCTATAACATGCTCATATGTTGATATGTGAAGGAGTCTAATGGCTCCTCTTTTTCACCATATTTTGAATGAAATGATATAATACTCTCTATGTGCTTTATTCCACAAGAACAGATTATCTCGCTGTACAAATCCCACTCTTGTTGTAGCAAAACATCAACAGTGCTCTGGGACCTACTTAATATCTCTCCAAAGAGATTTCTCACCCGAAATTTATTCGTAGCCAGCTGCGTTAGGAAATGCACTCTACTCCTATGGTACTTAGTGCTAAGCCGATTTTGCTTCTCTCTATCCAAGATATCATGGCATATCCAAGGCTAAAAAAACATCCGATGTACTCTTCTCCCCGATGACAACATTTCTTACCCAATCAACATCGATATATCCATGAACGAACATCTCTAATAGAATATCTCAACTCAAGGGTGATCATCCCATGAAAATATCTCAAAATGTGTTTAGAAAGAACTCAATGTGCATGGAGACGCTCAACTGCGACCACCTAATGTGTTCATGTATAGTATTCTTTTAGACGAGTGTTCACTTATAGGGTATTAGAGCCCTCAATCAAATGTCGATACTTAGATGACTGCCACTAGGGTCCCTACAGCCTTCTCCAAATAGCTTCTTAAATTCATTTCCACTGCTATGGGTAGGGACTTTCATTTTGTTATCTCCAAATCTCTCCAACAACCCGAGACATATTTCTCAGGAAAGGAAAATCTCACCGACACTTTGACACACCTCGAGGCCCAGAAAGTAGTGCATGAGTCCAAGGTCCATCTCTTAATTCAAAGTCAAACTCTCTTACACCCAATCATCGGGTCTCACTACCTTTTCAAGAATAGATCATCAAATATAAAACCAAAATCAGCCACAGTATACTCTGGACTACCTTGAACAGAGGTTGGGATCAAAGACGTCGTGGCCGGAATCCCATGTCACCAAACAACTATCTATGTGGCCACCATGCTCGGGGCTTGCTTAAAACCACAAATTCCTTCTTTAACCTCGAAATATGTGTCTTTCGATCTCTATCAAATCCCATTGCTCAATGCACACTTATTCTTGTAACATGCCATAGAGAAATTCTGTCTTTAGAACCATATTTTATAAAGGATCAATCATTGACTTGTGGAAAGAGAAAATTATCAAATTAATGATTTTATATGTGCCGCTGTGTGCAAGTAGCATTGCAATTTTCTCCTCTTTTCTCGGGAGAACTTTCTTTGTGCCAAGAACCTTGGTTTGCAGGTTTTCAATGCTTCCATCGACTCTAAGCTTTTCTTGAAGTTGTTTCATTTCCTTTGAAGTCACCATGGATTTCCCTTTGGTCTTCGTACAATATACATCATTATTCATGATTGATTCATATATTTTCCAGCCATAGGATCCTTCCAAACTTGTTCTTTAACAAATTTTTCAAAGGTAGTAGGTTTGGCTTAATCATAGTGCTCATAGCTTCAACATATCCCTAATAAATCGTACAGCTTCTTTCTTCTTTCTAAACGAGGCATTTCAATCAGAATTCATCTTCATCCTCGTAATCACAAAGCCAAAGTAGCTCTTTCTTGCGTAGGATCACATGGATGAGGATATAAGGGGTCCTGGGCTCCATGGGATCATCAACAATGTCCGTCTCTCGATTCAAACACGTACACCGTTTAAAAATATCCACATCATCATTCTCCTTCTTAAGAGGAGAGGTAAGGTGGCTCCTTACTCTCAAGGGAAACATGTTCATTGAACGTTACTCCTCTAATTTCTACCTTCCTTTTCGGACTTTATTAGGAATATATATTCTAAAGGTCAATTCTTTAATATCCAACAAACATACATTTTATTCTTGTGGCTTCCATCTTGTTTCTTTGTCCTTCGGCACATGGAAATATATGAGGCAACCAAAGACACAAAGATGGCCAACATTAGGCTTAATATCCTCTGTGAATGCTTCTTTGAGGGTCTTGTTGTCCAATGCTTGATGAGGCACCGTTTTGAACACATATGACAACATTCGTTGCTTCTTCCCAAAGGAACTTTGGAAACTTTTGATCATGGAGCATACATTTGAAAGCATTTCTACAATAGACTTGTTTTTTTTCTTTCAACCACTCCATTTTGTTTGGGATTATAGGGTACACTTGTCTCTTTCTTGATACCTTCCTTCTTCTACATAAATCACGTAAACCTATTCGAAATGTAATCTCCACCATTTTAAGACTTGAAGATCTTAATTTTCTTCCTATTTGATTTTCAACCAAAGCTTTGAACTCCTTGAACATTTCGGGCGAAGCTTACATTTGTGCTTCAAGTAATATATCCATGACTTTCTTGAGAAGTCATCAATGAAGGTGATGCAGTATATAATGGCCACTAATAGAGTGGGCAGAATGGGCATCATGACACATATGTCATAATGAATGAGTTGGAGGATGTATTTTGTCTTATTCCTTGCTAGTAGGGAAATGTCCCTATCTTCTTTCCATTAGAACACGTAGACATACTCCATATCGTAAATTATGGATACTGTACCTTTTCAGACTTAGGAAGACACTACAATGAATATGGGCCAATCTTCAGTTTCACATGCTCATTTTCCAGATGATTAGTATCATGCACCGGCTAGAAGTGGTCTACCAATGACTTTATAGAGTCTTCAAACTAATCTGTTGTGAATGTGATTCTATAAAGGATACAACAAAACAAGTAAGAACCCTCTTGATGAAGGCAAACCTCATCCTTGTCTTCCAAAAATATTGATGTACCAAATTATCCTTCAATCCCAACACATACATCACTGCAGGAGAAAATAGATTTCTTAATCCAAAATGAAATTATAAAACCCAAACCTTAATGGATGAGGAAGAGTTGTCTCCAAGAACAAATTTCAAATTTGACTCCCCTTTTCTATCAAATTAGAAGAGAAATTCATTATACCAAGAGAAATGAATGAGTGGCCCCACTATCAACCAACCAACTATCCCACAAATCGATAGAGGAGCTGCAGGCAACAGATATATTCATATTGATTAAGCATGATGACTTCCATACCTAGAATATTCTGACTTCTTTGAGGACTATGATCTTCCTCATGATTACTGCTTAGGGTATCTCTTTCTTATTTCATCTTTCCATTATGATCATTCTCTGATCATTCTTCATTTACTATTAAACATGTTACCACTAGAGTTGTAGCGTAGGACTATTATTCTCAAGGAAATCTCAAACATAATATTTTCTTATGACAATTGTAATATTCAATGTGTGACCATTCCTTGACTCTTCCATTCCTTCTATTTGAATTTCAAGGAGAAGGATTTCTCAACTTCTTATGGACCTTCATTTTCTTTCTATTTCGTCAAGATGATGAATGTAGTGATATCTTTCTGATGCTTTTTTGTATCCCCTTCAGAAATCATCCTTGATTCTTCTGAGTGAGCTTTCCACATCTCACCTAATGACAAAACACACATATTGCTTATAGTGGTAAATGAAGTGTTTTCAAATAGGTGAATTTAAGGGTTACAATCACCAATTTCTATCAAACACAATTTCCCAACTTCTGCACTGACTTTGCTAATGAGATAATTCCCATGTATGATTGGTACGTACTCTCCTTTATTCATCTTTCATATCTTTTGAGTTGATATTTCAAGGATATGATTCCATTCAAATTGATTACTTCATACATGCTTACTAGCTTATCATATATGTCCTTAGACTTATTTAAATTTCCAAAATAAGCACATGCAAACTATTCAAACCATCACTATAATTTCACCAGAGGAATTTTTTGAGGTCTAAAATGGGTCTTCTAAGAAAAATGCACAAAAATATACTTAAGAACTAATAGGATTCAAGATGATGACAAACTATGGAAGTTGATTTACCATTTTTTAAGTAAAAGGGTAAACAAAAAAATAATAAATAATAAACTATTTTTCAACTCATATTTTAACTTTTTGTTTAAAGTATCACCATGAGTACTGACGTAAAATTTAATTGCTCAAAGGAGTACCATGTTGCATACTGATGACAACGCTATGAAATGAGAACATGCGAATAAACAAAAATGATTGCAATCATATTTTCATGTATTTCTTATTTTTCATGCAGCAAGACCCATCAGCAAGTAGCCAGATTTTATGAACAATTGCATCCAGTAATTCTACCGAAATTTGAGTAAAAACGTTGGAAGATAAGTTGAAAATATGAGTTGAAAAGTAGTTTTTTCTTTTTTTTTTCTTAAAATTTGATGATGTAATCAAACCTTATTTCTTATTATTTCCACTATTATTTTACAATTTCTTAGGAGGCCCATTTTAGACCTCAAAATTTCTACTTGTTTTTACTTAACTCTTTCTTGTATTTTTGTTCTGGCACCACCACATTATCCTGAGGTCATACTTTTCTCAGAATGTGTATTCTAGAACACGTTACTGGACATGTTTCTCCAACCTAATTTTCCACAAAAAAATTCTGATGAGTCACCCAACTTCTAATTTTACTGGGTGAGAGGAAGACATCTTAACTTGATTAGATATGCTCCTTCAACTTTTCCAAAGATGAATTCTTCAATACTTGTCTCCTTTTGGGCTTGTCTTTTCACTCAGTTTCGATACCACAGCAATTCTCAGTACGATCATGTTGTTTCAATTATTTATCTACTAATTCTTCACCCACAATCTTTTCATCAATAATTAATATTTCCAATCATCATTAATACCGAAGACAAGAATGTTAATGAAATGTATAATAATCAATACATCAACAAGAGACACCATATTTTTAAGCCAATGACCAAGGAAACCCACTATGAGGAAAACCTTTGAAATTCTTATTTTATTATATTGTTACAAAATGTTTAGCAAAGAGCATATTGTTCAATAAAAAATCAATATCCAAGAAATTAACCCAACAACATTCAAAAATATGTTCCCATCACCAAGATATATTAGAGACAAATTTTCCAAATTAAAACACCAACAACGGGTCAAATTTCAAATTGGTAACCTTGATCCCAACCGTAGGGTAAAAGAGACCAGTGCGCAAGGACGAGAGATTCCAACCGTACGGACGAGCCTATTCATAGCTATAGCTGAAATTTTCTGTCAAGCCCTTGTTGTGTTGGAAACTAAAACTCAATACACGGGTAAGCTTTGGACCCTGTGAACTTTGGACTATATTAACCAATTCTGCCGTTTGTACCCCTCGTACATGTGAACTAACCAATGAAGAAGAAGAAGATGCTTGGTGATCTAGAAATAAGCTTTAGGTCACTTATATTTATAGGCTTCCAAGTGATTCAGGAGATATTGGTAATACCACCTGTTCTACCTCAGTTCTACCATTGTTTCTTCAAATTTTGCTTCAATTGCAGTACAATTTATTATTTTTAGCAAACTAATGAACTTCAGACGTTTGAGTTCCCAAACGATATTTTTTGGGAAAATAGGGAGAAAATGGGTCTTTCATTGATTTTCTAACTCAAAATTTTAAGTCCTCAAATAGATATTTTAACGAGGTATCGTATGACCAAACATGACCGTATGCTATTGATAGTCCTGTTGATGTACCAATTTACCCAAACAGTATTTGGTTGGGCGCCTTTCATCTCTAGGGTTAGTCAGATTTTCAGGTCATTGTTTCTGCACAAATAGTTTTCCTTTGTTTCATTATAAAACATTTTAGAGGCTTGTGCTCCACATCTCTTATCACAAATAAGCTATCACCAGTCAGTTTATTTTATTCTGTCTATGCTAATATTTTCAAATATGTGTATTAATGAAATTAAGTCTTATTTATGTTGCATCTATGTTTATGTGTGTATTTATGTATTTTATTTGTTCCTTCACAAGTCCGTATCAAGGGTACTGTGAGCGGGTTCCGTTCTTTCAACTTTTCTTTGCATGTCCCTAATGAAGTTTTACATATGTGTTGAAACACTTAGTGGGGGTATGAATTATTCTTCTAATTAGAGCATTAGTTAATCTTCAATTATTAATGTTAAGCTAATGATAGCAGAAAACAAAGGAACACAAATGCACATGCAGCTATAGAAACCTACTGGACAAAACCACCTAATGCTTTTCTAAAATTCTCAATATTCACCCAACTGAAAATAAAGCTCCAACTTCCTAGAATATAGAAAAGTATTCTTCTCTGTACTCTCCTAATTTACGTGATGCTCTCCAATGCTTTCAAAGATTCTTTCAAGAGTTTAACCATGTCAGACATCTAAATACCCAATGAGCTACAACTCACTCCTAGCACCACCTTACCACCACAGAAAGAATAAAGAAGAATGACCGTGCTCAAGGAAATGGCCCACTTTACAGAGAGATATATTGATGTAAGAATGTATACCAGACTACAACCTTCAACTTTGACACAACCACTTGAAGACATTCAGAGCTCCAACATCGCTCAACCTCGCGTATAGATACCGTACAATTTGTACAATGTATTTACAATGACTATGCACAATGATACCATAATGATTGAAGGCAGTATTGCTCATTTACACTTTCATATGATGAACTTTCGTCGTTATACCTGTTGTTGTTTGTCATGTTACCATTCCACGCACCTTTTTGCTTTTCTCGCTTACAGAAATTCTGTCCTTGCAAACTCCTCGGCGTTCACATCTAGATTTTTCTTTTTGCCTTCTAGGAGCTTCTATTAACCCATTTCTTTCATTTCAGATCCTCAAATATCTAATTTTCACCCCATATTATTCCTTCCATATCTTTCAATGCCGCAGGGTCCGACCCAATTTGAATTCTTGAAGAGAGTTACACCAATCTCTTAGAATGCCCCAACAGGACTATTTCAGCAGACATCAGTATTTTACCTATGTCACTATTTCTTCATTTGAGCCAGGCACTGATAGAGAGAAATTATAGACCGTGGCACTATCCGTAAATTTTTATGGAATTCCAACCATACCTGCAGAGACAGTGATGAATTTACCAAGGTCACTTTGAGATGAATTCTGTGAGCCTCACAAAAACTCGATTTACACAGACCATATCTCCAAAAATATTTCGCATCTTGATCTAAAATTTGTACTGGCACCTTCCTCAGATTTACAAGCCCACCTCAAAAATTCTTCCTATCTCTTTTGTAGAAAAATAGAGCGAAAAATTCCAAGATGACCCGTTCAACAGGCTTAATCCTCGTACAAGGAGGAAATGAAGATCACAATTTATATGAATGCTTGTTGAAAGGGCTTCAACAAGTGAACGTGGAGGATTTTTAGGAGCATGAAAATATTAATTATGACTTTTTAATGACCCATGCCCCAACCCCATGGGGTTTTAAAGTACTCAATCGGGGGTACAAACTTCAAAACATGAATATCTCTCAAACCGTGAAGAATTACATGGCGTGCCATATATAAAAAGAAATAACTTACAAGTAGGAACTATAAAAAGTATTAGTGACCCAGAACATATTAATTTGATAGGTAAATTTTGCGCAATATTGTTGCCTCGGTGTTACTTAGTTGACATCAATGACAAATTCGCTGGACGAACAATCTTCCCTTGCATATACTGAAGGCACACAAGTACTCTCTCCGCGATCGCAGACACCTCTTCCTGTCATTCTCTCGCTCTTTGACATCACTAAAAGGTAACTTCAAAACACAACCATCTCATGTGGACTTGTACACACTTCCACTCACATTGCACAACCGCTTCCGGTACCTTCACACACTTCCACCGCGTCGTACACATAACCGTCTGCAGACTCTCACGTTAATTTTCATCACAGTTAACAATTGTCTCGTTACACCGTACACACTTCCTCACCCCTTTATATTTTGAAAGAAAATCTAATGAGAACTTGGGAGAATCTCAAGCTTTTGACGAAGATATTAAATGTTTACCAGGTAAGAACAGTAAAGATATCAATAATTTGTCTTTAAAGCAAACATACTCAAGTTGATATTCTTTTTCGGCCGACTTGTTCTCTAACAAATAGTATTACTTGGAATGTTGGAATACATGACAAGATTCTTGGAGACAAGCATGCACCATGCTCACATTACAATAGCACCAATTGCCTAAGATTCAAAAGTTTGTTTTATCCAAAGGACTGAATACAACATGATGCTTTTTAAATGTATTCTCGCTTCTATCAGAGATACCCAGATTGAAGTTTTTCGTCTACGATGATACGAGACAACCACCCAGATAGAATGCTCAATTAGTACTTTTACGATCATCACCGTTCTCCCGCCTAACCGTATCCCGTAAAGGCTTGAATAATGATATTGTTACCCTTGGGATACCACAAGCCATATTCTTTTGTGCCCTTTAGATATCGAAGAATTCCTTTTGACAGTGTTAACATGTGATTCTTTTGGTGTCGCTTGGAATCTTGCTACTTGTCCAATCGTCAGATAACATCTGTGTCGTATACCACATAGAGAATACCATCGTATCCGTACAAATTTCATCCACATCCTTGATGAGTCGTTCATGTTTTGACCAAACTCGTCCCATTGGAGTAAGGATTCTGTTTGGTAATCTTCCATTTCGGAATCTTCTTTGAGCATTTTTGATGTACTTGGCTTGGATACATGTATATTCTTTTCTCAGTCAAGACATTTGAAGCCTATGAAGTATGTCATTTCACCATGAAGAGATTCAAACTTCCACTGGCATCTTTTAAAAGTTCTTACTTAGTTGATCATCATTGCCACCAAATATTATATCATCCACATTTCAACAATTTTTAATTATCTTTATCTATTTGCATACAAATATTGGTTACCACAGAGACTTTTCTTGAACCCTTGTTGATTTAGATATCCACCAAGATGAGTGTATATTATGTTCTGTGGGAGCCTACTGATACCATATAGAGTTTTCTTTAACTCCTATACATAGTCTTTTTGATAGTAGAAAACCTTCTTGAAGTGTCACTGCCAAGGTAAACTTTTCTAATTCTCCATTTAGGAAATGCTAACCTTAACATCCATTTGGTAGACTTTTATTTTTCTTGAATATGATACAGGCGAGAAATATTCGATGGCTTCCATCTTCAGAAATCAAAAATGTTTCACCTAAATCAATTTCTTCCACCAGGCATAGTTTTGCAAAGCAATTCATTATCGACCCGGCATATTTATTTGATAGGTCAAAATTCCCATGCAATATTGGGTTAGCTCTTTGCACATGGAATATATCAATGACAATCAAGACCAACATAATGAGTTACAACTCAACTGCTGAACCTTTGCAAGATCAAACTTTGCAAACCCCGATGGTCACCCATGGGGGATGTAGCATGTATATTGTGAGGAGATCCTAATAAAATATTGTTCGTGAGGATACCCCTAGGAACGATGAATGTGATGATGGATACCCTTCCTATCCTAACTACCTCTCACCGTGGCACATTCGCTTGCTGTTAGTCATCATGAGGCGCAACTTTTGGCGATGTAAGTAAACTTTGACCATATTTGAGGGAAATAGATGCACACTGGAGATAGATGGTTAACCTATTAGAAGGACTGTTCATGGATTTTCCAAATATAGGACATTTTTCTACCTTCCGACCCGCCCATATCAAGGACTGTGTTCCACTGTGAGCAAAAGGACGAGAGGAACCCTTTTTGTTTTTTTTCTACATCCATGGAATTCTTTTTGATGCACGATAAAATATTATCTTATGTTCGGGAGCTATGAGGACACACATACAATGGACTAGCTATGACAACAAAGGATCAAGATGTGCAAGAACAAGGACCCGTCTATACCTCAGACAAAAATTGGGTATCAAAGGTTCAAGGTTATCACACTTAAATTTCCTTTTCAAAACATTGTGTCAAACTGCTTTTGGTCATGTTTTAGCTCAGTTGTCTTAGTCTTCATAAAGCGTAGGTCATAGTTTTAAAGGTCTTGGTGTTAGTTTCATTTCAAATAAGGCTTTTAAACTTATCCTCCATACAAAGTCCCATCATTCATTTAGAAATTATCCTATTAGGTTTTTGTTTAATTTCACAGTACTGAATAGCATCCACACTTTCGTAGCGCCTAGTTAAAAAAATGAGGAAATGCGCTACGAAAGCATGTTGCTTAGCTTTCGTAGCGCACTACGAAACTTGGCCGTAACAAACTTTTTTTTCACCATGAAGAAAACCCCGTTTTTTCTAGTTTTAGTAGTCAACTTCAAGGGGGTTCTTTGTTAAATCGAAAACATATTTTTTGAAACTCGAAAGAGGTTTTTCTTCGTAATATACCTAACTACAAAAATTTTCATTTTTTGTCAAATTAATTATGAGGTGAGAAATTTTGATGAATTAAATTACACAAACAATCACCGAAAGTCATGAAGAGAAAACTATGTTTTCTCGGTTTAGTAATGTCTGAAGATAATTTTTTGTCACATGTAGGCAATTATTTGGAATTACAAAGAGGTTTCTCTTCATAAAATCGTTGTTACATTAACTTTCTCTCACTTTTCTCACAAGTGTTACTATGATATAAGGCTTTTGAAGCCATATTTTCGTGTAATCCAGTTTTCCCCCGTTTACACATGTTGCTCAAAGACAAGCTTTTTATGGACAATAGATATATTTCAAAAAACAAGAGAGGTTTTTGTTCAAGAAAGAATGGTACATGTGCCCTCTCATTTTCTCAAAATAAATTATGACGTATAGATACAAGTTTTGTCCCCAACACCTATTTTTCTTATAAAACAACAAGAAATGTCAAACTTATAAGTCAGCTTTTTCTGTTGTCGACGACAAATGTTAATAAAGATCATGTTTTTAGGATAATTCTATATGTTGAAATAATATGAGTCCTTTTGAAGTGTAAATATCCTCAACTTAAAAAAATTTCCTCGAAGACCGTTTTGAAATAAGCCATTAAATGTTTTCGTAGCGCGTCGAAACTGCTGACACCGTGCCTTTTTTCACAGAATTTTGGAGTTGACATGGTTTTGGAAAGCCGGAGCTTAGGAGGATTTTTTGGCTGTGTTAATTCAGTTTCCATAGCAAAATGACATCGAAATTATGCATTTATGATGGCCATCGTCCTCTAAGAGTTCAAAGGACCCTATGCCTAGAAAATAGGAGACGGCTTCGCTTTGTGGAGGAGCAGAATATGGCTAAAGAGTTAAAGCCCAGGTCCAAATTCTGACCATGTGTTGAATACACTTGGAAAAAGATGCATAATTATTAGATAAGGTTTTTAGAACACATTTAAAGATTTTTAGTCCTATTTGTAATAGGACTCTGTCAGGTTTGGCAATTTGCCTTACAATAAATACCATGTCCATTAATAGGATAGTGTCATAGGTAGGAATTAGAGGTATATAGCTGATTACAAGTTTATCTCTACACAAATTATCTATAAAAGATCAAAGGCTTAATTAGCAAAGGGTTGGACATTTTTGCAAAATCGGTGCATATTGTAAAAGACTATTTCTGCCTAATGCAAAGAGTTTACTTGACCAACTTGAGATTCGGTAAAGGTTTAGTGTTTTATCTATCGTATTTATTATATATCTTATTTGGCAGTAAGTGTTCATCTATTACTCAAAACTCATCTTTAGATGTTTGAATGGAGAGAAATGGACCAACTCATTTCTTTTACATGTTTTATGTGTGTCTCATGTGACTAAAAACTCGATACATATGCCTCATCTTCCATGTCAATTAGATTCATTGATTTTCTGAGATCGATTTGACTTCATAAGCCTAATGCATACATGCTAATGTTAGTTTCACCTACGGGTTGGAAAATGTTATCTAAGCATACCACTTTGTAAAGCTTTGGATTAATCGATATATGTGAAATAAATAATTTTCCTTTCACTCTAAGATTTCCTTAGTGTGTTATTTCAATGAGTTTACGCTCATCTCTTTGAAATTTTTCTCCATGTTTAAGTGTTTACATTTTAATTCATGACCGTTCTCCACAAATTAATTTTTAAGTATTTAGCTATGTGAACTTTCTTTCTAGATTTTTGTTTTCAACATCTTGAGCCCTATACTCGTAATTTGTGTGCTACATGCTCGACTTTGAACTCAAGTTATTGGGATTTCTTGAATGTGTTATTTCAATAAAGTATACATGTTTTAGCTTCCCCCACATGAGTATTTTTATCATATTTATCCTTGCGACGACTCCATAGCCCAATGGTAGAAAGTTCTATATTTTCAACCTGCAGTCACAAAATCAACATAGAGTTAGTCATCTATCTATATCATTATTCCATATCATTAACCCTTAAGAGAGCCTCAGTCGAGGAGGCCAAGCTTCCGCTAAAATATTGGTTTGAAATAGCTACACCGAAGTTTTCTCGATGAGCAGCCAATCGTGTCTTTACCTTGGTGATGTTGACGAGCACCGTCGTGAGCTTCAAAGATTACCCATTCCTAAAATCGAAGAAGCTAAATCAAGGCAGCAGGTCATAGTTGTTCGAGGCTGCATTCACTTCCTACAACCTGTCACATCAAATAACCAAATGGGGAAGGGACCCACCGTTGAATATTAGTAGCTGATGAAGTTTCAAGATGAGTTCCATCATGAATGGGAACGTTGCATGCCCCCATGAACCCGCCCCATATCCCTTTAAGCCTTCCAAATCCTATGCCAAAGATTGAATGGTTAGGATGATCTTCCAATATTTAAAGATGAAAAAGAGAAAGACAATGATGCTCTTCATTTGTTAGGTGCTACATGTATGTACACATTCTTAAGGTTCAGCTTCCTAAGATTGTCTCACAAGATGTTTACAATACCTTTAGAAGGAAAAGCATGGTCTTGGTATGAAATCTTTCCCAAATGGTTCATTATATTCTTCGCTGATTTCCATGATATATTTGGCGAGATGTATAAAGAGTGTCATCCCTATTTATTGATGGTCAAAGATCACAAAGCACTCTAAGAGTTTTATTGAATATTTGGAGAATTGTTATGAAGATGAGTCTGAGTGATGAGGAAATTTTAGAATCCTTCATGACAATACTCATCAACAAGAATAACACCAAGAAGAAAAATAATATCTCCCTTAGATGAAAATGAAACCCAACAGGAGTTTACTTATGAAAATCATGTCATCCTCTCGAGTTTGAGGAAAATTTGTAGCAGGTTTGTCAATCCTTTGACTACTGTGAGTATGAGAATCATTTCAAACAACAAGCGTGAAATATTGGAAAATTCTTTGTTACAAACCCTTGTGTGTAGGTGGTTGATTTTTCATGTCATTTCTTGGCATCAACTTACATCAAATGATGATTACATTAATGAAGAAGTGGATGAAAATTTGTCTTTATCCTTGTCTTCTAATCAAATCATTTGAGTGCAAGTCAAGATAAGGTTCACTTTGTGGATAAAGTTGCAGAGAAGGCTGAAATGACATTCAAGTTTCCAAAGATGAAATTCAATCTCATAGTATTCATGATCAAGATCAATCTTTTCAAATGAATTTTGGATGCCAAAACACAAAAGAGGGGGGTGTTGCTACCTTTCTTCTTAGAGATTGAGGAAGAACATATTGTTTTTGTAAATTAGTTCAAAAGCAGCCTTGAAAGCACACAATTGAAGTCTTATGTGATTGATCAAAGCATGGATGAGTTGTCCAAAGTCGCAACGTCATGAGAAGCATCAAACAGATCATATCTTCTTTGATCCTGTATAAATTGCCACATGGAAGGGTTCTCTATTGTACCCGTATTTCCGCTTATATTTACATTATGAAGACCGCTACATTTCACAAGCTCTCAGTTTCCTGAAGATCAAGCGATTTCTTTGGTTCAAGCACACCAAAAAGATTCAAGTGTCGTATCAGATCAATGACCATTTCATTGAAGTTTCATATTCCTTGAGATAAAGTGGAAATTGGCAAATGCTAGGGTAGGTAGAGCATGTGTCATTTCAAATTAATCGAGCAAAATTTTTTTGGTAGGTGCAATTTGAGTCCTTCAAGTAAACTGTCAGGGCTTGAGGAGAAGCTCTGGAAAATTTCGCAGTTTTATTCTAAGGAATGGATAGCAAGACTGAGCTTACTAGTTCTTAGTGTATTTCCACAGGAGCACACTATCCCTAGTGGAGCCACCGCTCACACCAAATTTTCAAAACACTGGCTGTGTCAACTCTGATTTTGGTCATGGTTTCCAAGTAGGTATAAAGGTCATCTTAGTCTTCATAAAGGGCAGGTCATAGTTTTAAAGAATGGCCTTGAAAAGTGCCTTGGCCCAAATAAGGTCTTAAGTCTCATTCCATGGTTAAAAAAGTCCCATCATTCATTTAGAAATTACTCCATCAGGCTTCAATAAAATTTATAATTAGTTAAGAACCACACTTCCGTAGCGCTCAGTTCAAAAATGAGGAATGCGCTACTAAATTGTTGTAGCAAATTTCTTTTTTTCAACATGAAGAAAACCTCGTTTTTTGTTTTGTTTTTAGCAGTCAACTTCAAGGTATTCCTGAGTTAAATTAAAACATATTAAACTTGAAAACAGGTTTTTTTTCCCCAACATACCCAACACACAACCCTCATTTTTCAAATTAATTATGAGGTGGGAGAATGATGATTTGAACTTGCGGCCATTAAACTCAAAGTTTAACAGAAAAACGGTGTTTTCTCAAGTTTTAGGTTAACTTCAAGATCATTTTATCAACATGCAAAGTCTTTGGAAATTATGAAATAGGTTTTCATACAACTTCTAGCCATAACAACCTCTACTTTCACAAGTGTTACCATTGGGAGACAAGGCTTTTGAAGCCATATTTTCGCGTAAATCAAAGTTTTCCTGGCTTTACACATGTTTTAAAAGAGAAGCTATAGATGAGGAGAGGTATTTAAAAAAAAAGAGAGGTTTGTTTTCATGACAATTTCTACAAAAGCCTCCTTCAGTTTCTCAAAATACATTATCATGAGGACACAAGCTCGTCTCAACACCTATTTTTCAAAACAATGCGTAAAAATGGTCAAATCTATAAGTTGTTTATTGGTCAAGACAAATGTTGATGAAGACTCATGTTTTTGAGGATAACATATGTTTTGAAATAACATTGTCCTTGTGAATGTGTAATATCTTCAACTTAAAAATTTCAAGACCAATAACATATATTAGCCGTAGCGCATCACGAAATTCTATCAAGACATTTTTTGCATTTTTCACATGAATTTTGGAGATTTGGAGATGGTTTTTGGAGAATGAGCTTAGGGAGGATTTTTGGAAGGTGTTACTTCAGTTTTCAATACAAAAGGACCTCAAAATTATGTATTTATGATGGTCATAATGTCTCAAGAGTTCAAAGGACCCTATGCCTTAAAAATAGAGACCGTTTTCCTCGTTTTGTGATATGTAAATATGGTTATGAAGAGTTAAAGCCTATAGTCCAAATTCTACTCATGTGTTGAATACACTGGAAAAAGATGTAATAATTACTTAGAAAAGGTTGTTAGGAACATATTTAAAGAGTTTTAGTCCTATTTGTAATAGAATTGCCTAAGCCCACCGTTTTATGTAATAAATACCATGTCCATTAAAGGTTAGGATAGGTGTCATATGAATTTGAGGTATCTAGCTATGAAAAGCTTATCTCATGATGTAAATGATCTATAAAAGATCAAAGGGTCAATTAGCAAAGGGTTGACATTTTTGGCAAAACCAAGAAAGAGCATGAAAAGACTGCTTCAGTCTGCGTAGATCTACTTTTGACCAACTTGAGCTTCCGTAAAGGTTTTTTAGTTTGTTTCTATTTATCGTTGTTTATTACATATCTTATTTACATATAACCATCTACATTACCTTAACTCATCTTTAGATGCTCTAACTTCCTTTATAAAATGGACCTAATCGTGTTTTTACATGTTTCAAGTGTGTGTCTCTGTGACCAATAAACCTTTCGATATGCCCTCATCTTTCCATGTCACTGGGGATTCGACCCATTTTCTCGAGATTTCTTTGACCCTACAAGCCCAATGTATACACGTTAATGTTGCTTCAACCCACAAAGTTGGAAAATTTTATCTAAGCATACCACCGTAAAGCTTTGGATTGATCGATATATACAAAGAATAACACCACTTTCCTTTTCGACCGAGATTCTTATGGCTTTCATGAGTTTATGTCCTATCCTTTTGAACATTTGCTGTCAGCGACCAGGAATTCGTTACTTGTTCATGTTCGACTTCTCATATTTAGCTATGGTGAAATCTTCTTCAAATATTTTTGCTTTTCAATACCTTTACCGCCCATTACTTCCGTAATTCATGTGCCACATGCTCGACTTCCTTTCGAACCTCAAGTTATTAGGATTTTCCGAATGTGTTGTTCTTTCATTGAATTATACATGTTTCACTTTCCACAAGGAGAGCCTTATATCTTTATCCTCGTCATCGACTCCATAGCCCAATGGTATACAAGTCTCCACATTAAACTCCCAAACAAAAATCAAGACACACAGAGTTAGTCATCTATCTATATCGTTATTCCATATCATTAACTCGAGGAGAGCCCTTCTCAGCCGTAGAGGCTAAGCCTGGTCGAAACATTGAATGAAAAGAATACATTGAAGTTGTCTCGATGAGCAACCAACTGTGTTCGATTTTTTGGTGATAACACGAAGAAACATTTGGTGTTGGAATATCGCAATTATTTGCACAGACACATTCAGGAGGAATGGATTTCCCCACATCTTCTCACAGTGATTTCGTGATGTCGTCAAGATTGAATGCACTTCAAATAGAAGTAGACTTTTGGATCCGTGAATCCCACAAGGGAAAGGTGCCCCCAAACCGCAACAAAGGACAAAGCTGTGCCAGGGCAACCAAGGATAACCCGCCAAATATGCAAGCAAAGAACAACAGAAGCCAAGAAGGAACATACGGGAAAGTGCAGTATGAGTTCCGATAAGAGCTCCACCACATCATGAGTGCTTCAGCCGGGCGGTCACTGTTGCGTACCAATGCTTCTAAACCCGATGGATGCTTTAAGACTTCAATTGAACCCGATTGCGGGAATGATAAATGGAAGCAGGGCTATCGGCGTGTTCACGCCATTGTCGCCACCACGAAGATCTAGAAGCATTGGTCCAAGATCCAGCAGAGGGGAGCATCTTTTTCATTCCCAGATGTGGAAGGGTTCCCGTTGTAGTTCATCGTCAAGAGTTTAGCCAGCAATTTATTTGCAGGTCAGAAGCAATGGCTTGCCGACCACAACACACCCCACAACCACACACCACTGGAAGCCACCAAAGGACGTATCCTCGTTAGTCAAAATAGCGTCATTTCACAAGATCAAGCCTTCACAGATAAGATATTATGTGACATTGCTCCTATCGATTTTTATAATGGCTATTATGCCAACCATACTTGTGGAAGCGATATGTCATGGTATGAGTCCTAGTCACAATGGTTACTGAACACCAGGATACCAAGAGGTAGCATCACCTATCGTCATCTCTTTGTCATCGCAAAACACCAAAGCTCATTTCAAAATCGGGAAATTTGTTTTCCGATAATCCGCCCTCATGGAAAGAAGAATATTGTGGCCACAACCTCTAGAAAACCGCATGACAAAACAGAGTGAAAGGTCATGGAGGAGTATGGGGACATCTCCTCTGACCACAAGGGTGCCTTGCATCAAGGAAGCGAAGCACCCCATCGATCTAACCTTTAGGTGTGTCGTTGTCCAATGGACCAATCTATTAGTGTCTTCTATTTCGGATAACAAAACCAAGATAGTAGATTCAGAGCTGCTACGTAGCGTTCACATTCGTCCAAGTTCATCGCCCGTGTTTCGACGAGCAGTGTGCAGCAGGACGGATACTTCTATATCACATTTCCAAGGCCGAACAAGATCAATCGCTCAGAATAAGTACCGATCCCATGGATTGAGGACCTTCGGACCAACTCAAGGGGGTAAAAATATTTCACAAGATCAACTTGAAGTATGGGTATGACCGAGTACCAATCGAACCCTCTCGATGTAGCTCGCTCAAGTCCAAGGAGGGAATTTTCGAACGAAGTTGCGGCCGGTTGACGACCCCACTAACAACCTTCGTAGGTCGATGGATGGCGTCTTGCAATCATTCACTATCTCATTTGTAGTACTTGGATGATATCTTGATTCTAGCCAAACTTGGGAAGAGCACGTCCACCACTTCCGAGCAGGTCGAAAGATCGCGACAACACAATTTAAAACAATTGGAAAGTCTACTTTTGGCATGACCCCAGTTCCGTATCCGGATACATTATTTATGAGTGAGGGGGTGCATGGGTTCAGCCAAGATCCCAAGTCATTTCGCATTGGCTAGCCCCCAACCACTCTGGGCTGCAGCTCGTAGCCGAGTCTTGCCAATTTCTACCACGGGCCGTGTTAGATTCTTCAAATCACTTGGCCCTTGAGCCAAGTCACTAGGGAGATGAGCGGTGGGGTAGTAATTATTTGGTTCTGGACCAACAAAGGTATTCGTCGAGTTGAAACATCGCTCGCTTTGCTGAGTGCTTGGCATTACCGTACTTAGTAATGATTTGAGACCGAGACAAATGCCTCGTACTACGCGGTATTTCTTACTCACGAATCCAATGGCATATCACAATGAGACGTCATCCGGCGTTGTACTGAAGTATCCCACTTAAGGACAAAGAGATGTATTCCATCGTGCATGATTTTTGGACATTGGAAATCATATTTTGGAAGAACACGTCCACATAGACCATTGCCCCCCGTAGTCTACACAGACACAAGGGAAGTTGCATAACGATCACCATCAAAAGTGGTTCACATATTTGCAAATACGCCTATCGAACAATTACAGTAAGAAGTGCTACCATTAATGTTGCGTATTTCTACCGACCGCTGGTCGTGGCACTAACCACCGTGCTCAACTCTTGGGCACGAGACTTTCCGATTGGTCGCTTTCACAAGAGCGATCGAATTTAAATGGGTACAAGACGTTTTTGGAGGGTGTTGGGCCTCAAATATGCCTAATTTACTATATATCAACGTCATTCATAACCCACCAGCACTTTATATACCTATTTCACACCATAATTCCATCACGAAGCCAATTCCAAGCACATGCCTTCGTGGTTGATTATCATTAGTTTTCTGGATTTTATATGATTAGAGATAATTTAGCTATGATTTTAATGAAATTTTTTCTAAGTTCATTTTTCTGTGTTTCCCATCATTAATTTTTCACAAGAGAGTTAAACGAAGAATGTACAGTAGGACCAGAATGTCCAATTTGGAGTTTCTATCCCATATCGCTTTCTAGGAAAACCTATAAGGTTATTGACCAAAATAATGTTTTAATACTATTCCATGCATTGGATTATATCCAAGTCACACATGTGGGTCCCTAGAGCTAATTAACAAATCACTAAAAATGTGCAAAGCCTCCAAACTAAGTTTTACCTCGATCTCGTGTAATCGCAGGGTGAATTCCAGAAAATATAAGAAAATGGGTTTGTTAAAATATAACCAATTATGACATATCCAAAATATTTTCTCCCGTATTAGAAATATTATAAAAGTTACATACTTGTCTTCGAGGAAGTTTGCAAAAAATGACTATTTTTCCGTAATTCTGTAACCTGCAAAGAGCCAAGCAACCAACTTTAAAAAGGAACTTCAACAGGACATGGATTTCACCCAGGACAAACATCCAAGAGATTTTTTGTTGGAAAAGACAGCAAATTAGCCCACAAAAACTGCTTCCTTTCAAAATTCTTTATGGTTAGGAAGATATGCTAACTTTTGAGGTCATTGTTACAATTGTTCACCTTCAATATAGAAATGACTCATTCGCTTTCTAATCTTATAAATGGCTCAGCCATGAATATATTGTAAGCTTGTAAGTTGAAGAGAGAAGACAATGTGTGAACATGAGACAATGGATCAAGGAATGTATGTAAGTAAACTTATGATTTAAATCTTAATAAGAATTGACTCTGCTGCGAATTTTGTAATATGTGGTTTTGCTAATCTTTGCACATTGGTTTAGTTTATATCATGTTCAGTAGAGGAAAAGGTCACCATCTTCTGAAGTAAGTTCAGAAACATCATGGGATAGATCAGTGTAAGGACCTCATTGAATCCTTAAACTTTAATTACTAGTATTTCACCAAGACTTTAATTTATTTTCTTGAAATCAAATGGATAGCCATTCCAACTCGTTGCATACCAAAATTAATGGTGTTGATCAATGATTTTATTGCATGAATATGTGCTTCTTAATTGGATAAAAGAGACCATAACTCCATTTTTGAAATATGAATTGAAATTGATTAGCAATTTTGATCATCCACTATAATTTTTACAATATCGTGTTTTGGGCAACCAAGTATTTAAAAGTAATGCTATTGATACCATTGAATCATTGTTTGGAGTTGTAGTTTAGTTTTGAAATCCATTATAATTGTAATTAGTTATCGTAGAACCATTAGTCAATGTGCTTATGTTTGAATGATTTCTTGAGTTCGATTAAAGTAACCCAAGGATAAATAGTTTTTTATTTTGGTAGTATTTTAGATCTAAAAACGTGTCAATTAGAATCTTTTTTACTGAAGCTGAAGCAATTATGGAGTGGTGACAAGAGAATAGTTTGAATGCTTAGTTGATTCGCTTTTATGCATCTCGGTGAACTAGATTATTTAAGTCTTGTTTTTTCATTGCTTTAGTTTGGCATCATTTCCAATTGGAGAGTGAATTTATTGCATTAAGATTTTAGTGTTTTAATTTGGTATCATTTTAAATTAATATTACTGATTTAAGATTTGTATTTAGATTAGATAACTATATTTAGATTGAGATTTCATTACTATATTAAAATGAATATCGTTTAAATAGTAATTTCTGCATTGCTTGGATTGTGATTAATATCGTTGGGATGTAGATTAGAGTTATTTTTAATTAATTTACATTTAAGATTGATCTGTTTTGGTTGATGAGCAACATTTAATTGATAGAAGAGTGTTCACTAATTAATGCTAATAAGAAATTTATATGCTCGATCATACACCTAGCTGGGAAACATAGCAAACTTTGCTTGCTTAGAGTTCTTTTTTAAGTTTAATAATTGTAAACACATAGGTTTAATCGCTAATTAAAACCTCAACATTTTAAGGTCACGAGTTGTATTTAGTTGGAGGCATGTTTTTGTCACAGAGCCTGGCAATGGAAGTTTAGGAAGTGAGAGAGAGTACAAGAAGACATGAGTGAAGAGCCACATCCAATTATGTTGGGTTATTCAAAACCGATAGCTTTTGCTTACCTGAACTTTGCCTTTTCTTTGTGCGTAGAACAGAAGTAGGCTCTTAAGAGTATTCTTCATTATAAAAGGTGATTTTTATTTCACAACCATAATCGCAAAGTGTAACCCTACAGAGATTGTAAGGCACATCCACAGAACCATATTCGTTTCATGCGTGTACATAGGCCTTTAAACAACTGCAAATATTCCGAGGAGCATTTAATTTTCAAATTGTTTCGCTTTCGATAGATTAAATAGTACCGATCTCACAAGACCGTAGCTTTATTTCACCATAGCTTTTAATTTCATTGTCTTCATATTCCAATTTTAAGACATTAGTACGTCAAAAGTAAGAACTCTGGTAACGTTAACCATGTTGCGGCAGATGAAAGATTATCATCAGAGCGGAATTAAAGAATGATTCCGCAGCTTTAAGAACGGTCCTTGGTTAATTTCAAATCAGTGAGGTTGGGATATCTTCGCCTTTCGTGAAGAGTCTATCTAACCACATTCGGGAAATTATCTATCTTCTGGTCAAACTTAAAATATTTAAGCCCTTGACTTTCTCCGCCCATTCACCAAGGAGATCGATGAATCCACCAAATCAAGGGAGACATCCAACAATGAGATCAGAATTTCCTACCATGTCTAGCAAAACAGTCTGCAGGTCCAAAGACCAATTATCCAAGTTTGTTTGGCAACATCTAGGTGAAGACTTTGGACATTCAAAAGAAGAAATGAGCTAAATACCAGGATTACACCCACCATTGCTTTGAGATTACACCATTCAATTACCATCATCTTCAACATTTTCATAGTCACATCTTCAAAATGCTAATTGTTCATGCTCATATACCCTAAAGTTTAGCTAAATATCAAAATGATTATATCTTTGCATCCATCCACACGCAGTATTCATTGGAAGTTCTCTTTCACTTGAAGGAGGACATATTTTTCTTCAATGGTAGGAAAGTTAGTATTGTAATAAATAAATAAATGAAAATAGTAAAGAGAAAATAAGTCCTTTTGTGAAATCGAGCTTCACCAGTTAATCGTATTAAGATTTGCTCAGTATACAACTTTGCCATGGTTGAAGGGTGGGACTTAGCTTCATCCTTCAGCTCTTCGCTCATCTTTAGCTCATCTTAGTTTTCACATCAAATCGACAAATACATCAACTCCACCCATTCCATCTCTACTTTCATTATAAAAGATTTCACAACACCCACAAAGGTAAAACTTGAGGTAAATTAACATGATTCTCTAATTCATTAGAAAGAATAAGCTAATGATTCACCACTTCTAATTCTGCCATTTCATCCTTCATAAACCATTATCCTTCTATTTTCCACTGCTTATGCATAAACTCATAACAAGACCATGTTAAAGCAAAATCTATGGTGCATTAATAAAAGAAATCTCTATAGTGTCTTATTCACATTCTATTCACAAACGGATGAAGCCAGCCATCGCTATGAAATGACAAAAGAAACCACCTATAAACATTGGCCTTACGATGATTATATGCAACCACCTATTCACCATCTCAACACCTCATTTTTCATCCATCATCTCTCCCCATCCATTCATTTCTTGTCCTCACTTGTATTGCTCATTAAATTAGTGTGACATATTTTAACAGAAGAACAAGCGTTCTGGCAAGAACCAACACCTCCATATTCATAAGCAGCTTTCCACAAGAACCAAGACCTTTAAATATCCAAGCAATGTTGTCTCAATAAGCATCCAACATCACAAAACAATGTTAAGAATCAACAACATAAGAGATTTGCTCGTACGAGGATATGCAAACTTTCATGTACGTGTCTATTGGGCCTCAAATATGCCTAATTTTCCAATATATATTACCATCACACTTGCACTCGACACCTTTACACTCATTTCACACCACAATTCCATCACTCGTCGCCAATTCATGAGTTAGCACTTCGGTGGTTGATTATCATTAGTTTTCATTAAGATTAGAGATGATTTAGCTATGATTTAATGACGAATTCTTTCAAGTTCATTTTTCTAGGTTCACTTTCTGCAAATTCTTGCCAAGCGATTCAAATTAGTTATTGTGTTATAGCACAAAAATATCCAATTGGAGTTTTACATCCCGACACGCTTCCTAGAACCGAGGGAATTTATTGACCAAAATAATGTTAACACCTTCCCACAGCATTGGATTGTATCCCCGGTCGTACATGTATCCTACATGATTACCAAATCTTTCTCGTATTTGCAAATTTCTAGACTACCAAGTCACCCTCGATCCCCAAAGTTTATGTGAATCCTAAGACCAAATGGCTTTGTTAAAAATATAACCAATTATGTATATCCAAAATAGTTTTCCAGATTATAATTATTATAAATTCGAGAAAAGGTGGTCTGGAGGCGTTTTGCAAAAATGACCTGCTTTTCCGTAATTTTAGAACCTTGCAAAAAGAGCCGTACAACCAACTTTTGACATGATTTACAAGGAGATGGATTAATGAGGACAAATCCAAGAGAGGATTTCAAGGAAACATAATAAATTAGGCTCCCTTTCCGAAGTGTTTTTCCAAAATTCTTTATGGTTAGGAAGATATGCCAATCTCTTTGAGGCCGGCTTGTTACACCTCCAATTCTCTGCATCATTAGAAAATGACTAATTCGCCTTTCTAAATATTATAAATGGTTCAGTCAGGCTTTGTATTGGAAGCTTTCAGAAGTTTTTTACGAGAACGAAGACAATGTGTAAATGAGATAAATGATTGAAGGAATGTACAAGAACTATGATTTGAATCTTAATACAATTTGACTCTTTGCCATGAATTCTTTGTAAATGTTATGGTTTTGCTTAATCTCTAGGCATTGATTTAGTTTAGAATTGGCCCGGAGTGGCAAAGGCCCGCCATCTCCTGAAATTATGCCCCAGAAACATCAGTAGGATAGATCTAGGTGTAGGGATTCTATTTGGAAGCATTTGCTAATTAAATCATACCGCGATTTTGTACTCAAGATTGTACTTAGCTAAATTAAATAGATACTATCTCCAACTTGTTGCATACCAAAATGAATGGCATTGATCAATGATTTATTTATGAATAACCCCTTTGTTGTGTTTTAATTGACAAACAAGAGATCGATAACTCCATTTCTTTTAAATATGAATTGAAATTTATCATACCTTCCTCGATCCACTATAATTTCTTGTAACATCGTGTTTTGCAACCAAGTATTTGAAAGCAATGCAACAAGATTATTGAATCATTGTTTCAAGTTGTAGTTTAGTTTTACAATCCATTATAGTTGTAATTAGTTATTGGTAGAACCATTAGTCAATGGCGTTTCAATGATTTCTGAGTTTGATTAAAAGTAATTCAAGGATAAAATAGTTTCCTTGTATTTAACATTTTTTTAGATCTAAAATCATTTCAATTAGAATCTTGGTTTACTTAGTTTCTTTTGAAGCAATTGGGTGAGTGGTGACAAGAGTAAGGTTTGAATGCTTGGTTGATTTGTTTTATGCATCTCGAGAACCAGATTAGTTGAAATCTTGTTTGTTCATTGCCTGAAGCTTAAGATCATTTGAATGAGAGTTAATTTCATCGATTAACATTTAGCATAAGTTTGGTATCATTTTAAATTAATCTTGATTGACTTAAGATTTTGTTTATATTAGACAGATTCAATATTTAGATTGAGATTCCATTACTTAGATTGAAATTAATATCATTAAATAGTAATTTGAATTGTTTGGATTATGATTAGCGTTTAGATGTAGATTAGAGTTACTTTATTTAACTGGAATGGAAGACGGATCTAATTTGGTCGATGAGCAAGAATATTTAATTGATAGAAGAATGTGTACTTAATGATCATTGAAAAGGAATTTATATGCTCGATCATAAACAGCTAAAACGCAGAATAACTTGAAGCTTACGAGCCTCAATTGACAATTAAATATTAATATGTTTAATTGCCAATTAAAACTCTCAACAAGAGGTAAGCAAGTTCCAAATTTTCACCAGGATGCACTTTATGTCACCTGGGTGACACCTTTTGTTCCTTCAAGTAGCAGTTAAGATGATTTGGGAAGCGCACTATACTGTCACAGTATTTTGTGGTCGTTAAAATAGCAAGGATTATTGTGTACATTTTTATCACGAAACTTAGACCGGAGTGTTTTAAGTACATTAGATCTCATAATCGTCATAAGTTATTTCCAAACCGGACATAAAGAAGCAATGCCTATATTGAAGTTTTACCTATAGTTTAATTTAACCATCTCTATGGATCACATGTTTCACCTTTCTACTAAGCATGGCAATGGTAGCCAGCACACGATACTTAAGATGGCTATTATGGTGCTTGCAAGAAGAATGCCAACATCAAACCACTCATAAACTCTTTCTTGAACGAGTGTGGCACTTTGGGATCCCACATTCTATCATCTCGTATCGGGATAGTAGGTTCTCGGCATCTGGACTCACTTAATCAACGTCGGACACTAAGCTCACAAAGTCCACAAATGCCTTTTCCATCTCAAATCGATGGTCGTACAAAGGTCAACAATAAGATGATCACATTATGCGATATATGTTCTCAAAGCATCTGTTAACATGATGAGATTTTTCTATGTACAACACAATTATAATCAAGCTTCATACCAACTGCCACAACCTTTTCGTATGGTTTTGATTCCAAACACTATGTCCCATTGACATAGCCATGCCATTTGTGGCTACTCAAAGGATTCGGCTCTATGTCCACCGACGATACAAACAACTTCATTAAGTGCATTTGGCAATATTAGCTAATAGGTTCAGACATATCGATGACAATGCCAAGTATAGTGAAGATATGACCGCATCGGGTGCCGTTGCTAACTTCCAAGTGGGCGACAAAGTGTTGCTAAAGATTTGCATATGTTTCCGTTGGAGCCCACCGAGCTTCACCTGCTTCGATATGGGTCACACACCATCACCAAGGTTGTAGGGGAATGCCTTCAGCTCAGATTCCACCATTCCTTGGTTCCACCAAAGAACAACGGACTCGCTTTTTCACTCACTTTTCCACCTCTATTGGACACCTCCTACATTGTAGAACAACTCACACCAACAGTAGCTAAACTCAGACTACAGTGAACAAGCTACTGTTAGTATCGTACTATGGACACACAAATCACGAACACTCGCAACAAGATCCAATTATATCAAAGTTAAGTCAAAGTTAGCCAACTTCCTCACCAAGGTAAGTGGCTCACCAGAGACCAAGTTTACAAGTTTCTTCACCCTATGGATATCCATCTAATGGGGACCATTGCTTCCTTAAGGGGGAGGAAATGATCTAGGTGGACATTGTGGCCATCCGCCTATTCCACTTGGGGCCTCACCATTCTTTTCTTTTAGTTTTTCTAATTTCTTTAATTGTAGCACATTTTACAATTTTTTATGCTGGTCTCGAATTTCCGGGCCATTTTTATGTGTCTTTAAACAACGTTTTTTGGGAAAACCATGAGCAATGGGTCTTCGTCAAAAGTTTCTTACCCTGTTGTATTCCTTGGATCGATATTTCTAACGCAGGTATTGTGCGCATCAAATGGATATCATATACCAAAGTTACGTCCCGGAATTTGATGCACCAACTTACCAAAATGGCAGTTCATAGTTTTGGCGCTTCATCTCCTAGGTTAGGTTTTTGGATATTTAGGATTTTCCATTACCAACAACAAATAGGCTCGAGCCTCATTGTAAATACGCTCGCAGGTTCGTAGCTACCGTATCTCTTCTCGCAGACAAGCTACCAAACGCTCAGCGTCAGTTTATTTTCTATTCGTTCCGTAAGCATATTTCAATTATGGTGACATTAGCACGGAATGTAGTCTTATTTTTGGCCGCATCTCCGCATTTATGTGTATTTCTATATTTTATTGCATTCTTGCATAAGTCCTGATCACCAAGGGTGTCCCTTGTTTAACCCGAGCACTTCAATAGTCAAAATTTGTCCTCTTCAAAAGAGAACGCAGTCCCATGGTTGGAATTGAGCCACCAGTTGCCAAATTAACAAGATAACCTTAATATTGACAATCAAACTAATTAGGCACATTGATTTTTATTACTGTACATTTGATTTCCTTGTTGCTTACAATGGTGAAAAGCCCAAAACAGAATTTCATGTAAAGAGGTAACTTGCACAATAGAAATGTGTAGGGTTGATATCAACGAAGTGACAAAAAGTGCACCATTTTCTAAATATATATATCAACTTAGCAAATACAAGCTCCTAAAACCACAACTGTGAAAACAGAACGAAAAGCATCAAACGAGTTTGTCATGCAATTTGCTAATAAAATGCTATCGTAAACACCTTCTTATCCTGTATCAAGAAGTCATAAAAATCATTATATAACAGTTGTATGAGAATGGTAAATATTTTCAAATATTTTTATGACCGAAGATTTGGAATCCTACAGAGTGGCATTTGGCAGTGGTCATGCTTGTGTTTGGGTTCATCTCAAACCATTTGAAAAGAAGCCCCATAAGAACGTCATTTATAACCTTTAATTAACATCATACATTGAAAACTGTATATACTAGATTCCAAACAATTCATAGTCATAAATCACTCTACAACATTCAATTCGTTAACACTTAGCATTTTAATTTTTAAACCCTCCTTTGAGAAGTTCACAAATTTGTACTATAATATTTTACTGACAAAATCTACCAAATTGAAATATTGAAACAATGAACAGACAGAAATTGTGTATTGAACCAAGATTTATTTAATTTCTAAAAATACACAGATCCATAGATATAACAAAGATATCTTAATACGCTTCACCCTACCAAATACAAACTAATAACAATAAAAGAATGCAAGGCATCTATAGCAGTTGAAATCACAAATGGAATATTAAGGTTGAGAATTACCAGAAGCAAGTATTAAAAAAAATGCCAAAATTCGTATTTCATATCACATACTAAACAATATTACAAAGGTTGAATAATGCTTACAAATTGTATATACATTACATACTAATGATAATGCTATGTTGCCGATGTGTATGCCAATGTTGGTGAAAGTAGAAATAAATGTAATTTTCTAAAATGAATTCCCAACAAAGAATACACTCTTGGAATTCCCAATACATCAGATTCAAAAGAAAATAACCACCGCATAGAATGTTCGCAGAAATATTTCAAGATCTTCAGGTCAGGACTCTAGTCAAAATGGTGTTTATTAGAGCTGGTACTAAGAAACCACTAGAAAGGCAAGGGATGAAGATGAAAATAGGTCAGGTAAAGAAAAACGCCTCTATTCATCCTTACAATGTATTTCAAATTATTATGTCTAGTGTAAACATAGTTGCATATATAGATTTAGCAAATCAACTTTAGGTATTATTACTAGTTTCTAAGGGGGACTGATTAAAGAGGGCTTTTGTGGTATTCGGGGATTTATAGGATCCAGTTTGTCATCAAAACGCCATAGTTGGTTTTTCACAAAGCCCTTCAAAGAATTCCTGGGAGATTGTAATTTAGCTCCATATAGTAAGAAAACATCTACAACAAAATATTCCCACATTCATTTTGAGCTTTCAGGTTCATTCTTGCAATTTTCATTATCAATAATGATACTATTAAAGGAGGAAATAGTCATTTGCAGGGATGAACTGTCATAAGGCTACATCTTACATTCACCATTCCATATGATATAAAGCAAGTTCAATTCTGAGATTGCTATCTGTTATTCTCTTCGTATTTTTCTGCGAAACATATTTTGAGATGGCACTATTGAAACAGGAAAAATTATTGTGAAACAGAGTGGTTAAAAGACCAATTTTTGATTCAAGTTTATATGGGGAAAAATATTTTGGAAAAATGTTAGAATTGAAAATGAGAAGAAAGGAGTAAACCCCGTGTTGCATCTAGATCCCAACTTGGAAAATTTCCATATGTTTTCAAAAATATGTTCACGCTTATGCTTTTACATCACAAGTTGATTTGTAAAAACAAACAATGTCACACCGATTCCCCTCTACACTTCTTCAACCATTGATCTGGATTCTGTATGTGATTTTTAGATGTTATTTCATGACCATACTAGTTTCGAAATAATTAAAATGGAAATATCTTATTGTTATGCCTAGTTGCATTTGTATAGTAATGGTGATTATGCAATCGAATTTGATTCATGCCAACATTAATTAAAACATGCCTACAGCACTACTAGTGTTCCCAAGTCAATCCCAAGTTCCAACACTAATCCAACAGTGTAATGATAAAATCATTTCATCAAAGAGAAACACAAATAAGGACTAACTGCTGGATGTAATCCAACAAGCTTCTATGTTATTATTGCAGCATCTAATAATGTGTTTTATTTGAATTCCAGGCTAACTTTATAGAAGGAGCCAAATTGCTAAGAGTGTAAGAACATGTGAAGCTTGCAGGCTTTCAAACTGCCAGGTGATTTCTTTACTCACGATTAGTAAAAACCCACTATTACCATTAGGCTGAGATAACAAATCAATTCAAAGCTAGGATTGATATTTTCGTGAAAGGTTTGGAGTTGCTGGACTTAGGAACTAAAGCTTCATGTTTACATTCCTGCCTACTTTAGTTGATAAAGTTGCTTGCCACATCACTTGTATTTTAAATCTAACAATTGGTGTAGACATGTTCTTTCAATATGATATAAGAAGCACTTTTAGAAAATAAAATGATTGTCTTCTTTCATACCAAGACAACCAAAATCCTCTTTAATAATTTGACAATGAGTCATCCAGATTGCATTTTCATCATGGCCCCTATTTACATTAGCATACAGATTTAATGATATAAGATAAAAAGAAAATAATGATTATGAAAATATAGAAATGAAAGACCAAGTATTCATGCCATCAGCTGCAAAGTCACCAACAAACGATTAAAGAAGACAGTTTTGAGGGTTAGGTTTTCTAGAGTTAGTCGAATGCGGTGAGGATTGGTAGATGAGGGGAGGCTGCAGTCAAGAGGATACATCAAAGGCTATGAAGTAGGCTATAGTGGGGCTATAATCTGGACATACTTTGAGTAGCTACCGGAGTCAGCAAGAATGCATCACATCATGAAGTTTGTAAACTCAATATTATTAAGCCACAAATGAACACTGTAACAAATCTTCATATAGCAATTTTCTAACGATTTATTCCCATTTTTTAAAAATTGTTTTCTTTTATTCTCTCCCCATTTGGGTGATATGAATTCACAAAGTTTTATGAGCATCATTTTAATTTTGGTAGTAGTTTGGTTTTTTTTTTGCAGCAAACGGTGTTGAAGGAGTGTGTTTTTATTCTAGTGAGAAAAGATTGTATAAGAATAGCTAGCGTCCCCTAATAAATGAATGTGCATTAGGAGAGCTGCCCAAATATTTCAAATGGTAGTATTGGGATAACTTGCACATCCTAAAGCTTGATTCTCTTGAATATTCTATGCATTTTTTTATTTTCCTTCGCTAATAAAACAACCAAGGCTAGTGGAGCAAGAGTGCCTAAAGGGCTAGGATACCACAGGAGGAGAAAGGTGAGGGGATCTTTGGGATTTATGCCTAAAATCATACATCTTATGTTACTTTAACCTCTAGTTATTAACTTATTTCTAAATCTGAGTTTGCAAAGTTAAAGGAGGTTAAGAAGAGTGGAGGAAACAAATCCCCCAATCCAGCGCTAATAACTTCTCAAAATTTAGCAAGTTGTCTTCCTACATTCTTAATAAGAAGTTGAGTTGACCTCCTTGCTAGGATTTATGCATGGAGAACTTGAAGGAGAAGGAGGAGGCTGTTAGAACGAGAGGAGAAAAAAGCGTTTCTGAGAGGAAAGATTGCAGAAAATAGAGCCACCATAACATAGAACCACAACCAGCCATTAAAATGAGCCATTAGACCTATTAAATGAGCTAAGAAACCAAGGGAATTTTTGCAAAGTTTGGTGATATCATCTCAATTCCTACACACCCACCCTAAAGAACACCATGAGGAATTTATGAGACTGTGGCAGAGAAGTAAGTACTCCTTATGTTATATAGGGCAGGTAATGTATGCCAGATGGTCTTTATCCCTCAAGAAGACTTAGAGTGAAAATGTTCGTGTTTGGACATGTTTAGGCTGAATGTAGAGCCTTAATTTTGTTACTTCCACTCAGGAACATAACTGGACAAGCGGGTGGTGTCCACAGCAGACTACAGACACCATGGAAATCTTTGTCTCAGCAGGTTGCATTCCATATATTATCTTCAATACTGGAATTTACTATGCTGTAATTGTTAAAAAGTTTTTTGTAGCTACTACTTGGGAATCTTCTTTAAAATGCTTTGTTAAATGATTATGGGTATGCTTTCTGTTAATTACGGACTTATATTCTACTGGCCAGTGGGCATTTATTATGTCTGTTAAGCTTTTTCCTGCAAACTGTGTTGCCTTGGAATGTCAAAGACTTCATAACCATTGTATTTCTTGAATTAAATTCTGTATATCAAATTCTGTGAATGAAAGAAATTGGTTGCCTTTCCGGGCATGCTTCCTGGAGCTATTTCTGAATACAAAATAGGTTCTTATGAAAAATGGCAACCGCTTATATCTGCAAGCATCTTTATCTGAGCTTGGCAATTTCTTTTGCGAAGAAAATCGTAACAGCCTCTATTTTCTGCAAAATTTGAAGGAAATTCTAATACTTTTGATGGTGATTGTATAAGCCTGAGATGGTAACTACCTTGCATTGACAAAATCCTTGGCATCCATATGATAATTTTAAATTTCTGCATTCTTTACATAATAGCATGTCATTCAAGCCAGGCAAACAGGGTTCTGCCAATTGGAACCCAGGCTCAAGAATCGATGGATTTTGCATGGTTCGTTACATAATGTTGTTTTTGTTAGTTACTTGGAGGTATTTGGGATCACCATAACCCAGAAGATGAAGCCGCCCTGGTATCTGGTGGCGTGTCAGGTGGCCGTGAAAGGGGATTACTGCTGTCACATTGGTGCGATTTTGAAGCAATGCAGCTGTGTGATCTCCTTCAAAAATAAACCCTTATCTCATTAACAGAAATTTATGTATGTGATTGTTATAGACGACCGTGGCGAGAACACAGGCGCTACTATCAGGGGCAGGGTTTGGAATTTAAAAATAAGTACTGATATTTGGAATCCTAAAACACCAAATCAGAGTGTTTACGAGAAATTTGCTGTCACGAATTTCATTCCGTTTACTTCTGTTATAACAGTTATAATCAGCTTTCTTCCTTTGCATATTGTGGTAATTGCAAACTTCTGTTCTTTACCTGCACATGAAAGAACTTCAGTCATATGTTACAAGTTTCCTTATCTACCTAGGAATTTGGGTCCAAAATTTTCATAAAGTTGCCCAAGCATTTTGACTAAGTGTTTTCTGTGGTTGTCCTTAATTTTGTGTTTTTAGCATTGATAAATTTGTTCCTGTACAACCTCCCAATGTAATAAAAATTAATTTTATTATAAATAATATATAAGGATGAAAGTATTTAGCAAAATTAGAATGAAAAAAAAATAATTTATTTAATTCTTTTTTCAAGTGATTTTTGTATTTTATAATTTTCCATTTAATATTCACATTATCTTTTCTGTAAAGACCTTTTGTGCAATATAAAATTTGTCTATTTTAACCGATCAAAAGTTATGGGCCTTAGAAGTTTGATGTTTTCCTTTGTTTTGGTGAGTTGTGTGGCATGAGCCCACATGAACCATGTAAATCAGGTTTTGGACTTATTTTTATTTAAATTTATTTAATAAATCATTTTTCATTTTTGATGTCGAAGTGTTTGGGTTTACGTGAAGTACCCACCTTTTTACTATTTAGTTTATCCACCCAAGTCCCAGTCTTCATGTGCTAACGAGGGTTTGACTTCATTCCCACAAATGGCTTCTACCTTAGCTCGTTGGTTATAGTCTCCACTAGTGCATATAAGAGCCAGTTAATTTTTACAAATGAGGGTTTTACTTTTATTCTAACATGTTTCTACTTTTGGTTCATTGTTAAGTATAGTTCCACGAGTGTTAAGTCATGTGGGAGTGGTTTCACTTTATCTTGTAACATGTTTTCACTTTTGGCCTTCTAAGGTTTAATTATGGTGTGTATTTTGTTTACCTAAAGATCAATGACGTTCTTCTACTATGGCTTCCACATTGTCCACACAACTTATGACAATCACATAAAACATTATTATGCAAACACTTGTAAGTCGTCTTCCCGAGATAAATAATTTTGACATTTAAATCAAGCTGAAGCAGGATTCTACCCATGAATTGATTGATGAAGCACGAGCTGTAATTTTTGGAAGCCATTCCTCAAGCTACAGGGTATGCTAAAATCAAGCTTAAAAAGGGCTTCAAGTTAAAGCTAAAACCAAGAAGAACAATCTAGGAATATTCATTTTTGGTCAAATATGCAAATTAAAATTGTTCAAAAATTAAACAAAAAAGAAGTCGCTTAAATTACAATAAACTGAGATAATTTCTTGCTAAATTTTAGAAATAAATTAGCTACCAAAACGTTTTAATATGAGTGTCATCAAATGTCATTTGTTAAAAATTCATTAGTTAACAAAACATGAGACAACATATGCCAATTTTGAATAAAGAGATTTTGGCCTTAATTAATTTATTTTTTCCACCGATTGAATTTGAATTATTTTGTATTTTTAATGATAGTTTCAGGATATTTTTGCAAATATTTTTTGAAGACCCAAGGCTACAATAGAAAACAATTATCTTTATGTTTTGAAGGTAGTTAACAATTGGGTTGTTTCGTGATCGTGGATTGAACTCGTGACTTATGGATTTCAAGGACTAGGCGGGTTCGATTTTTTCGTATTACAAAGGAGACTTTGTGATGCTTCAAATATATTTCTTTGGAGGAACTTGTAACTTTATGGAACTAGATCAAAAGGATATTATAAAAGAGAAAAAAACCGTGTTGTCATAGTTGATCATTGAAAATTATTGTACCCTCAAAGCTATTGTGACAAACTTTAAAAAGACACCAGGTTACAATTGGTTAAAAGACTGTTAGTTAATTATTCTCTTTAATTTTTATGTTCTTTTATTATTATTCTGGACAAGGAAAAACTTGATGGAAAATTTACTAATGACATAAAGTATTATCTGTTATTAAGTTAACAGATAAAAACAGAAAATAAAGATTGGAAAAAGGGAAAAACCATTCTTGTGAGACTGTGGGAGAAAGTTTTCCAGGAATAGGCAGTGGTTGGGAAAAGCAGTTGGAAAACAGTTACCTATCCTCTGGAATAAAATGAATTCCAGAAGAAGGGTAGGGGTTCTGTGCATTTGCTAGCAAAGGGTGAAGTACTTCTTGAGCTGGTGAGAGACCAGTGGAATTTACTTCTACAACCCTGAGGGCAAGAATTTTCTGCTTGTAGACTGGATTAGTAATCCTGAGGTCACAGCAGGAAAGAATATCCACTGATTCCCATGGCGCTGACCAAGATCTGGAGCTCGGGGGAAAGAGGCGGACGTTATTGCCCCTCTTAATGGTTGGGAGGACCACAGTCAGAAAAAGGATTTCATTTTTATTCAGATAAGTATTTGGAACCTGACAGTAATTGCAAGAGATAGTTTAACTGAAATTTATAGATAAATAATTCAATGTGAGTTACTGGTTGAGTTTGAGATTCTACAGGTAAAAGCTATTTATGTAGATTTCAAGCTTGGTTAGGAATAGAAATGACCATGGACAGTAATGGAAATGGGTTGAAGAAAATGTTAATTTATTTTTGGGGTTTCTGGTAAAGAATTATGGATGATTTTATAGTTAGTTGTGTATATTATGTTAATGAATTCTAGAAAAGAAATACTGCAAGAGTCCGAGATATCTGAGGATTGTTTGTTATTCTTGTCCTTAGAAAACTGAGTTATTTGAGTAATCTCCGATAGAAGAATCTACCTGTGACTGAATTCGTTAGGGAAAGAAACTCCCTGGATTTGTCTAAAACAGGTAAATAGAACTATTCTTTTCAGTAGTCACATAATCTTGAAAAAATAGACTACAAACCCTATAATAATCCCAGAGTTTTCTTTTTGGTCGGTTTAAACTTAAAAGAAAGAGCATAGAGACGGGTTCAACTCGTTGGAGTGGCGGCTGCACTCACAAGTACTAAACGAAACTCCGCCATCGACATTTAGGAATCAAACTAATCTTCCTTCTATTAACTGTACAAAAGATTAGTGAGGAGTTTGTTTTCTTAACAGACCGAAAACATTCTACAAATTCCAAGATAGCAAAGAACCCATACAAGAGCATTATAGCCTTAACAGAAAAACGAGAAAGATTAAACATGAGTAAATGTGCATGCATAGAGAAACTTCGCTTTATGAGGAGCGAAACTGTGAAAAACATTTATATAGCTGAACCGGTGGTATCCGGAGAAAGATGACAAAAACCATTAAGAATTTAGAACAGAGATAACCATAGAATAACCATTCATAATAATTTAAGAGAACTACAGTCTATAGATACAAGAGCGCCGGGACTTATATAATGGTTACAGCCTTGAAGAGTAGGCTTAATGTTTATCCGATAAATGTACAGCCGAATAGGCGAAAACAAGCACAATAAGTTTGGTGAAATACCCAAAACTAACAACTTCGCTGTGTAGAGCAGACTGCTTCTACCTAATACGATTCAAGAGAAACATAAGCTAAACTTGGAAAAATTAAGAAAGATAATCTCGTTCCGACCAGTATGCGGAAAAGTTATAGCAGAGACAAGTTTCGTATAGCTTTCCTCGGGTACCGCAAGTTTCGCCGGCGAGGTGTTAGAGCCGGAGCAAGTCTGAAGGCTTTTAAGAACTTAGAGCTTAGGTTACCGAGAACACCTGGAATGCAAAACACACCAGAAGTGTTAAGAACTGAATGAGCAAGCAAATCTGTAACACAACCTCACAGGCGAGCCATAAACGGTTCTTAATGAACAAACTGTGAATTTACCTGTGGGGAAAAAGCTGTAAGATCTTCCGCGTGGGGGTAGATACCTGCGCCTGTAAGAAAGACAGAGTAATTTTTATAGAAGAGAAAACCCTTGACTACGGCGAAATGAAAAATCGTATATAGCATAAACATAAAAAAAAGAAAACACATTAATGCAATACGCCTGGAGAAAATAATGGAGTGACCTACCGTCGGAATGGGCATCGTTGCTGATCAAACCAGAACCTGACCCTGATAGAGGAGGAATCCATGTTCTCCAAAACTTCAAAACTGTTTGGTGGCATAAAAGCTCGAAGCCATGGGCTAAAAAGAAAAGAAACGCAAGTACCGATCAGAATCCTGTAACCAGTTTGCGCTTGAAAATTTGTAATAAATCCTGAAAGAGGGTTACCTTGCCGGATTTCCCCAGAGGCAATTTCTTTCACAGGCCAGACGAAACCCTGGGCAGCGCAAACAGCATTCCGGAGGCAATTTCTTTCACAGGCCAGAAGAAACCCTGGAGCAGGGCGAACAAGTGGAATGGCGCAAAGGCCAAACAGCAGGTTCGAGATTACCGCGAGAAGGCTAACTCCGTTGCCCGAGATTTGTGATTAGAAATCAAAACACCTGTCAACAATTAATTACCACAGTACTGTCGCTGCAGAGTTTTCCAAGTCACCCTACTTGGCAGGAGGATGCATTGCCAGGTGGCATATTCATGTGCGCGCAGTCCGGAAGATGGATTGGAATGATGTATAATATTTCAAAACCTCCACGGAGACCTTAGTAATAGTACACTGTTATTATAACTCCCATTAAGTCAAGTAAATGACAACCTTAACAATGGTTATTATTATATCCAGACTCGAGATGTATCGGAGTTTTGGATAGACCCTTTTTCTAAAGTATTTACCATAGCGTATTTTATAGTTTGTAAAACTATTGTTTCTACCATGTCATATTTCAGTTGTGAAGCTTTTGTATGGTGAAAATTTCGCAGAGTTAAATTTTTTTTTTTTATGTATGTGAATTTCGGTTTATGTGTGTTACAAGTGGTATCAGAGCCAAGTTGCTACACTGGGATCTTGAGGGGTCTACTAACAGAATGCTTGTGATTAGTGCACTAAGGGAAGCAAGCGAAATGGCAACACCATCACAACCTGAAGGGACTCAAATTCCCACCATCTTAAACCCGGAAATGTGGGTACAGTTGACTGTGGAGCAACACCAAAAGACTAGCCGATTACTTGAAGAACAACAACAGCAAACTACATTCTTGCTCAACACGGTACATCAAATTCAGGAAGAAATGATAAGGGTTCGAAGGGATAATGAGAGGTTGCTTCAGGATCAAGAGAAGATCCTAAAGAGTTTGTCAGACAGGCAGAATCAGGGGATGAAGCACCCCAGTGCTGAAAAAGAAGAAACAACAGAGCAAGAGGACCAGCAGACTCAGAATAATGCTGAGGACAAAACTGAAAGGAGTTTCTCACAGAGGAGTAAGAATAGAAACTATAATGAGGCAGAGTCGGGCAACTTGTCCGGTCAGCAGGACCTTAAAAGACAAAAAGTAGAGCTCGAAGGAGAATTTCGCAAGATTAAGCCACCGACATTTGACGGTGAGGCAGAAGAAGCAGCTGAAGCTTGGTTAATAAATATAAACAAATATTTCCAGGTTTATGAGTACAGCAGTAATTTAAAGGCCAGGCTGGCTATATATCAATTACGGGAAAAAGCCACCCTGTGGTGGGAGGAGGTGAAGAATGTGTGCATCATTGATGAACGCGACATAACCTAGGAGATGTTCCAAAAATATTTTAAAGATAGATACCTGACAGAAATATTTTATGACGACAAGGCAAAGGAATTTCATGATCTTCGTCTGGGACAAATGACGATAGATGAATATGTGACCAGGTTCACCTCACTGCTGCGATATGTACCTTATCTCCGAGAAGAGAAGGCCAAGGTGCAGAGATTTTTAAGTAGTCTACCTGCTCATATGAGAGAGAGGATAGAATTTGTCAATCCCCAGACTATGGATGAGGCTATCCGAAAAGCGCGATTGTGCTACCAACAAAGTAAAACCAAGGGGGATGTAGGAAAAAGCTGGCAGCCGAAGAAGGGACAGAAAAGTAACTCTACCTTTAAGGGCAGTAAAAACAGGCGCTTCAGGAATGCAGCACGAAATACAATCAGCAAGTAGTTCGGAAAAAACCACCAAAGAATCAAGTGGCCAGCTGAGGAGAAGCCCACAGAAGCGTCAAGTAAACCCGAGCTTGGACAGAATTCTAAACCTCCCTTACAGTTTTGGGGCTGTGGGGAAGCTCATTATTATAAGAACTGTCCCAGACGAAACAAAAGTGAAACTGTGGGAAATCTGTAGGAGGCATCTACAATAGGAGACGTGGCACGTAGCGTACATCGTATCAATGTAGCGCTAGAAGATCGACAGGCTGATTTTCAGCCTACGATGATTGAACTTGAAGGTACATTACTAACTAAACCTGTTTCAATTCTGGTTGATCCTGGAGCAAGTTTGAGTTATATCAGTCCTAAGTTGGTAGAGTTATGTAAATTAAAAGAACAGAAATTTAGGAACTCTTGGCTGGTACAGTTGGCCACTGGGGCGAAACGTAAAGTCACAGCAAAAATTCCTAACTGTGTACCGGAAGTGGCAGAACAACAGATAGAGGTAGATCTAAATATCCTACCATTGGGATCGTACGATGTGTTATTGGGTATGGATTGGCTGGAAAAACATTGGACAGTGGTGGACTGTAAGGAGAAAACCATCACATTTAGAAAACAGGGTGGTACGCGGAAAGTGGTTCAAGGGGTTAAAAAGCCTGTACAAATACGACCAATAACAGCATCTCAGCTGGGTAAGTGTATTAGAAAAGGGTGCCAGTTGTATGCTATTCAAGTGGGATACATAGATTCTAAGGAAAAGGCCCCAATGTTGGAAAATATCCCTGTGGTGCAGGAATTTTTAAACGTATTTCCAGAGGAAATTCCTGGACTACCACCCAAAAGGGATATTGATTTCACTATTGAGTTACTGCCAGGTGCCTCACCAGTATCAAGAGCCCCATACCGGATGAGCGTGCCGGAGTTAACAGAATTAAAAATACAGTTACAAGAGTTGCTAGACAAGGGTTATATCCATCCAAGTGTGTCACCTTGGGGCGCTCCAATCCTTTTTGTTAAAAAGAAAGATGGGACAATGCGCATGTGTATGGACTACAGACAGCTTAATAAGCTAACTATCAAGAACAAGTATCCTTTACCAAGAATTGACGATTTGTTTGACCAGGTGAGAGGGGCTAAGGTATTTTCCAAGATTGACCTAAGATCCGGATATCATCAAGTTCGGATTAAAGATGAGGATATCTGCAAAACAGCCTTCCGCACCCGGTATGGTCATTACGAGTTTGTTGTGCTGCCCTTTGGATTAACAAATGCACCAGCAACTTTTATGAGGCTAATGAATGGCGTGTTTCATCAATTTCTAGATAATTTTGTGCTCATCTTTATTGACGATATTCTGGTATACTCTAAAGATGAAGCAGAGCATAAGGAGCATTTGCGTTTAGTGTTGGAAACGCTAAGGAAGCATCAGCTCTATGCTAAATTCAGCAAATGCGATTTCTTTAAAACAGAAATCCAGTACCTGGGACACGTCATAACAGCTGAAGGGATAGCTGTTGATCCTGAAAAGATCAAAGCCATCATGGAATGGCAAGTGCCTCGGAATGTGGCGGACATTAGATCCTTCATGGCCTTAGCCGGGTATTATAGAAGATTCATAGCAGGATTCTCTAAAATTTCTTTTCCCATCACCTCGTTGCAGAGGAAAGGCAAGCTTTTTAGATGGTCAAAAGAATGCCAAGACAGTTTTGAAAAAATAAAGCAACTCCTAACTACAGCTCCAGTACTGAAGGTAGCGGACCCGGAAAAAGACTATGAAGTCTGCACGGATGCTTGTAAAGAAGGAGTTGGAGCAGTACTGACTCAAGAAGGAAAAGTAATAGCTTACGAGTCAAGGAAACTTAAGGACTATGAGCAGATATATTCTGCTTATGATTTGGAACTGACCGCGGTAGTTCACGCCCTCCGAGTGTGGAGGCATTATCTACTAGGCAAAAGATTTGTGCTGAAAACGGATCATAGCAACCTGACCAGCTATTTCAAACAGGCAGATTTAAACTCTAGATAGGCGAGATGGAATGCATTTCTGAGCGAGTTCGATATGGATATTCAGCACGTTAAAGGAAAAGAAAATAGGGTTGCTGATGTTTTAAGTCGAAAACTGCACAGTCTATTTGCTTTATATTTTAACCAGTTGGAAAGCCAATTGTTGAAGCAATTGAAGGAAGAGGCCCAGGGAGACCCAGAATATAAGTTTCTGTGGCAACAGATGAGGAATGATAAACAACATGATAAAGCGACAGAGTTTGGAGAGAATGCAGAACGGGCCTTGACTTTTCGCGGGAAGATCTATGTGCCTAACCGCATTAATCTTAAAGAACTAATCCTGAATGAATTTCATCGCAGCAACTACGCTGGTCATCCTGGATATCAGAAAATGCTTACAGCTGTAAGGAAAGTTTATTACTGGCCAGGAATGCGTAAGGATATTGCTGTATACATAAGCAAGTGTCTAGAGTGTCAGCAGGTTAAAGCTGAACATCAGCATCCTGCTGGGTTATTGCAGCCAATACCCATTCCTGAATGGAAGTGGGAAGTTATTTCATTAGATTTCATTATAGGGTTACCCCGAACAAAGAAGCAGAATGACTCTATTATGGTAGTGGTAGACAGACTAAGTAAGTCTGCCCATTTCATACCTGTGCAATCTACCTATAAAACAGTACAAATTGCGGATATATTTATGAAGGAGATTTTCAGGTTGCATGGCATACCCAAAACCGTGATTTCAGATCGAGACGTTAAGTTTACATCTGCTTTTTGGAAAACTTTATATTCTGGACTAGGAACCCAGATACACTTTAGTACTGCTTACCATCCTCAAACGGATGGGCAGACAGAGCGCGTAAATCAGGTTTTAGAAGACATGTTGCGAATGTATGTAATGAAACAACCCACCAAGTGGGAAGATTACTTGCACCTGGTAGAATTTGCATACAATAATGGTTATCAGGAGTCTCTAAAAATGAGCCCCTTTGAGGCATTATATGGTAGGCAATGCCGCACACCTATAAACTGGAGTAGTCCCGAAACAAAACTGTTATTGGGACCAGAAATGCTGGCGGAAATGGAGGCAGAGGTAAAACAGATAAGACAGAATTTGAAAGTCGCGCAAGATAGGCAAAAGGTTTATGCAGACCGGAAAATATCTTACCGAGAATTTGTGGTTGGAGACCACGTATATGTACGAATTAAGCCTAAGAGAAGCACTATGAGGTGGACCTCTTGTGCTAAGCTGGCTCCCCGGTACTGTGGCCCTTTCCAAATATTGGAAAGAATCGGACCAGTAGCCTATAGGCTGGCATTGCCCAGTCACATTTGAGTACACAACGTGTTTCATGTATCCTTATTGAAGCGATACATACATGATGAGAAACATGTAATACATTGGCAGAATATTCAGGTAGGAAGGGGGATAAAATAATCTTAGATTGAAGTTTGATTATCAAATAAAATATACTCAATTGGAAAACACTCAGTTTCTTGTGTAGAACTGACGTGAGAGTTCCTGCAGAGCCTCTACTATGTTTGGCCTAAGGAAATTGAATCCCAGAAGAGAAGTCGTCAGCAGGTGGAAGCACTTTGAACCAGACGAAGCTACCTAGGAGGATGAAAAATTTATGCAGGAAGTATACCCCGAACTCTTTACAGAGGGGAGTTGAAACACCGGGGACGGTGTTACTTCCAGGGGGGGAAGCTGTGACAACCTCAGTAAAAGACAATTAGTTACAATTGGTTAAAAGACTATTAGTTAATTATTCTCTTTAATTTTTATGTTCTTTTATTATTATTCTGGACAAGGAAAAACTTGATGGAAAATTTACTAATGACATAAAGTATTATCTGTTATTAAGTTAACAGATAAAAACAGAAAATAAAGATTGGAAAAAGGGAAAAACCATTCTTGTGAGACTGTGGGAGAAAGTTTTCCAGGAATAGGCAGTGGTTGGGAAAAGCAGTTGGAAAACAGTTACCTATCCTCTGGAATAAAAGGAATTCCAGAAGAAGGGTAGGGGTTCTGTGCATTTGCTAGCAAAGGGTGAAGTACTTCTTGAGCTGGTGAGAGACCAGTGTAATTTACTTCTACAACCCTGAGGGCAAGAATTTTCTGCTTGTAGACTGGATTAGTAATCCTGAGGTCACAGCAGGAAAGAATATCCACTGATTCCCATGGCGCTGACCAAGATCTGGAGCTCGGGGGAAAGAGGCGGACGTTATTGCCCCTCTTAATGGTTGGGAGGACCACAGTCAGAAAAAGGATTTCATTTTTATTCACATAAGTATTTGGAACCTGACAGTAATTGCAAGAGATAGTTTAACTGAAATTTATAGATAAATAATTCAATGTGAGTTACTGGTTGAGTTTGAGATTCTACAGGTAAAAGCTATTTATGTAGATTTCAAGCTTGGTTAGGAATAGAAATGACCATGGACAGTAATGGAAATGGGTTGAAGAAAATGTTAATTTATTTTTGGGGTTTCTGGTAAAGAATTATGGATGATTTTATAGTTAGTTGTGTATATTATGTTAATGAATTCTAGAAAAGAAATACTGCAAGAGTCCGAGATATCTGAGGATTGTTTGTTATTCTTGTCCTTAGAAAACTGAGTTATTTGAGTAATCTCCGATAGAAGAATCTACCTGTGACTGAATTCGTTAGGGAAAGAAACTCCCTGGATTTGTCTAAAACAGGTAAATAGAACTATTCTTTTCAGTAGTCACATAATCTTGAAAAAATAGACTACAAACCCTATAATAATCCCAGAGTTTTCTTTTTGGTCGGTTTAAACTTAAAAGAAAGAGCATAGAGACGGGTTCAACTCGTTGGAGTGGCGGCTGCACTCACAAGTACTAAACGAAACTCCGCCATCGACATTTAGGAATCAAACTAATCTTCCTTCTATTAACTGTACAAAAGATTAGTGAGGAGTTTGTTTTCTTAACAGACCGAAAAAATTCTACAAATTCCAAGATAGCAAAGAACCCATACAAGAGCATTATAGCCTTAACAGAAAAACGAGAAAGATTAAACATGAGTAAATGTGCATGCATAGAGAAACTTCGCTTTATGAGGAGCGAAACTGTGAAAAACATTTATATAGCTGAACCGGTGGTATCCGGAGAAAGATGACAAAAACCATTAAGAATTTAGAACAGAGATAACCATAGAATAACCATTCATAATAATTTAAGAGAACTACAGTCTATAGATACAAGAGCGCCGGGACTTATATAATGGTTACAGCCTTGAAGAGTAGGCTTAATGTTTATTCGATAAATGTACAGCCGAATAGGCGAAAACAAGCACAATAACTTTGGTGAAATACCCAAAACTAACAACTTCGCTGTGTAGAGCAGACTGCTTCTACCTAATACGATTCAAGAGAAACATAAGCTAAACTTGGAAAAATTAAGAAAGATAATCTCGTTCCGACCAGTATGCGGAAAAGTTATAGCAGAGACAAGTTTCGTATAGCTTTCCGGGGTACCTGCAAGTTTCGCCGGCGAGGTGTTAGAGCCGGAGCAAGTCTGAAGGCTTTTAAGAACTTAGAGCTTAGGTTACCGAGAACACCTGGAATGCAAAACACACCAGAAGTGTTAAGAACTGAATGAGCAAGCAAATCTGTAACACAACCTCACAGGCGAGCCATAAACGGTTCTTAATGAACAAACTGTGAATTTACCTGTGGGGAAAAAGCTGTAAGATCTTCCGCGTGGGGGTAGATACCTGCGCCTGTAAGAAAGACAGAGTAATTTTTATAGAAGAGAAAACCCTTGACTACGGCGAAATGAAAAATCGTATATAGCATAAACATAAAAAAAAGAAAACACATTAATGCAATACGCCTGGAGAAAAAAATGGAGTGACCTACCATCGGAATGGGCATCGTTGCTGATCAAACCAGAACCTGACCCTGATAGAGGAGGAATCCATGTTCTCCAAAACTTCAAAACTGTTTGGTGGCATAAAAGCTCGAAGCCATGGGCTAAAAAGAAAAGAAACGCAAGTACCGATCAGAATCCTGTAACCAGTTTGCGCTTGAAAATTTGTAATAAATCCTGAAAGAGGGTTACCTTGCCGGATTTCCCCAGAGGCAATTTCTTTCACAGTCCAGACGAAACCCTGGGCAGTGCAAACAACATTTCGGAGGCAATTTCTTTCACAGGCCAGAAGAAACCCTGGAGCAGGGCGAACAAGTGGAATGGCGCAAAGGCCAAACAACAGGTTCGAGATTACCGCGGGAAGGCTAACTCCGTTGCCCGAGATTTGTGATTAGAAATCAAAACACCTGTCAACAATTAATTACCACAGTACTGTCGCTGCAGAGTTATCCAAGTCACCCTACTTGGCAGGAGGATGCATTTCCAGGTGGCATATTCATGTGCGCGCAGTCCGAAAGATGGATTGGAATGATGTATAATATTTCAAAACCTCCACGGAGACCTTAGTAATAGTACACTGTTATTATAACTCCCATTAAGTCAAGTAAATGACAACCTTAACAATGGTTATTATTATATCCAGACTCGAGATGTATCGGAGTTTTGGATAGACCCTTTTTCTAAAGTATTTACCATAGCGTATTTTATAGTTTGTAAAACTATTGTTTCTACCATGTCATATTTCAGTTGTGAAGCTTTTGTATGGTGAAAGTTTCGCAGAGTTAATTTTTTTTTTTTTATGTATGTGAATTTCGGTTTATGTGTGTTACACTTGAAGCCATATTTTAGTTTTTGTACATTGATGTGAGTTTTAGAAGACTGGCGTAAAGCCTTATAATCTCTATTTTGTAATCAATATGAATATTGCTACTCAGATTTGGTTGTGAATAAAATATACCATTCATTTCTTATTTCTTTTATGCTCTAGATAAGTATGTGTTTCATAATTATGCATTGCTGTTAATTTCTTGCAAATATATGTTCATTTACAACTACTGTCAAACTATCTTTTCATAGTTGGTCACATGGAGATCATAATTGAAGTAAGAATTCAAGAACACCTGTGTGTAGTGTTGATAACTTAGGAGCTTAATTGCATCCCTGTCTTTGCTCTAATTTCTATTGCATCGTATGAATTATTTAAGTGATGTGATAGTGTGATTATATCTTGAATTCATTTATTAATATTTGAATCTAAGTATGTGTTTATGTGATTATGGTTACTGCTTATTCAATTAATCATATATGAAGATATGTTTCAATTGTTGTAAATCATATGAACCTTTTATGTGATTCGTTGGTTCATCTTAATCTTAGATTCAATTCCAGTCCATTCACCTTGCTCTTAGTTGAGATTGGGATTGTTCCCTCTCTTAATCGAGATAGGTTAGATCAAGTTCATTTTAGATTAGTGATAGATAACTCTCTTTGCCACTTGCACATTAGCTTATGCTACATTTATATTTAAGAGATCACATTAGAAAGTATCCTATTGAGAAGAAATTCACTCAGTGGCAACCTGGCCTATATACTGGTTAGAGTCACTATCCCAAACAAAAAAGAGTCTAATTGAGACTATGACTGGGTGATCTCCCTAAAGTTGGCTTGCTCATTTCCAGGCATCAACATTTTGATGCTAGAAGGAGGGCTAGACTGATAAGCTAACCCTTTGGGGCTTTTCACTTTAAGTTTTATTTTTAAACTCATGCTCCTTCCCAAATACCTATTTGGAAATGTATTTTCAGACGATTATCATGTACCAATCCATCTAAGATAGTTAAATCTTAGTCAAAAAATTAGTTTGACTATGAGAGTGAAATTACTACAACTTAACATGTGTCTCAATTTATTGATAATTGTATTTCTCATAACATGCTTCATGAAGGTGTCATTTGCAAGATTTTCACTCAAATTTTGAAGGAAGTGTGAGGAAGTGGTGTGAAATGTAGCTAACTGCATCAAGTCATTCATTGGAACAATTCATAGATGAGTTTATTTCTGCTTTTGATCATTTTAGTTATGTTAAATTATGTGAAGAAGTTAATGATATTAGGATGAACACAATGAATCATTGGGAGATTTTTTACCTATATTTATTAATCTTTGTTTTAAACCTCCTTTAGAGGACTTTCTTTCTATCAGTGTGTTATCATGTCCACCGGATCTCTAAGGCTGAGAAAGAGTCCAAACAGAGGTAACCACAAACCAATATTTTATCTTGGTAGTTATCCCTACCAAACCAAAGAGGGATATCTCCACAAGGTCACAGCCAAGAGGGTTGGATGAATTGGGGTTTTAGGCTAGGTATGAGTACAAGGGTTTGTTTGTTTGAATTGGTTTTGTTGGATGATGGATTAGGTCAAAGAGGCTAGGTCAGTGCAAATAAGATTAGGGTTGCAGATATTCAAAGGGGAAAGGTAGGTAGGAAGGCTAACACTTTATGGTTTTAGGGTGAGATGGATCAGACTGATGAGGAGCTAGAAAGAGAAAGGAAAAGCATGTATTCTTTCTAAACTGAAGAAAATGAACAAACTATGAAGATTTTCCCAAAACAGAGCATGAGATATGTATTACACTTATCAACTTGAAAATCAACATATAATAGAGATGAAATAGATCATGAAGACAAAACATTCATACATATGTAACATAAGAAGAAACTATGCTAAATTTCCATACCATAGGTATCCCAAAGAAATAGTTGCAACTCTTTCATAAATTTCCTTCCAAATACTGATTACATTAGAGTCTCTGATCAATGCAACAACATACAACCTCTAAAATGAGTCAAAAAGTACAATATATAGACCTCAAAACAAATTCTCCCAACCTCAGGGGTCAAATCCCTGACTGGAGGAGAAGTTCCACCAAAACCTGAACTGGTACCCAAAGTGTAGGGAGGTCAAACTGACTCATCCCTCAATTTTTGGAAACTGATTCATTACATGTCATCAAAAGTTTTCACCTAATGTATTTACCCTTAGGTAAGTGTAAAAACACTAAAATTACATTTATATCATGAATTACATTTGTAAAAACACCATTTTCCAAGGTAAAAATGAAAAAATTGAGAAATTTGGAAATATCAACAAACTTAGAAAATTTTTCAAAAGCGCAATGCCAACTTCAACTCCACTTTTGAGGGGGTTCCAAGTGTCCAAATTGAGCTCAGGATATATCATTGTAATCCTATCCTATATAGTTTCCAAAGCTATGCTCAGTTTCCAAAATGGTGTTTATTTGACACTCCAAAAGTTGATTCTCCCAAGATTGGTCAAAAATGCAATGCCAGCCTCCAAAACAGGGCAGAAATGTGCTTTTTTGAGAGTTTTTTGACATTTTGACTGCTCCTTTGACCCAAAATAGTTGTGTAAATTTGTTTTCCTAAATTTAACTGGCCCTATGAATCCAATGTTGCAACGCCTAGGGAGGTCCCATTGGAGGTCCCTAGAAAAATCGCAACGCCTAGGGAGGTCCCATTGGAGGTCCCTAGAAAAATCGCAACGCCTAGGGCATCGCGCTTTTGACAGTGGGACTGTGTAAAATTGCCAGAAGTGCAAAAATTCCCAAAATTTTCCAAACTTGCTCAAATTTCTTCAAATTTTCTTCTGTGGGAGGATTATGAGGTATGTTAGGCAATGAGTGATGCCTCATCAAGGATATCAAGCTTTCCCACTTCATTTTTCTTGGTTATGGTTTCAAGTCTTGATTTGGCCTTTTCAAGCTTTGACCTTGAAATCTGATTTCTCTTGCAATAGTGTTTGGCCCTCTTCCTCTGTATGTCATTGTCCTTATTTGAATTCTCCAAGAGATTCTAAATATGCTCATTGGTCCTCTCAAGCCAATGCTCCTGATTCTGATTGACCATGATGGCAAACTGCTCATTTAAATTAGCAAGTTCAGCCTCCTTTTACCTCTCTAGCTCTAGAGCTCTTTTCAGCCCTCTATTCCTAGGTATCCTTTTTGGAACTTGTTCTTTTTCTTCATTTTTTTCACTGTACCTCTCATAAGCATCATAAAGCAAAGCCTTTGCTTTGTTTTCTTCTCTCTTTGCCTTGAGAAGTTGCATCTCCATGATTGCCTGCTTGGTTTTGAGTTGTTGATTTTCCTGCTCATAGTATGAAATAACAAACTCAGATCTCCCTAATTTGATATAAAGCTCCTTGATTTGGGAATCCTTCCCCTTAATAGTAAAATTGGAGGCTTCATCATCATGCTGCTCATCCAAGTCAGCAAGGTCAAAATCTGTTTTTGTCTCATGGATGTCTTCCTCCTCATGAATGGCTTCCTGATGTACATCTTCCTCTACCATCTTTTGTTTGCCCTTATGTACCTGATTTGTTGGTGAAGAAGGCAAGGTCCCTCCCAGAATATGTGGGGCAAACACCTACCTACACCCTTTCTAATATGTTCTAGCCAATATGCTCATTTCACCCTCTCTAGGCTTGTTGACCATAGCTCTGCTAGGTGACTCAACTTGACCATGAAATGGTGACGATGGTGGTGATGGTGATGAAATAGGTGAAGTGGACTGAGGTGGAGGCATAGATGTAGTAGGGTGAGATGAAGAAGGCACATCTTCAGCATGTGGAGCTTGTGGAGTAGTGAAGATGTCATTGGCAATGAAGGTGTCCCATGAGATGCTCAACTGATCAAGGTGATGGAGTACAATGATTTTGATCATTGAGTGGTGAAAGAGGTGGTGAAAGAGGTTGTTCATCTGCTGGTCATAGTCTCCCTTTTTTCAATGAAAGAAATTTTGTCTATTCTCTTGAATAGATAGTATGGGATATTGATTAATCTTACTCTTGCCAAGTGCATCAACAGTCTAATATGGTATGTGTAGAGCCTAGAGAACCTTCCTTCACAAGAGAAGTACTTCATGATTATTTTCATCATGGGGGCATACCTATTGTTAGGTCCCTATATTACTAGTATAGTCCCTTATTGTTATTAGTGTAACCCCCTTATTGTTATTATTGTACCCTTGTAACCCCCATTTTGTTATTATTGTGCCCTTAAATTATTATTGTTAGGTCGGCTAGGATTACATTGTGGCTCACTAGGATTACATTATGGCCACATGGACTCCTATATATAGAAAGGAGGTTTTGTAAATTGTATCATCCAAGAATTGTTCATTTATGTAATGTATTGGAGTTTGCCCTCTCAAAGTGGCTTATTTTTAAGGCATTGATATCTCTTTTCTTCTATTTTTGGAGCTGGTTACACAACATTTGGTATCAGAGCTTTGGATTCTAGGGTTTCGCTGCTCCAAACAGGTCATTGTGGAATTTTTGCTGTAACTTTTTTTCTACGAAGTTTCAGAAGCTGAAATTTTTAGGGTGCGAAGCCTAAATCCTGAGGAATATTTTCTAAAAATTGCAGATCTTGGTTCGCAATATTTTCGGAGATATGATCTGTGGAAGTTAGGTCTTTTTTCAGGCTCCTAAATAGGTCATCATGGAATTTTCGCTATAACTTGTTTTCTACGAAGGTTCAGAATCTGAAATTTTTAGGGTGCGAATCTGAAATCTTGAGGAAACTCGTCGCAAAATTTCAGAGCTTGGTTCGCAATATTTTTGGAGATATGATCTGTGGAAGGTAGTGCTTTTCCAGGCTCCCGAATTTCATCACAAATAGGTGATCATGGGAAAAGTTCAATAAATTTCCCTCTGAGCATCGGATTGGAGTGCCGTAAAAAGTGGTCACAATTAAACGAACTTTATTTTCTTGGCTATCAATTTTAGAGACGAAGGACAAAAAAAGGGACACGTGGCAAGTCATAAAAGTTCGCTCTATTGAACCAGTCCATAATTAGGTCATTGTGGGAGATTGGACATAACTTTGTCTTGGAGAATCCAAATCAGGTCAGACCTGTGGCATTCAAAAGAGAATTCAGAGGGCTACTTCAGTGCTTAATTTCAAATATTGAAGAGCCGCAATCACAGGGATAATCCAATTTCAATATCGAGCTCCTCAAAAGCAAGAAAAAGGTGTGTTTTTTTTTCTGAATTGCATAAGTCTTGTTTGAAGAATCAATTTGAATTGATTCCAAGGGCATATTGTAGAATATATATCAGTATTGGGTTCTAAAATATGCCCTGTAAAAATAATTCAACACCCATTAATCCTTCAGAAGGCTCTACTATGACTCATGAAGATGAAGAATTGCAACATGATCTATCAAAATTACAAGAGCAAGTGCAACAAATTTCACTCTCGCAAAGAGCAACAAAAAATGAAATGGAAGTTTTGAAGAAAGGCATGGAAGAGAATATGGATGGTTTGAAGAAAGGCGTGGAAGCTAAGATTGATGGCGTGGAATCTAAGATGGATGACATGGAAGCTGGCATGGAAGCTAAGATGGAAAACATGAAGAATGATCTAAAAACAGACATCGAAGGTTTGACAAAGTTGATACAAGAAATGTTTCCTAATGGTGAAAAGATAGTAGAAGAACCTCATGATGAGAACAAAATAAATGTTAATCGCGATTTCATAAACTCTAATGTTGGCGGGAAGAACCACCATATTCCAAAAATGGATATGAGGAAGTTTGATGGAAAGGATCCTGTAACATGGATAATACAGATGGAGCAATATTTTGATCTCCATAACATGCAAAACACACAAAAGGTACGCATTGCAACTTTACATTTAGAACAAAATACATTTGTATGGTATCGATGGCTTTGCTCCCGTAAAAAAATTGTCACTTGGTCAATTTTTACGGAGGAAATGATAGCACATTATGAGGATACAAAGAGCAACACCTTCTTCAGCCAATTGATAAATCTCAAACAAAAGGGTTTAGTGGGGCAGCACATTGAGGACTTCCAAAAATTGAATATAAGGGTAACTGATATTCCAGAGGAACACAGGATTGATCTCTTCATAGGCACTCTAAAGGATAACATCCAACATGAAGTTCGTGTTTTGGAACCTGATTCATTGGAGAAGGCATTCAGGTTGGCAAGAAAGTTGAATGTAAAATTATGGCGACAAGGAAGCCTACCACTCAATTCTATAAAGAAGGAAGTGTTTCTACGCCTAGATTTCCACAACCTACAAGGTTGACACCACAACCATTGGAAGAAAAAAGAGCAAAAGGGCTTTGCTACAGTTGTGATAGAAAATACACTAAAGGTCATAAGTGTGCTGAGAAGAAATTATTTTACATAGATTGTGAAGAGGAAGAAGAAAATGAACAAGAAGAGGATATACACCAGGAACCAACTCTAGAAGAGGAAGAAATGAATCCGACCATATCGTGTAATGCACTGGCAGGAATTACCACTCCTCAAACTCTCAAGATAGAAGGACATATCAAGAAGAAAAAGGTAATAGTGTTGATTGATTCAGTAGCACCCATAATTTTATTCATTGTAAGGTAGCCAAGGAATTAAATTGTTTCCTATACCCAGCACCAGAATGTCAAGTGATGGTTGCAAATGGAGGAACTATAAATTTCTCTAGAAAATGCCATAATATCAAGCTAACCATGGGGGAATATGTATTGAATATTCCAATGCTTTCCATTCCTATGGGAGGTGTTGATGTTGTACTAGGAGTACAATGGTTACTATCTTTGGGGACGGTAGCTTTTAATTTTCAAGAACTTTTCTTGAAATTTTTTTCAGAAGGAAAGGAAGTCGAATTACGGGGTATTGCGGGGAAGCCAGGAAGGATAATAAGCTCTAATGTCATGACAAAGCTTCTAAAGAAAGAACAGCGAGGCGTCATTGCACAATTATGCTCACTAGAAGTTCCAACATCAAAATCATCTATTTCTGCAGATCTCCAACAAGTCTTGGACAATCATTCCAAGGTGTTTGAAACTCCCAAAGGACTCCCACCTATTCGTGATCATGATCATGCTATTCATTTGATTCCAGGAAGTGTTCCTCCAAACATCAGGCCTTATAGATATCCTTACGTCCAAAAGAGCTAAATTGAACGTATGATTGCAGAAATGTTACAGGCGGGTATAATTCAACCTAGTCAAAGTTCTTTCTCTGCTCCTGTAGTATTGGTACACAAGAAGGATGGATCATGGCGAATGTGTCCGGATTATAGGGAGCTCAATAAGCTCACCATTAAAGACAAATTTCCCATTCCTGTGATTCATGAATTATTGGATGAATTACATGGAGCAATTTATTTTACCAAGTTGGATCTTCGTTCAGGATATCATCAAATTAGAATGAAGACTGAAGATATTCCAAAAACAAGATTTCGAACTCATGAGGGTCATTATGAATTTTTGGTCATGCCTTTTGGCCTTACCAATGCACCTTCTACATTTCAAGGGTTGATGAATTCCATTTTCAAACCCTTCCTTAGAAAATTTGTGCTAGTATTTTTGATGATATACTAATCTACAGCAGGTCTTGGAAGGATCATGTTCAACATGTTGACAGGGTGCTCAAACTATTGCAGGAGAAACAATTATATGCAAAAACATCCAAATGTTTCTTTGGAGTACAAGAGGTGGAAAATCTGGGTCATATTGTATCTCACGAGGGTGTTAAAGTAGACCCTAACAAAATTAAAGCCATTAAGGAATGGAAAGTCCCCACAACCATAAAGCAGTTGCGAGGATTTCTCGGGTTAACAGGGTTTTATCGCAAGTTTGTTAAGAATTATGGGAGAATAGCAGCACCTCTAACAACATTATTGAAGAAAGATGCATTTTCATGGACTCCTGAAGCAACTAAGGCCTTTGAACGTCTTTAAGAGGCAATGTGCCTAGCACCGGTCTTAGCTACACCAGACTTCACAAAAACCTTTATTGTGGAATGTGATGCCTCAGGAAATGGAATTGGTGCAGTTTTAATGCAGGAAGGAAGATCCATTGCTTTTGAAAGTCGTCCAATCAAAGGAAAGTATTTACAGAAACCTATTTATGAGAAGGAAATGTTAGCAATACTGCATGCACTAAAGAAATGGAGAAGTTACCTAATGGGAAGACACTTCAAGGTAAAAACTGATCATGATAGTCTTAAACACTTTTTGGAACAAAGACTATCTTCAGAAGAGCAGCAAAAATGGGTCATAAAGATGTTGGGTTATGAATTTGAAATAATCTACAAAAAAGGAAAGCTTAATGTTGTTGCAGATGCACTCTCAAGAAAGAATGAAGAGGTCGAAGCATTGCTTTGTTCCATTTCTATTATCCAACCAGATTGGATAACCGAAGCAAGAGAGGAATGGAAGAAGGACAAAGATGTATGGACACTCATTCAAAAGTTGCAGCAAGATCCTAGTACATCTGATACATTTAGTTGGAAAAATGATTCCTTAACAGTGTTACCGATGAAATAGGTAACCGCACTGTTACCTACTTTTTTTTGGTAGCATAAAAAGCGCCCGATTTTGAAAAGTGGTGATGCAGAATCACTTTTTTTTTTTGGAACACATTTTCGAGACTCTAATATTTTTATTTATGAAGTATGAATATTTGTTTTAAAATGTTAGTGATTTTCATGCTAATTTTGAAACGTATTGATGCAACATCAACTTTTTTTTTTTTTAGAGCGGTGATTTTCATGCTAATTTTGAAACGTATTGATGCAGCATCAACCTTTTTTTTTTAGAGTCGTGATTTTCATGTTGGTAATAAAACACAAAACTTAGATAAAAAAATATTTATAAAAATGATAAAAAAAACCAATAAAAATGTTTAAAAAAACAAAATTAACTCGTAAAAATAAAAAATTTAAACAAAAATAAATAAATAAAACAAAAAAAAACAAAAATATTCGAAAATTATATCAAAAGAAATGACAAAATTCAAAAAAAAAACACATAGGCTACTCAAAAGAAAAAAAACAAAAATTAACCAAAAAAAAAAAACATCAAAAACATTTTTTTCTAAGTTATTAAAAAAAACCATATAATTAAAAAAAAAGTTTAAATAGAAAATTTAAAAATAATTTAAATTACAAAATTAAAATTTAGATAAAAAAAAAAATAAAAAAAGAAAAAATTAAATTTAAAAATTTAAATTAAAATAATAATAATAAGAAAAAAAATACAAATTTTAAAATTAACAAAAAAAACAAATTAAAAAAAAAAAAAACAAATTAAAAAAAATAAATAAAAAAATAAAAAAATAAAAAAAAATTGAAAAAGAAAATAAAAATAAAAAAACTATTATTAAAAAACAAAAAAATGAAAAAAACCACATGCAAATAATTAAAAAACAAATATCCATAAATTTACTTTTTTTTTTAAATGAAACAATTTATAAATTTAAAAAATGAAAAACTAAATAAACTAAAAGATTAAAAAAAAATTAAAAAAAATTAAAATTTAATAAATTTAATAAATAAATTTTAAATTTTAAAAAATAATTAATCTAAAATATTAAATTAAAAAAAATAATAATAATAATAATAAAAAAATAAAAAAATTAAATTTAAAATAAAAAATTTGAATTAAAAAACAAATAATTTTAATTTTTTTGAATTTAAAAAAAAATCAAATTAAAAAAAAATATTAAAAATTAAAAAAAATTAAAAAAATAAAAAGAATTTTTTGATCGTGGTGGTGGAGGCCGATTCCGAGAATCGCCCTCCCGCGGCTGGAGGCCGATTCCGGGAATAGCCCTGAGGCCAATTCCGGGAATCGCCCTGAGGCCGATTCCGAGAATTGCCTTGAGGCCGATTCCAGGAATCGCCCTCCCGCGGCGGGAGGCTGATTCTGGGAATTGCCCTGCCGCGGCGCAAGAGGCCGATTCCAGGAATCGCCCTGTCGCAGCGCAGGAGGCCAATTCTGGGAATCACTCTGTCGCAGCGCAGGAGGCCGATTCTGGGAATCGCCCCTTCACGGCGCGGGAGGCCGATTCCAGGAATCACCCTCCCGCGGCGGTAGGCCGATTCTGGGAATCGCCCTGCCGCGACATGGGAGGCCGATTCTGGGAATCGCCCTCCTGTCGCGGGAGGGCGATTCCCGGAATCGGCCTCCCGCCCAGCGGCTGGCCTCCACTGCCACCTGCGCGGGAGGCCGATTGGTGGCGCCACCACGATCAAAATTTTTTATTTTTTTTTTAATTTTTTTTTTTTAAATTCAAAAAATTTAATTTTTTTGGTTTTAATTTAATTTTTATATTAGAAATTTATTTTATTTTATTTTAATTTTTTTTTTTCTAAATTTTGTTCAAATTTTTTATTAAATTTTGTATTTATTTTTTATTTAATTGATTTTTTTTCTTTTTTCTTTTTCTTTTTTTTATCATTAAATTTTATGTTTAGTTTTTTCATTTAATTTTTTAAAATTTAGTAAATTTTGTATTTTTTTTTAATTTATTTGAATGTAATATATTTTTTTTATTTTTTTATTTTTTTATTATTATTTTTTTAATTACATAAAATTTTTATATATATATTTTTTTATTTCAATGTGTATTTAAAATAATATATATATATATATATATATATATATATATATATATATATATATATATATATATATATATATTAAGCTTAATATTTTCAAATTAATTTGTTTTTTATTTTATTTTTTATTTAATTTAATTTAATTTTTTCAATTTTTCAATTTTAGTTGATTTTTAAAGTTTTTTAACTTTTTATTTTAACAATGTTTTATATATATATATATATATAATTTTTTATAATTTAAATTTAATTTATTTTTTAAAATCTATTTGTTTTTTTAATATATATTTTTTTAAATTTAATATTTTTATTGTATTTTATTTTTCATTTTTTATTTTTAATTAATTTTTCATTTTTTTACTTTTAATTTCAATAATATATATATTTTTTAAATTTTTATTTTAAAGTTTTAAATTTATTAAAATTTAATATATTTCTTTAAATTTAATTTTTTATTTTAAAATTTAATTTTTTTTTTCTAATTTATTAAACATTTTTTTTTTTTTTTAAAATTTAATTTCTATATTTTTTTTTATAATTTCTTTACTTTTTTAACCTTTTTTTTTTTTTAAATTTCTATATATTTTGAAATTTTAATCTTTAAATTTTTTTTATTTTTTATTTTTTTTCTTAAATTTTAGGTTTTTTTTAAAGTTTGAATTAAAATTTTTATTTTGTTTTTATTTTTATTTTTTTATTCCTATATATTTTTAAATTTTAAGCTTTAAAATGTTTTTATTTTTTAAATTTATTTTTTTTCTTAAATTTTAGGTTTTTTTTTAATGTTTGAATTTTAAAAATTAAAAAAATGTTATTTCTATTTTAAAAAATGTCAAAAATATGATACAATTTTTTTTTTTTGTTATTCCAGCATCAATTGGTTTTGTTTTGAGGGTGTTTTTTCAATCCTTTTTTCAAGAAATAATTTTGTTTTTAGCATAATTTTATAAAATGTTGAAATTTGACCTTAAAAAAAAACCAAGTGCGTTCTGGAATACACTTTTTTTGTTTTTGGGGTGTTTTTTCATGTTTTTTGAGTCTTTTTGGGTTAGAGTTCCCATTTTGAGGTCAGGTTACCTATTTCATCGGTAACAATGTTCCTTATGGTACACAGATCGCTTATATCTTTGTAAGAATTCCCAACTAAAACAAAAGATTCTTCTGGAATTGCACACTTCTCCTTTAGGAGGACACTCAGGATTTTTAAAAACTTACCACAAGGTGAAGAAAGAATTTTTTTAGGATGGCCTTAAATCTGATATTCGAAAGTTTGTGGCGGAATGTTTGGTTTGCCAGCAGAATAAAGTGGAAACAATTAAGACCCCAGGACTTCTACAACCTTTATCCATTCCAAGTCAACGTTGGGAGGAGATTGCAATGGATTTTATCACAGGTTTACCTAAGTCCGAAGGAAAGAGTGTCATCATGGTGGTAGTTGATAGACTTACCAAGTATGCACACTTTTGTGCATTATCTCATCCATTTAAAGCAAGTACAGTTGCTACTACATTTATGGACAGAATTCAAAAGCTACATGGAAGCCCAAGGGTTATTGTGAGCGACTGAGATCCCATTTTTACTGGAAATTTTTGGACGGAGTTATTTTCTTGTTTGGGTACTCAATTAGCTCATAGCTCATCTTATCATCCTCAATCTGATGGTCAAACTGAGATAGTAAATAAATGTTTGGAAGGATATCTTCGTTGTTTTGTATCCGATAAACAAACACAATGGGTCAAGTGGTTACCTCTCGCTGAATGGTGGTATAACACTTCCTTCCATACTGCAGCAAAAATGACCCCATTTATGGCACTTTATGGATATCATCCACCGTCCATCACATCATATTTAAGAGAAAATTCGAAGGTTCAAGCAATGGAAGATCACATCGAGCATCAACAAGAAGTTCTCCAACTCTTAAAGGATAACCTGAATTTGGCACAAAATCGAATGAAACAACATGCAGATCAACATCACAGCGAGAGAAGTTTTGATGTAGGAGATTGGGTATTTTTACGGCTACAACCATATAAACAAATGTCCCTCAAGCAAGCTAAGAAGGATAATAAATTATCGCCAAAGTACTATGGTCCTTACAAGGTGTTGCAAAAGATTGGTACTATGGCATACAAATTGGCGCTTCCTGCTTCTTCGCGAGTACATCCAGTTTTCCATGTTTCATGCTTAAAGAAGGTTATAGGTGAAAATCTTCCAGTTCAAACAGTATTGCCAGAACTTGATGGGGAAAGGAAAATCATATTGGAACCTGAAGCAGTCATGGAAAAAAGAACTCGACAACTACGGAATCGATCAATTTCAGAGTATCTCATCAAGTGGAAGAACTTACCCACTGAAGATTCTACATGGGAGGATGAGAATTTTATACAGAAGCACCCAGAGCTACTCAAGCGTTGAGGACAACACTTTTTTGAAGGAGAGGGGTATGTTAGGTCCCTATATTACTAGTATAGTCCCTTATTGTTGTTAGTGTAACCCCCTTATTGTTATTATTGTACCCTTGTAACCCCCCATTTTGTTATTATTGTGCCCTTAAATTATTATTGTTAGGTCGGCTAGGATTACATTGTGGCCCACTAGGATTACATTATGGCCACATAGACTCCTATATATAGAAAGGAGGTTTTGTAAATTGTATCATCCAAGAATTGTTCATTTATGTAATGTATTGGAGGTTGCCCCCTCGAAGTGGCTTATTTCTAAGGCGTTGATATCTCTTTTCTTCTATTTTTGGAGTTGGTTACACAACACCTATCAAGAAGGTAGCTGAAAGGGAAGACCCTCTTCCTCTCATTTATGTACCTTGGTTTGATGAATGACTCATAATACTGATCCTCCAAACCTTTGGATTTAAACCACCTCTCACCCACGTTTGGAATCCCTGTGGCAACAACAATGATATATGTAGATATAGTGAAGGTCACACCTGCAAGGGTCACCTGATTGTCTCTGAGGTTTGAAATGAAGACTCTAATCAACATAGGATGATGTTGGACCCTTTGAATCATGTTGCAAAAATCAAGGCAACCTACATACTCAAAACAACTGACAGTCATAGGAGAGGCCATCAGTTCATTTGTGTTGGTGGGCTCTAGTCTTAGGATTATTCCTCATTTGTGAGGCCTTCTCTATTCTCTATCCTATTCTTATTTTCTACCCTCCTCTTCCATATAGTCTCTATCTTCCTCCATATTGTTTGGTGGCCAAGAAACCCTAAGGATGAGGTGGATGGGAATGGGGAGTGGAGATAGATCTAGGGAATAGGGATAAATCTAGGAAAATTTAGGGATATGGGGGAAGGGGTTATGGAGCTTTGGGAGGTGATAGGAGTTTGAAATGTCAAGGGAATTGGAAATGATAATTAAATTACAGGTTTGAGGAAGTGGTTACCTAGGAAATTTAGAAGCCTAGGAATTAGGGTTTTAGGAGAAAGGGATTTAGGGACTAGGAAATGGTAGTGTAGGGGTAGGGATAGGTTTAATAATGATGTAGGAAGGGATTTTAGGGTTGAAGGGAATCAAATTTGGGAATTAGAAATAAAACTAGGGTTTCTTCACTAGACCAAATGCCAATTTCTATTAGGAACAAAAACACTATGAAATTAATGTTTAGGAGTGCAAGGAGGCAAGAAATTTGATGTAATTACTTGCTAGAGAGTGTTAGAAGCATTTTTTGAGGGTATATAAGAATTTGGTTGAGTTTTGGTGCCTTTTGGACTTGATAGACAAAAGCGCAACACATTGAGCAAAAGCGCAGCGCCTAGCCGAGAAGCGCAGTGCCAGTGGGAGAAAAGCGCAACACTACCTGTTGAAAGTGCAATGCTAATTGAGAAAGCGTAATGCCACCATCCTCTAAGCACAACGCCACAAAAAACTCTGCCTCTGAGCCTGCATATCGATTTTTTGAGCCAAGGGACTGTGTGCTCGATGGATGAAATGGAAAATGAGCTTCCTTTTGATGTCTTGGTGGTCTTTATACTTCATCATTTGAATTAATTGGGCCTTGGGACCCACTTTTATTTCTTCTCATTCACTTTAAACTCTAAATATTTACCTTTGCATTTGAATTTTTCTTTGACAAATTGATCATCTAGTGACTTTTGAGAACTCTTTGAATTTGACATTTTGATGCTTTTGCATGTTGGAAATCTGAGTTAGAAGCTTGGGAATCATGAACTTATAACATTTTGAATGAAATAAAATTACATAATTAAAATTAAAAATTACATTTTAAAACCAAAATTACATGCTGAAACAAGAATTTCTCTTTACAAATTATCTTCACACGGTGAAGAGATGTTATTTGATCACCCTTTAGTTGCTGGTCTTATGCAATGGAAATGAATTTTTGTTTGGACCTTGGAAACCCTAATGACCTAATGAAACCTTGACTAATGTAATTTCATGATGACATGAATGATATGATGACTTAGACCTCATGACTGATGTACATTAAAAAAGGTATGAAATTATGCCACCAAATAATCAAATTTAAGGAAGAGTGATGTTTTTGGGCTAGGGCTACCATCAGTGACTAAAATTTTGAATGCAAACCTAGTGGAATGATAAAAATTTCTTAATGAGACCTTAATATGATATGAAAAGAGGACTTCTGATCACCGATGGGAGGATGAAAATACTGACACTAACACAGTGAATAGTTTCAACATATACTCTTGATTTATTTGGAAATCGATCAATCCCAATAAAATATTGATGACCAACTACAAGTTGATTCTGAAGATCTGGAAGCTATAAATGAACAACGTTCCATGCCGATGTTTGTCTCTCTTAGATTTGGATCAAGAAGAACATGCTACTTCTAAAGAACATGTGATCTATATCACTCATATTCCTACATCTTCATTACTTAATGAGAAGACACCTTACATAAACAATGAGGCCTCAATTACACATCAACAAAGCAATGAAGACATCTTGAATATAGTTGAAAATTTTTGTCTCATTTCAAAAATTATGACATGTACTTCATGAATGGGAAAAATAAGTATGAAAATTGAGTTCATAATTTATAGAAATTTTCTTATAGATCAATTAATCATGTTCAAATAAAAAAAACCTTGAGAGTTCTATTATTGTGTAACACTACCTCCCACATGTACCCAATTTTACTATCATGTCGGGGTAAACATGAGATGGGGGATACTATGACATGAATCAACCTCCTAAGTACAGTTAAGGAAGTGGAATTGACAAACTAGAACCTTACTGACCTTCCTCGGGAGCTACAGGACACCCAGGAGCCAAACAACCACTTTGGGTGCCCAAACCCTGAGCTGGATTTTTTTTTTACAGTGACTTGGGGTCCCAACCGCATGCATGCCAAGGCATACATGTAGTTTAGGGCCTCCAACCACATGCATAATCTTACCAGAGTGTGGTTATGACCCAAATTCCTCAATTCAGAGGTTGTGGTCCACGATTCTGAACCTAAATTCCAAGTCATCTTCCAGACCACTACCTAGAACCTAGTGAGAATTTCTAGAATGATAAATAACATCAAGACAAAACCATCCATACTAAACTTGATCAATGACATGATCTAACAGGGCCTAACCATGACAGTCATTTCGTCAAACATATTGAGAACGTGTAATCTAAAGGTCATGAATGCACATTTGAACACAAGGGTCTAATACTTATCTGAGAATCACCAAAAAGGTCTAATGCTCTCTCATAATAGCTAAAATAACATTTGTTAGCCCATGCATTCATTAAAAATTCATCAAATAATCAAAGCATATCAAGAGCCATAGCTAGAACCTGTTATGGAACCATGCTTATAACCAACATATAACTGGAATAATAACCATGATAGTACAACCATCACAACCACATAATAACAAGTATAAGTAGTCATGAAATAAAATAGGAAATTTTTTCTTATTAACATATGAAAAATCCAACCAAGTCAGGGAATTCCACATACCACCCGACCATATATTTATTTGAACCAAATATTTATTTCATCCAATCACCCTTATGCCATATACCAAGTATTGTAACTCTCAGAGATAGTTCCTGGATGTGGGGGAACCAGTGCCCGAGACATCTTAAGATTGAATAAAAATAGTTAAAATCAATGGCCTGAGGGACAGGCCATGAGCGCTTGTAGCCAAAACTCCTAATTATAAAACCCTAACTTTAAAAAGCAGAATGGTTAGAAAGCTCTGAGGGTGCAGGGTATTGAAATAAAGGAATGATTTGAGGAAAAGGAAGATGAAAGAGTTCATACCCAGATAATAAAGAATCTGAATACAACTAATGTAGAAAGAAGCACGGAAGAGTGAGAAAGTGTGGATGAATTTACAATGTGGTGGAGCGCCCTTTAAGGCTTATTTAAACAATATTTGTATGTACTCTCTTCTGAGAAGACGACATTCACAAATATGCTAAATAAAAGAAGCCAAAAACTTCATTAAACTCATGTTGATAGAGGAAAACATTAAATGAAAGAATGAAAATACAAAGAAGAAAACTTTTATGCAACTACCCAAAGTTGGAATCAAACTGCAATCTATTTTTCATATTTAGGAGAGATTTGATGATTGCAATTCTAGTCATAGCTACAAGAATCTGAACCTCCAAACATCCTCAAAATGTCTCCCCTAGATTTGTATTCTCGTTCCTAAGACCCAATTGACTAATTGTTTAATCAGTTATAAAAAAAAACTTCTGGAATAGTTGTTAAACTTCTCTCTCTTGAAAATTTTCTAAAATAATAGAAGGGCAATAATAAATTTTTAATATTATATACATTCTATAAATAATATATATAATATTATTAAACCCTCTGTTTAAAATAGTCATCCAACATGCGACTTGGGGCCTTTTATTTAACTCTTGTAACATTAAATAAAATTTAATTGCAAATAAAAGAGAGTGGGACCAAAGCTTAAGCACTGTTGGAGACAATGATGAATATGGATGACATGTGGGCCCAACTGTTATCACACATATGTCCTTTTCTCAAAACCATAAACTACTTGCAGGAGCACCCCCTGGTGGTTTCTGGAATAGAGGAAGGTGTCGTCGGAACTGTTAGGTCTCTGTAGTTTGCAAGATTGGCAAGAACAAACGCTGCAGAGCCAACATCAAAACCACTTTGGAATCCTAGGATCTAGCCCTCCTGGATTTATAGAGGGATCTCTCTATATAAGTGTTTTCAAAGATATTTATTTAAGGCTTATGATATGATATTAGGCTAGTTATGAAGTACAAGGGTTTGTTTTGGTTTTGGTTGGGTAGAATATCATCAAAATGAAGGAAGTTTTTTGAAGGGTAAAGGTGTGAGCAGGTTGACAGAAAAGTTCAGTTGATAGGATAAATAAGAGACAGTATCAATCCATTGGGCTATGGAGTCACAAGAGGATTTAATTTCACAACAAGTTTCAAGAGTGGTCCATGGGGCAAGTCATCTATATCAAAGGATCTCTTTAAGTTGATTTATGATATGGAACATTAAAGTGTAGTGAAAGAAACAAACATATAAGAAAAACAAAGGACAGCCTAAGATCAGGTAAGTACTTTTAAACTAGCCTGCTTTTGGCATGCACTTAATGGAAAGACACAAAAGTAACCTAAGATCAGGTAAGTACTTTTAAACTAGCCTGCTTTTGATATACTTTTAAGGGAAAACATTAAAAACAAAGAATAACTTAAGATCAAGTAAGAACTTTGAATCTAGCCTGCTTTCAGCATATTCTTAAAGGAAAACATTCATGATAAACATAAAAAGTAGCCTAAGATCAGGTAAGTACTTTTAAACTAGCCTGCTTTTGACATGCTCTTAAGGGAACTTTTCAAAGAAACTGTTGGAGAAAAAACTAGAGGACAGGGCTAACCATATAATTCTTTAATTCAACTTTACTTAGCAAACTTTTCAAGAACATTAAAGGATAGAATCTCAAGTTTTACTCAGCAGGACATGGACTCACCAACATTCCTGGATTGATTACACTCTATTGAATTATCCTCAAATACACAATTAGTAGAAAACATAAATATAAATATTTATCAGTGATATTTAGGGTACTTGACAGTAAATCCTAATCTATATTTGCTGTTCTTTATCAAAGAAAGTGGACAATATGGAAAAAAATGAGAAAAATGACAATTACAATAAGAAAAACATCACCATTGACATAGACTAGGATCCCATAAATCAACTTGTATATTTGATGTTCAAACTAGTTACAATCTTCAAATACAGTGGGTCTTTTATAGCTTCAAACTTCTCATCTCAGCCTATCTTTCTTCAATTACAAAATAAAGCTTCAACAACCTCAATAGCTATTTACATTCAATGAGTATTCAACCAACAATAATAAGGAACTCCTCACATGATATTTATAGGTGAAATTGAGGAGGTGGAGTGAAAGGAGGTCTATTTGTTTAATTAACATAGAGTAAATGCTTATCGGCATTTGGGATGGAAAATGAAGAAGTTTTCAGATGTTTTAACTCTGTTTTTGGAGGCTTTTGGTAGGCTGGCAATTAATTCTGAGCTGTCTTCGACAAATATCTCTGAATGTGCATTCAATTTGTATTCTTTTGAGGAAAATGAACTTGTAGGTGGCATTCGAAGGATTAATTGCCTCAATGATGTGGTATTTGGAGGCTCTCTTTGTTGATCTGTCTCCTTTGTAGCTTAAAACACTGATTTGCCTTTAATTTGTGTTTTAAGGCTTTATAATCATCTTCGGGATTTTACACCTTTTTTGCTGATTGTATTCCCTGTTAATCATCCCTTTTCTTTGGTTTTCAGCCTTCATTTTTCTTTAATCACTACCTTTATCCATATTTTTCTTGGTTTTAGCCTTTAAACCTTTGTCTTTATGCTTTAACCATCTTCTACCCTTTTTTTGCTGTGGACAGGTGGCTGGGGCATCCTGAGGGTTTGACTGTATAACCAGTGCTGATAAAGCACCGATCAAACCATTGAATTAACCCTGGAAACCTTTAATCTGCATTATTTAGGCTTCAGAGGTGGTAATCTTCGGCCATGTTTCTTATTGAACCATGAGAAGGCTTTTTGGCCTTAAAACTACCATCGAACCCTGCAAAAAACCAATAAAAACGTTAATAAAACATGCACGGGAGGGTTTGATTGCTCACAGAGGTTAGGCAGAGGCGGAAGGAGCAGTGAGGCAGAGGAAATGCATGTAAGGGGAGGTTTTATGGACAAAACCCGCGAAAACAGGGTTTAAAATTGCGTTTGGCGCGAAATATGGCTTGGTGGTTTTGCGAAAACCGTCGGCATTTTTCGCGTAACATTTAGGTGGTAAATGGTTTTAACGTGATTGAACGTGATTCCATACGTTGGGCGACATGCGTCCTCTAGGAAACCAGTGGTTTTGCGTGACTTTTGGTTGTTAAACCCCGACAACAAAAGTTGCGCGAAATAGAATGCAGGTCGTTGGATCTGGGGATGCAGATCCAACGGTGAGGGAGGAGCGCGATGGGGAAAAGTGCTTGGGCGAAGGTTGAAGTGGGAGCCAGGTGGAAAAAGGGGATTGGAAGATGGATTCGTAGTGGGGGGTGAGACCGGAGTATAACATCAACTCTTTTGTTTGGTAGCGGGATGGTCGATCGGCGATGGGAAATGCTTGGGTGAATGCGAGCCATCGGATGAGATGAATCGACGGTGGGGATGGATGGATGGATACATGAGAAGGGACGGTCAAAGGGTGAAAGGGGCGGTGTGATGAACGTTGATATTTATAGATCAACGGTCAAGATCACTCAAAGGATATGCATAGCGCGGGGAGAGAAATAAAAGGAAAGGGGATTAAAAAAGAGGGAGGAGAAGGGTCTAATGGAGGGATATAGGACCGAAAGCGGGGTGTGAAGGGCTAGGGAGAAAGAACTTAAGGGAAGGAGGGGGTGCTCGGCGGGTTAAATAAGAGCCGTCGGATCTTATGGATCTACGGTGTAGATCCCATCGGAGCATTGCTATCGGGGTGGAACGTTTGCGAAGGAAAATGCGAGTTTATGGAGGAAATGTTGATGTGATGGGGGCTAGAGCCCGGTCGCTAGGGCATGGTCATATGATGGAGAAGGAGCTGGGGGCTAAGTCAAAAGGGGCTTAAAACCCAAAGTTTTAATATGAGAGAAAAAGGCTTAAATGAGGCTTTTTGATGTGTTTTTTAAGGTTTCGATAAGGAAAAAGGGATAATTTAAACCCTAAAAAAGGTGTTTTCTATAGGTTTAAAAGGGATTTTTGAAGGTTTTTTAGGAAAATGAAGGGTAAATGAGAGGGATAAGAGGGGATTTTCAGAGGAAAATAAAGGATAAATAAGGGAAAAATGAGTGAAACAGGCTTAGAAAATGATGGAAAATGGCCTAAAAAATAGTCTCTTTGGATAACAGCGTGGTTTCTTGGTGGATTTTTGAATGAAACAGCAGTGACGATTACTCTTTTGAGTTTAGAAAGCATCAAAAGGCTTCAAGAATGAGAAATTTTCTATGAAAATAATCTCTCGAAGGCTCAAGACCTGTTTTAGCCATCATTTGCTATGACAAAAATTTACTGATGGATAACAGTGGCTCCACTTGGGGATGGCAGCTCCTTGGAGGTGTCAAGAACTTCAGAAATCGATCTCTGGGATGTAGACATGTGGCTTTATCCATTGAAAACCTTTTCTTCCTTGATCATGCTGCTTAAAAATATGATCAACACTTTGTATCAACAAACAAATTTCTCCCAAACATTCTACCTACACAACCTACTTTTCCTAACATTTTTTCTTCATAAGGTGCACTTGGACTTGCAAACCTTTGACATCAACATTTTATTCTTTTATTGAAAGTAGGAAACTAATATAAATCTACCCTTATTTCTTCCATGATTTTAGATTAAGCAGTTGAACTCATTAATTTTCTACCTAAGCTACAATCTGCTAGGATTAAACTGTCTGGCAGATTTTATTCTCTATTTTCTAAAACAAAAATTTAAACAAATTCAAATCAGGATTAGACTGTCTGATTTTCCATGGTGTCTATAGCTGTATGTACAAGTTGTACATAGAATTTATTTGCAGAAATTTAAAACAAAACTGTGAAGGCTTAAGATCTGGAAAAAAAAAAAAAAAAAAAAAAAAAAATAAAAAAATAAAACAATAAAAAAATAAAAAAATCCAATCCTTCATTCTTTCTTTCAGCTCTGGTTTTAATCATTTTAGAGTTGTTCTCTTTTTATTCTTTCTTGGTTCATATTTTAAGCACGTTTGAACCAATTCTGTTTTTTTCTTTGGCTCAGATTTTGGTCTGATTAGAGCTATTTCTTTCTATCCTAATCTAGTCTAACTGATAAGCCAAGATTAAACAGTTTGGCAAATCTGATTCACTAACCTATCAGTAATAAATTTAAATCTATATAGTCATGATTAGGCTGTATGACTAGATAGAAGTGTCCTTTTGGTAGTGGCATTTAATCTTGCACACTTTCAGATTTTCTTTTCTTTTTGGTATGGGGCTGTACCTTTCTTCTTTTATTTCTGCTCTCTTTTTCTATTTCCTATTGTTTTTGTATTTCTCTTTTTTCAAATTAAAGGTAGTTTTATATACAATGAACAAAAAAGCTCTGAAACTAAAATATTAGCTAACAAAAGTAATGTTTGAGCATCCTGCCATTGACAGAACCTCCAAAAAATTCAGCTCCATCCAAATCTTGTAAAAAGAATGCATTGTTTCCAACAACAGTTGAATAAGATAAGGGCCTTGCCATAAATTATCAAACTTTCCATGTTTTCCCTTATCTTCCCTCCTTGAATCCCATTTTAAAACTTTGTCACCAATTTTAAAATCACTTGCCTTGGTTCTTTTATAAACAATTTCTTGATGTTTTCTTGTATTTGTTGTGCTCTGATGTATACTTCTTCCTTGGTTTGTTGTAGATGTATATTCTGGTTTATTCTTTTTGTCATATCATCATCTTCAGACTGTACTTCTTGGATCAGCTTCATGACTGGCACTCCTAAGCTGGTTGGAAATATTGCATCAGTTCCATAAACTAGCTAGTAAGGAGACATCCCAATTGACTTTTTAACTGTCAATTTGTCTTCCCATAATGCATGTACTAGCTTACTGTGCCATGACTTCTTGTTATCTTCCAGCAACTTCTTGATAATGTTTACCAAAATTTTATTTGATGATTCTGCCAACCCATTACCTTGAGGGTAATAAGCTATAGAATGACACAATATAATTTGATATTTATGACATAATTCCACCATCTTTTTAGATCCAAATGCAGCAGCATTGTCAGTTATGATCTTCCTAGGGCAACCAAATCTAGACAGTATATGGTTTTCAAGGAATGAAATGATGACTGAATCTGTGGCATTCCTAGATGGGATGGCTTCTATCCACTTGGTAAAAGAGGCTGTTGCTGTGAGGATCCATCTATGTTGGGCAGATGAGGCAGGATGGATTTCCCCAATGAATTCTAGACCCCACTGCTGAGAAGGAGCTTCAACAGTGATTGGTTACAGAGGTAAAGGAAGTAGTTTTCTTTTGCCTTCAAAAAATTTGGCATTTGTGATAGACAATAATCATTTTGTGGACATCTTGAAAGAGAGTGGGCCATTAGTAACCAGCTCTAAGGATTTTTTTAGCAGTCGACTTCCAATAGAGGTGGCCTCCACATTCTCCTTCATGAAACTCATGCTTGATCTTTTCTTCATCATTCTCAGGAAAACATTTAAGCAATAATCCACTAGCATTTTTCCAATATAAACATTTATTCAAAATGCAGTAATTTATAGCTTTCAACTTTAGGAATCTTTCCTTAGTTTTAGACAAACCAGGAGGGACATTTAGATTGAGCAAAACATACAAAATATCAGCATACCAAGATGAATTCAAAAAATAATATTCAATAATTGGAGTTGTCAAATCCTCTTGTTCATCTAATGCATTAAACATGTTTATATCTAGAGCTTGAAAGTTGGATTCAACCATAAGTCTTGCTAGTCCTTGACCTTTTATGACCTTAGTGGGTTTGATTTCTAAGTCATATTCTAAAATTACAGCAATCCACTTTCATCTTTTTCCATATGGATCTTGGGTCAATATGTATTTTACAACTGAATGAGGTAAAAATGCGATAATGTGAGAATCTAAAATGTAAACTCGAATTATTTTAAGGATTTAACCAAAACAAAAGCTTTTTTTTTCCATTATATTGTACTTCAGAGGTGCATCTCTTAATGCCTTGCTGAAAAATGCAATTGGCCGCTCTTGTCCATTCAAGTTTTTTTGTAATAGGACAACAACTACTGTGTGTTCTGATGCAAATGAAAAAAATGAAGAAATCCTTTGTAAAATTAGGGCTAATAAAAACCGGTGTTTTGGTAAGGGCTTGTTTTACTATCTCAAATGATTTCTTTGCTTCTAAGGTCCATTTAACTCCTCCTTCTCTTTTAAGCATGTTTGTCATGTTTCTAAGGAGTTCAACTAGATTGGGTATGAACCTTCTCAAGAAATTAATCTTTCCAATGAAAGATTGAAGTTCCTTGATGTTTCTAGGATGGTTGATTTGCAATATACCATCAATCCTCTTTGGATCTATCCTTATTCCCTCTTCTGTTATGATATGTCCAAGAAGTTTACCTTCTTGGAGGCCAAACAATGTTTTCTTTGGATTTAAGGACAATCCATATTTTCCGCATTTTTCAAAGACTTTTCTCAAGTGTATTAGGTGTTCTTCATCTGTTTTAGAATAGACAGTGATGTCATCTAAGTAAATCACTATGAAGTAACCTATTTCCTTTGAAAATGCAATATCCATGGCTATATGAAATGTGGCACCAACATTCATTAAACCAAAGGGAATTTTCAAATACATGAAAGTACCCCAAGGTGTAGTAAAGGTTGTTTTAAGTTGATCATCAGGATGTACCAATATTTGATTATAACCTGAGAAGCCATCTAGCAAAGAAATTCTTCTAGAACCAACTACCCTTTGTAAGATACGATTCAGTTTGGGTAAGGGATAATTATCTTTTAATGAGGCTTTGTTTAAGTTTCTAAAATCAATGCAAAGTCTTATTTCTCCTGTTTTCTTCCTAACAGATACAAGATTAGATACCCACTCTGAGTATCTAACAGGTACTATAATTCCAGCTTTATACATTTTTCTAATTTCTTTTTCCACCAGAGGTAATTGAACATGGTTGATTCTACGCAATTTTTGTTTAAAAGGTTTCTGGTTTTCTTTGAGGGGTATCTTATGCTGGATTATTTATGTATCATATGATTTCAGATATTCATAACTCCATGTAAACACATCAGAAAATTCTTTAAAAAGCTCAATGTATTTCAGTTTAATGTGAGTTGGTAGTGTTTTAGATAGTTTGATCATTTTGGGCTTTTCCTTACTGCCTATGTTGCATTATTCCATTTCAGATTTAATAGGTTCTAGTTTTGGCTTTTAGGAAACATCATTCAAGTCAAATAATTCTTCTAATGGGACCAATCCTTTTGGAAAGCTGTGATCTTTAGATTGCAGCACTTCTAAGTCTTAATTTTCTATATCTGTGCTATTTTCTATTGCATGTTTGGGTTGATGGGTTAATAGATTTATTTTAGCAATCTTAGGAGACTTTTCTTCTTCAAAAAGTGGATTTTCTTCAATAGGGCAGTCTTGTTCATAGTCTGAATCTGAGTTTGGTATTTCAAATTCATTTTTGGACTGTAGGAAGTCTTCTATTTGTTTATCTCCATCAAAAAATTTCCATTATTTTTCATTATCTGGGACAACTGGTCTATTTTTGACTAGGTGGTGCATTGCTTGGTTTCATAAGGTGTTAGACAAGTTCTAGCAGCAAAGGCTAATCCATTAGCAAGGATGTTTTGGTTCCTTGGGACAAAAGTAAGTTGGAATTCAACAATTTTTTTTAACAAAACCATGGCATCATCTCTATAGGCTCTAAGTCTAGGATGTTTAGCAGTATATTTTCCATTTACTTGTCTAATTATCAATTCTGAATCCCCATGAATTGTTATTCTTTTGGCCCCTAATTTTTTCCATAAATGCAGGCCTAAAAGGAGAGCTTCATACTTTGCTATATTATTTGTACATTGGAAGTTTAATCTATAGGAATGACTCTCAGTATGATTACTTTCAGTGTTGTGCACCCATATGCCTACTCCTGCACTAGTTTTAGAGCAAGACCCATCAAAACTCATACTCCAAAGAGAACTGTTTTCAGATTTGTCATTTATTTCATCGTTGTCCTCTCTGTTTTGTTTTTCTAATCTGTCACTGTGTTGTTCCTGTGGGTTTGCACTATGCTGAATTTTGTTTTCTTCCTAAATATTTTCAATGTTTTGAGCTTTCATTCTTTGATTTTCATGATCTACACTGTATTTATGATTGTTCTGGACCTCAAGACCTATGATCTGTTTGCTGTAAATTTCTGAGTTTGCAAACTGTTTTTTAGTTTTCTCCTTATTTTCCTTTTCATCTATGGCTGTCCCTTTGTTTGGATGTGGAGAGAACATTATATTGGGTGATGTTTCATTGACTAACTCTTGCTCATTGGGATTCTCATCATTGTAAAGAATGAATGAGTCAAGGTTAGTGTGAATGGAATAAAGAGGAGAGTTTTCTGGTCTTTCTTGACTACTCACCATGTATTTCATGTGTGTTTCCCTATAGAGTCTTTTAGGTTGACTGAAGACAGGAATGGTGGCATAAGTCATATCCATCTGCATAGTGCCTTTTAACTTAGCACCCCATGATATTGAAAGAAGAATGCCATATTTGGGGGATATATCAGCCACTACAATGTCCATTACTAAGATTTTGGCTGGGATTTGAGCTAAGTTAACACATAGATCTTTTATCAGGCCTAGGCATCTTACTTTGCTTGAATCAAAGGAATATAAATCTTTATAAGGTCTAGTTACCTCAAGGCCTAACTTTTCCATTATTACTTTTGGCATGAGGTTATGTGATGCCCCTGAATCAAGCATGGCATTGTGAAAAATATTATCATGGATGTTCAAACTGATGTAGAATGGATGGGTAGTTCCTTCTTGAAATTTTCCTTCAATTTTAGGACCAAACAGAAGCTCCGGGTGTATCATCATTTAAGTTAACAGTATCATGAATTTATTTTATGTTCAGAGCTTTCAAAACCTGACATATATACATTTTGAGTGACTAATTCAGTGAGTGGGACAGAGATTTTGATTTTGGAAATTTCACTCTCTAGGCTAAAGGGAATCTGTTTTTTCAAAAAGTTTGATTCAACCTTCTTAGTCAGTGATTCATCAGCAAAATCAACTTTCTGATTTATACTATTTACAACAGTTAAAATGGTTTTTTCAGGAGCATTATCTGAAATACTAGTGCTTCTAGGGTCACCACTATGTTTTTCATTGAGTTGGGTGTTTTTTCCCTTGTTTGGATCTAAACTTTCAGCCACTGTTTGATGATTTTCTACTGTCTTTTTAGAAGTATTTACAAGGTTGTTTTTGGCAGAATTTTCAGAGGTTTTCTTCTTGGGAGTTTCTTGATTGTTTTTAATTCTAAGGTAATATTTTTTAGGTGATCCTATGATGGCATTTTAAAAGTCTGGTTCATAGTATTCAGTGTCTGGTCTTCTATCATCATAGGGTGTATATAGACCTTGTTTTCTTTCATAAATGAAATCAGAATCCTCATTGCTTACTCCCAACATGTTTATGTGTTCATCCTCTATTTGTTCATTTGTTTTTTCATCCTCATTAACAAAATTTTCTTGGAAAGGAGGTCTGATCTGTTGATCAACATCTCTTTTTCTATTCTGAGGTTTATTCCTCCTAAAGTTCTGATTTTGGTTTTGGGATTGATTTATGTTTTGAGGGGCTGATTGATTTTCTCTAGATTGGGCTCTCTCATATATGCTCATTCTCTCCATCATCTTCTCCATAATCCTTTCTAGTTTTGATTCATATGTAGAAGGTGCAACTTAATCCCTATTTGATACCCTCTTCTCAGTCCTCATTCTAGCTCTCTTCTCATTCAGATTTGTTTCCACACTAAGATCTCCCTTCTGCATGTCCTCCAAATTTAAGGGATCCCTTTCTCTTAGTTGATAGGCCATTTCAGGATCAAATCCTTCAGGGAATTTGGCCAAATATGATCCTTGTGGAGGTTTCAAATCTGGGGGTAGTGTGTTATAAACACTAGTAAATCTAGTGCAATAATCTTGAACATTTTCCCTAGTATTTCTCTTGAGGTTGTTATAATCTGAAAGTATTTGGAGAGAGTTCTTCCTAACTTGCCATTTGTTTATAAATGTCTGATGGGAAGCTTGGAGATCATTAATACTATGAGGGGTTAAGCTTTTGAACCATTTTCTTTCTTCTCCCCCTAAACTTTGAGCAAATAATTTGAGTTTAATGGTCTCATCATCTATCTCGTTTCTATAAAAATAATCATCCATCTTGTCCACATGTATTTGAGCAGTAATGGAACCACTAGCATCATATAATGGGATCTTGGACTAATAGTCCTGTGGCAGATTAGCTAAAGGTAAAGGAAGGACCAGAGCAGCATACCATGTTGCCATGATAGGAGGTTGTGGAAAAAATGGGGCGTCTACAAGTGGAGGATTTATGAAAGGAGGAGGAGGATGAAATGGAGTAGTTTGAACAATAGGTGTATGGATAACAGAAGTACTTGGACTAGCAAGAGATTTTTTAGCAGATCTAGGATGAGAAAAACCAAATTTATGAATGAAATGAAGGTAAGGTAGAGTGGTTTCTCTACTATCAGTATGTTCACCACTATGTTGGGGTGAGTGTGGAGGCTCAAAGTCTATCTAATCTATATCACTAAGTGACTTAGTTTTGGATGGTTTTCTTAAGTCAACTTGTGTATTTTGCAGAGCTGAGAGGTTTCGAGGGACATAATTAGCTCTATGAATTGGTCTGACAATAGTTGAAGTCTTGGATTTAGGATATTTCCTAAGAATACTTTCTGGATTATCAACTATCTCAGGATTATTTGGGTCAGGATAGGCTCTAGTATAAATTCTTCTAGAAGCCACTATGTGGTGTTTTTAGACCCAAAAATGGAGAAACGTTCAGCCAAGTATGACAGTCTTTTAAAGGCTAACTAATATTTTTAAAGAAAACTTAATCCTCAAAGTCTTCTTAACTGAGTTGGTATGATGTTATGATAACAGTTTCCCAGTGGAGTCTTAGGAAAAACCAGTGGGGTCAGCAGGCCTACTAATACCAATGGAGTCGCCAGATGAAGGATTTTTACTTGTTTTCAAGGTTTGGTTGTTGTTCACCATCAACAATTAATAATAGCCAGTTTTGGTGACACTTCTTTCATTTATAAATAGGGGTTCTTTGAGTTGTGAAGTTATCTATTACTCAATATCTTCCCTAGTATGGTCGCCAGTCTGTTATGTCTCTATAGTTTGAAATATTGGAAAGAACAAACGCTGCAGAGCCAACATCAAAACCACTTTGGAATCCTAGGATCTAGCTCTCCTGGATTCAGAGAGGGATCTCTCTATATAAGTGTTTTCAAAGATATTTCTTTAAGGCTTATGATATGATATTAGGATAGTTATGAAGTACAAGGTTTTGTTTTGGTTTTGGTTGGGTAGAATATCATCAAAATGAAGGAAGTCTTTTGAAGGGTAAAGGTGTGAGAAGGTTGACAGAAAAGTTCAGATGATAAGATAAGTAAGAGACAGTATCAATCCATTGGGCTATGGAGTCACAAGAGGATTTAATTGCACAATAAGTTTCAAGAGTCGTCCACGGGGCAAGTCATCTATATCATAGGATCTCTTTAAGTTGATTTATGGTATGGAACATTAAAGTGTAGTGAAAGAAACAAACATATAAGAAAAACAAAGGACAACCTGAGATCATGTAAGTACTTTTAAACTAGCTTGCTTTTGGCATGCACTTAATGGAAAGACACAAAAGTAGCCTAATATCAGGTAAGTACTTTTAAAATAGCCTTCTTTTAATATACTTTTAAGGGAAAACATTAAAAAACAAGGAATATCTTAAGATCAAGTAAGAACTTTGAATCTAGCTTGCTTTCAGCATATTCTTAAAGGAAAACATTCATGATAAACATAAAAAGTCGCCTAAGATCAGGTAAGTACTTTTAAACTAGCTTGCTTTTGACATGCTCTTAAGGGAACTTTTCAAAGCAACTCTTGGAGAAGAAACAAGAGGACAGGGCTAACCATAGACTTCTCTAATTAAACTTTACTTAGCAAAATTTTCAAGAACATTCAAGGATAGAATATCAAGTTTTACTCAGTAGGACATGGACTCACCAACATTCCTGGACTGATTACACTCTATTGAATTATCCTCAAATACACAATTAGCAGAAAACATAAAGATAAAGATTTATTAGTGAGATTTAGGGTACTTGACAGTAAATCCTAATCTATATTTGCTGTTCTTTATCAGAGAAAGTGGAAAATATGGAAAACATGAGAAAAATGAAAATTACAATAAGAAAAACATCACCATTGACATAGACCATGATCCCATAAATCATCTTGTATATTTGATGTTCAAACCAATTACAATCTTCAAGTCCAGTGGGTCTTTTACAGCTTCAAACTTCTCATCTCAGCCTATCTTCCTTCAATTACAAAACAGAGCTTCAACAACCTCAATAGCTATTTACATTCAATGAATATTCAACCAACAATAACAATGAACTCCTCACATGATATTTATAGGTGAAATTGAGGAGGTGGAGTGAAAGGAGGTCTATTTGTTTAATTAACATAGAGTAAATTCTTCTTGGCCTTTGGGAGGCCAAATGAAGAAGTTTTCACATGTTTTAACTCTGTTTTAATTAATTTTTCATTAAATTTTATCTACTTCAGTCACTTTTTTTGACTTTGGAGGCTTTTGGTAGGCTGGCAATTAATTATGAGCTGTCTTTGACAAATATCTCTGACTGTGCATTCAATTTGTATTCTTTTGAGGAAAATGAACTTGTATGTGGCATTTGGACGCTCTCTTTGTTGATCTATCTCCTTTGTAGCTTAAAACACTGATTTGCCTTTAATTTGTGTTTTAAGGCTTAATAATCATCTTCCAGATTTTACACCTTTTCTGCTAACTGTATTCACTGTTAATCATCCCTTTTCTTTGGTTTTTGGCCTTCATTATTTTTTTTAATCACTGCGCTTTATCCATATTTTTCTTGATTTTAGCCTTTAAACCATTGTCTTTATGCTTAAACCGTCTTCTGCCTTTTTTTTGCTGTGGACAGGTGGCTGGGGTGTCCTGAGGGTTTGACTGTATAACTAGTGCTGATAAAGCACCGATCAAACCAATGAATTAACCCTAGAAACCTTTAATATGAATTATTTAGGCTTCAAAGGTGGTAATATTCGGTCGTGTTTCTTATTGAACCATGAAAAGGATTTTTGGCCTTAAAACTGCCATCGAACCCTGAAAAAAACCAATAAAAATGTTAATAAAACCTATGCAGGAGGGTTTGATTGCTCACAGAGCTCAGGTGGAGGCGGAAGGAGCAGTGAGGCAGAGGAAATGCATGTAGGGGGAGGTTTTCTAGACAAAACCCATGAAAACAAGGTTTAAAATTGCATTTGGCGTGAAATATGGCTTGGTGGTTTTGCGAAAACCGTCGGCGGTTTTCACACAACATTCAGGCGGTAAATGGTTTTAATGCGATTGAATGCGATTCCATATGTTGCATGACACGAATCCTCCAGGAAACCAACGGTTTCATTTGACTTTTGGTTGTTAAACCCTGATAGTAAAAGTTGCGCGAAATAGAATGCAGGCCGTTGGATCTGGGGGTGCAGATCCAACGGTGAGGGAGGAGTGCAATGGGGAAAAGTGCTTGAGTGATGGTTGAAGTGGGAGCTAGGTGGAAAAAGGGATTGGAAGATGGATTCGTAGTGTGGGGTGGGACCAGAGTATAACGTCAGATCTTTTATTTGGTAGCGGGATGGTCGATCGGTGATGGGAAAGGCTTGGGTGAATGCAAGCCATCGGATGAGATGAATCGACGGTGGCAATGGATGGATGGATACATGATAAGGGATGGTTAAAGGGTGAAAGGGGCGGTGTGATGACCATTGATCTTTATATGTCGACGATCAAGATTGCTCAAGGGATATGCATAGCGCGGGGAGAGAAATAAAAGGAAAGGGGATTAAAAAATGAGGAAGGAGAAGGGTCCGATGGAGGGATATACGACCGGAAGTGGGGTCTGAAGGGCTAGGGAAAAATATCTTAAGGGAAGGCACTGGGAAGTGGTCCCATGGGGAGATAAGGTGACTGGGAGCGGAGGAAAAAGGGGTTTAAGGAAGTGGCGGGGATGGGGTGCTCGGTGGGTTAAATAAGAGTCGTCGGATCTTATGGATCTATGGTGTAGATCCCATCGGAGCATTGCTATCGGGGTGGAACGTTTGCGAAGGAAAATGCGAGTTTATAGAGGAAATGGCGATGTGATGGGGGCTAGCACCTGGTCGCTGGGGCATGGTCATATGGCGAAGAAGGAGCTGGGGGCTAAGCCAAAAGGGGCTTAAAACCCAAAGTTTTAATATGAGCGAAAAAGGCCTAAATGAGGCTTTTTGAGGTGTTTTTTAAGGTTCTGATAAGGAAAAAGGGATAATTTAAACCATAAAAAAGATGTTTTTTATAGGTTTAAAAGGGATATTTGAAGGTTTTTTAGGAAAATGAAGGGTAAATGAGAAGGATAAAAGGGGATTTTCAGAGGAAAATGAAGGATAAATAAGGGAAAAAATGAGTGAAACATGCTTAGAAAATGATGGAAAATGGCCTAAAAAACAGTCTCTTTGGATATCAGCATGGTTTCTTGGTGGATTTTTGAATGAAACAACAGTGAAGATTACTCTTTTGAGTTTAGAAAGCATCAGAAGGCTTCAAGAATGAGAAATTTTCTATGAAAATAATCTCTTGAAGGCTCAAGACCTATTTTAGTCATCATTTGCTATGACAAAAATTTACTGATGGCTAACAGGAACAAACTCCAACCCTATCTCTGTTGGATGATGGCTTTGAAAAATTTCTCTTCGTCATCACAAAAGTCATTAAATTCCATTGGGGCATGTGTCGTTGGTGACCATCAGATTTGGGCGTGAGCATTGTGGACTGTTGGTGGCGTAAATACCTGCAGAGGTATATATTCTTCTTATGTTGACCGATGCTCCATTATGAGAACTAATTTGAAAATATTCACATTTCCTTCTCTGCACAGTAATTATATCCATAGACATCTTGGAGCATAAACAATGGAGTCACAAAAATGGATGTTGATGGTTACACATATGGCATTTATCAACAAAATTGGTCCTCTCCCTCTTCATATTTCTCTACACCATCCATGAAGTGTGTTATCACTAAGCTGGAACCAGTTGGGTTGTTCAACTATCAACCTAGCATAACTATTTCAAACCACTTTGGACTGGAATTCCTCCCTTCCAATCAGAGAGGGCTCTCTCAAAGAAAACAAATGAATACTCAAGATAATATTTCTATTACATATGGCTAATTTTTTTTGTGTTTTAAGTGATTTTGCAGGTGGAAGAGTGTATGAAGGCAACCATTGGGCATAGAGTTAGCTAAGGGACTTAAATTTCTAGAAAATGCATCCATGGAAACTAAGGAAAATGCGCTTAAAATATAACTTTTATAGAAAAAGCATAGTACATGAAGGAAATTGGAGCATAGAAATTATGAATTCCAAGTAATCATAATACTAATGTTCCGATAACAATATACAAAATAGAAATACACAAACACATAAGCTCCAAAATAATCTTAGGTTTTGAAAGACAACTGCTGCAAACTATATATTAGCTTGGTAGAGAAAAATTACATAATAGCCTTCTCATTACATTCATCAACCCTTTCAAACTCAAAAACTCCCTCATTTATAGAGTGAGGTATATTTTATAATGGTCTTCCACCTTGGCTAGACTTCAATATAGACCTAGAGACCTAATTCAAATAGGATTACAAAACATTGAAGATAAATAGGGATATTTTCTGTTTTGATATAGTTTGTAATACAAAATGATTCTATGACTATTAATGACTAGAACAAAACATCTAACAACCTATACTTGTCATATCTATCAAACCAAACAGACATGATAAGGTGTTGGCCAATTGGTGCACTAGAGTTAAGACCTCGTGAACCTAAGTTTGAGAGGGTGAGTTGTATTGATGATGTGGCATCATTAGTTGGCTTGATGAGTTATTAGCCACATGGTATTTGACTGTTGAATTGTCCTCTTGGACAAGTGGCATAATAATATGCATTATTTTATGCTATCATTCATCCACCTTTTCACTTCATTGACTGCTCAAAAACATCAAAAACACCTAACGCTAGAAGAATAACAGAGTACTGGAAATTTCATTGTGAACTTTCATATCAAACCTCAAAATTCGCCTTCTACGTAATATTTAAGCCTTATAACTATTGGATGGTCTTCCTTGAGGCTAATGAGGCTAACACATGCCTTAAGTCACCCCTTTTATGAAATTTTTTCTCATGTTTATCCTCAAGGAAAGCTACAACAACTTTTGTAGCAAATTCTTGTCTTTAAGCCTGGGACTTGCTACAAAAGTACCTAATTTACTGAAGTTTTTCACCTTCTTCATTTTTTCACCTCCAAAACACTTTATTCAACCTATATATTCATGTGTAATAACATAAGCCATAATATAGCCCAAAAATGTGTAATCTAACCCTTTCTATGGAGCAGCATCATAAAAACCAGTTATGAATTTCAAGCCCCTGTTCAAAATTTCATCTTGTATCATTTACATTTGTACTTGTAGGTCTTTAGCATGACCTTGTAACTTCTTCCTTTCTGCTTGTAGCCACCTATTTCTCTTGCAAAGATGCTTCATAATATTTTGTATAGGAAGTTTCCTCTTTAGTATCTTCCCTGACTTATCTACCATTTCATTGAAAAAATCTAGTTGTATGCTCATTTCCTTTTTGAAATATTCCATCTCCAACTTTGTTTCAAGAAATTTTGTCCTAGCTTCCCTCAACTGTTCTTGTAGAAGCTCCATATTATTCTTCCCTTGGACCTGATATTTACCTTTCCTTCTCTTAATTGACTCTACTTTTTTTTTAAGGTAATTCTGATATCTCCTCCAATGACGACTTATCCTTTTCTGGTTTCTCAGGCACCATTTTAGGCATTTTTCCCTTGGATTGTTGTGACCTAGTGACTCGCTTTCTAGGTTTAAAGATAAACCATGAGTCTTCTTATGAAAATTTTAACTTCTTAGCCCTTTTGTTTTTATTTTTGGTCTTTGTTTCCTTTATTTCAACAGGCTTTACAAGTGGACTCTCTTCAATTTCAATTGCCTCTAGGATGTCTGCTAACTTGCCTCTTCCCTCTGTTTGACTTCTAGTGAGCCTCCTATGGGTCCTTGTATATTTTTTTATTTGACTGTTGGTAGAAGTATTCTTTGACACTACAGTCTTCTGTACTTGTTCAACCTCCAACTCCATAGGCTCTAGCTCAGGTTGTATAGACCCTACTTCAGGATGTATTTTTTCCTCATGGTCAACCAATGGTCCTACTTCATATTTATTTCCTTTCCTTGGTGTATTAGACTTAGATCTTGGTGTTTTCCTAGGAGTAAGTACATCAACCTCATAGCCACTCAAAAATAAGAATGTAGACTAATATCCTTTCATTTTGTTTAATTCCTCAAGTACCAACAATTATATAAGAGCATGATGAAAGATGGAGGTATAACTGGTTTCAAGTTTGGCCTGAACCTTGTCTTCCATTTTGCTTAAACTCATAAAAAAATAAAAAGGTAGATCCAAGAGTTTTTTACTTATAAAGTATAGCTGTAATTTGAAGTAGTATTGATAAATCCCAAAGAATCTACCCTCGTAGGTGAAATATTTCTGAATCACCATTAAGAACTTGGAAATATTCTCCTTAAGGCATGTTCTAGAGATACCTGAAGTCGATCGATGCCTTTATGCTCCTCTTTCAAAAACTCATGACAGTTCTATAATTTGAATTTCTTAACCTTGAACCATGATTTACCTAATATTAGGAGTTCAGTATCTTATGAAATTGTGTCAGGAGACACAACAAAACTCAAAATTCCCACCTTCAACCCTGTGCCTATAAAATTAACAACAAAATCCATTGAAACTTGTGGATGGTATCCTTGAAATTTTTGACAAAATCGAAGGCAGCCCACACTAGAAAATGCTTTTGAGAAGGTGGGGTCTTCCTCGAGCAGCCTCATTTCCATGGGCTCATACCTAACAACAAATCCATATTTATATTGCTTCTTTTGTGAGCCAACACACAAATTTTTTGACACAAATAGTACCTAGCCTGAGACAACTGCTAGACAAACCCTAGACATCTAGACCGATACTAAGACAATGAAACAACTTATAAGGATGAGGATAAAACATATTTGAAATAGAAATCGAAATGAAGAGGTGGAAATGGAATTATGATGACCGAGCAGATGGATGTGTTTACAAATGATGGAAAATAAAAATATGGAGCAATGATGAGCCAATTTGCTCCGACAAACCCTTGATTTAACCTTTAATGATAGTATGCAGCTTTTCCCAATCGTTAGCAAAAAATACGAAATTTGTAGCGAATCCTGTGTTCGCAAGGGTGGATTTGCTATGGAAGTGCCTAGAATTTCCGTAGAAAAACCTGACCTGTTTAAAATGAATTTGCTACGAAAGTCTATAAAGTATTAACTTCAACATAATGACCAAATCAACTTATGCACACCCAAATTTCGGATTTTTCATTAACAATGACACCTATTACATTAATGATGACCTTTCAAACTCACCAAAACACCCTCATACATGTAATTTTTTTTTTAAATCTCAAATTTAAAAAATCCTATCCAATCCATGGAAAATTTTAGGGGCTAATATTTGTAGTTGGGCTAATATTTCATGTTTTTTCCAAAAAAAAGATTCACCAATTTCCATTTTTCTGAAAATTAATTCACCCAAATTTTATAGTATAGAATTATTTTACCTTAAAAATCACTAATATTATGTATTGTCTAATATAAAATAACTAGAAATATAAGCATTTTTACAAAATTATTATCAAACATTTTAAAATTTGGATATTAGGGAGTAGTAACATTCGCCAAGGTTGCTAAAATTTAAGATAAACTTCCATCCTTAAAATTTTCCCTGATCCAATCCTAAATGACTTATTAAAATTCACTCAAGACAAACCTAATGGTTATCATGGATAACAGTGGTTCAAATGGGGATGCTACGACCTTGTGGTGTAGAAAAGAACCAACAGCTCCAATGCCTTATTGAAAACTGAAAATTATAGTTTTATGAATTCCTCCCCAAGTCTTTATGGACTTCTCCTCGGGCTCAAATTTGATGAAAATATCACCTTCATTTGAAAACATGAGAAAGGAAAATTAAATATATACAATGGTGTCTCTTTCAATATACTGAGTTAAGAAGAATAGTGTTTTAGAAACCTGCCATTGATAGGTCCTCCTTGACACAACTTTCCATCGATCACTTGAAGTAATAAAGTGTTGTTTCCATGATATGCTGCGATCTTATGGGGTCCCTTCGAGATATTTTCAAAATTTCCATGCTTTCCTTTGTCTTCTATCTTGGCCTCCCACTTCAAAACCACATCTTGATTATTGAAAATTTCCTGCTTTGTCTTTCTATAAAATGTCTTTTTAACTCTGTTTTGTGATTGATGATTATTAGTGTACACTTCTGCTCTCTTTTCCTACAAAGCAATGAGTTGATTAATCCTTCTTTGGATTGCATTTGGTTCTTCCTCTAATCCCTGCAATAATTTCATCATAGGAAATCCAAGAGAACTAGGAAAGATTGCTTCAATTCCATAAACTGGGTCATAAGGGGAGATTTCAATAGATATTTTGGTACAAATTATGTCAGCACATAAGGAAAATTTCAGCTTCAAGTGCCATGACCTTTTGTTTTCCTGCAAAATTTTCTTGATAATTCAGACTATGCTCTTTTTTGATGACTCAACCAAGACATTACCTTGAGGATAATAGGTTGTGGAGTGACCGAGGGTGATATTGTACTGATTACAGAAACTTATCAACTTTTTAGACTTGAAATTCTGAGCATTGTCAGTGATAATATTCATGGGACAACCGAATCCTGATAAAATAATATTTTCTAGAAAATTTATAATGACCGAGTCGGTAGCTTGCGTTGTAGGGACTGCTTCAATCCACTTTGTGAAATAATCAGTGGCTTTTTAGATCCCACCGATGTTGGCCTGAAGATGAAGGATGTATCTTGCTAATAAAATCCAATCCCCATTGCTGGAAGGGGCTTCTACAAATATAGGTTTCAAAGGTAATGGGAGCAACTTATTTTTTCCATAAAAAATTCGGCACTCATGGCAGGCAACGATCTTTTTGTAGACATATTTGAACATTGAAGGCTAATAAAATCCTGCTCTATGTATATTGTTCGTTGTTTCCTTCTAATAATGATGACCTCCATAGTCACCCTTATCAAATTCATCAATTACCTTCTCAGCTCCATCTTTTAGTAGACAATTTAGGAGTATGCCACCTGTATCTTTCCAATACAAATTCTTATCCAAGATGCAGTACCTTAGAGATTTCATCTTCACAAATCTAGATTTGGATTTTTTCAATTCAGGAGGAGCCTTGTGATACTGTAAAACAAAAATGGCATCCCTATACCAATCAGAAATAGTGAATTTCTCTTCTACAGGGATCAATTATTTTTCTTCAACCACATATGGAATTTCTGCTATAAAATTCATATCAAAATTTGATTGAGTCACCAATTTTTCCAGCCCTTGGCCTTTCACCAATTTTGTAGGCTTGATCTCCAAATCATATTCCAAAAAAGTGGAAATCCACTTACTTCTCTTGCCATCTGGATTAGCTTGGGTTAATATGTCTTTTACCACAACATTAAGAACAAAAGCCACAATGTGAGAATGAACAACATAAGCTCTAAAATCCTTGAGTGCCTTTACTAGAGCATAGGCTTGCTTCTCCATGTTGTTGTAATTTAATTCAAAACTTCCAAGTTTCCTATTGGAAAAATAAATTGGATGTTCGTTACCTTGCCGCTACCTCTACATAAAACTCCTGCAATTGTATGCTCAAAAGAAAAAGTAAAAAGCAAAAATTCCATTGAAAAATCAGGATTTATGAGCACCGGAGCTTGAGTAAGAGCCTTCTTGATCTCTTCAAAATAATGTTTCACCTCTGCTTTCCATTTAATACCAGAATATTTTCTAAGAATCTTGGTGACATGCTTAACAATTTCTGCCAAATTAGGGATAAACCTTCTAACAAAATTCACCTTGCCTAAAAACGATTGGATTTCCTTTCTATTTCTAGGAAAATCTATTTTCTGAATAGAAATCACCCTACTTGGATCAATATTAATTCCCTCTCTTGATATTATATGACCCAATAGATTTACGATTATCAAAGAAAAAATACTTTTGGTGGTATTTAGAGAAATACCAAATTTTCTGCATTTTTGGAGAATCTTCTCCAAGTGCTTGAAATGCTCTTCTTCCTTCTTTGAAAACACATTTATTTCATCCAAATAAACAACCATGGATTTTTCCTTTTCTTCGCAAATGTAATCTCCATTACCCTCTGAAAATTTTCTCCTACATTCATGAATCCAACGGGCATCTTGGCATACATAAATTTTCCCCATGCTGTAGTGACAATTGTATTCTCTTGGTCATCTGGATGCACTAATATATGATTATAACTTGAGAATCCATATAACATCGAAATCCTTTGAGATCCAACAATGGTTTGCAATATATGATCCATATTTGGAAGATGATAGTTATCTTTAAGAGATGCCTTGTTCATATTTTTGAAATCATTGCATATCCTAATCTCCCCACTTTTCTTCCTCACAGGTACCAAGTTAGCTAGCCACTTGGAAAATCTCAACGAAAAAATGATTTTTTCTTCAAATAACTTCTTAATTTCCTTTTCAATCAATGTCATAAGCAATGGATTGATCCTCCTAAGATTTTTTTTGAAATGATTTTCATTTTCTTTGATGGGTATTGTATGTTGAATGATGCTAGGATCATATATATCCAAGTCTGCATAAATCCATGCAAAAAAATCAATATACCTCTTCATCAAATCAACATACCTTTGCTTTAATTCTGAAGAAAGGAACTTAGACAACTTGAAAAACTTGGGATTTTCTGCAGTGCCAAGGTTACAAATTTCAACTTCCTCATCATCAAATTTCATCTTAGGACTCTTAGCCACATCAATTTGATGAAAAAAAAATTCAAGAGGGATTAAAACTTTAGGAATACAATTATTTTTTAGTTGTATGACCTCTAAATTAGCTTTGGTTTCAGTGAACATATTTTTCTGGTCCACTTGGATGCTTTCAAATTCCTCCTTAAATTCCAATTTTTTTTTGACTTGTTGATCATTGTCAAACACTTTCCAATTTGCTATGTTATCGAGAATGGCTGGCCTATGTATAACTTAAAATTCATACCTCTTGCTAGGATGAATATGAATGATAAATAAAATAGTTGAAACAGCTAAGGAATCTGCCACAAATTCTGATCTCTAGACTTGATGGTGAAATTATGTTCTTTGAAATTTTCAAGCATTTCAAGGATCATATTTCTATATGCCCTCATTCCGGCATCTTTAGTTTGATAAGTGCCTTTTAATTTCTTGATAACCAATTTGGAATCACCACAAACTGAAATCCTTTTGGCACCTAAACTTTTCAAAACTTCTAGACCCAAAAATAGAGCCTCATATTCAACCATGTTATTTGTACAAACAAAATTCAATTTGTAGGAGAAAAAATTACTCTCATCCCTTGGGCTGATAATACACATACCTGCACCAGCTCCCTCTATTCCATCAGCGCCATCAAAATCCATGTGCCACCAGCCCTTTCTATCCACCTCTTCTGTAATGTTCCAAAATTTTTCATGCAGATAATTGGAACATTAATTTTTGCTAATTTCACCTAGGAGGAGAATAAATGGGTAAGGAGATCCATGAATAATTAAATTATCAATAAAATCCCTCATAGTATGAAAGGGGATCATATTTGGAGCTGGTTTTCACACCGTCATGTGTGAACAGGGTTATTTTCAAGTGGACAAGGTCAGGTTTGACCAAGTCAACAACGTTGCCATAGGAGGAGTGGCTTACTTTGGAAGACAACGCAGTGTGAATGAGGAAAGGGATATTTGGTGGAGGAAAACCTAATGTATGGGGCCCATGGAGAAAGAGCTTTCACTTGTTTAAAAGGAGGGCAAGGAAACCATTGTTTCTCATGCTTGTATTATTCATCTCATTGTCTATTCAGACAATTGTGCATTCTTTGCTGTTTAGCAAGAGTTTCCGGGTGGAATTTCTGTTTAGGATTCCTTCTCCTTCTTGAGAGGTCTCTTGAGGGATTTTTCTTCATTTTCCTCAAATCTAGGCTTGAGGCCAATAATCCTCCATCAAGACAGCGTTATTTCTGTAGTAGAATAATACTGTGTTGATGGGTGTTGCAATGAGGGTTCACTGCACCACCTCCATCAACTATTTTCAGAGGAGGAGTCTCTCTTCTCTTTGGGAGATCAGATTGGAGGCATTCCAGAGCTTATTGCAGACTTTGACATCAAGGCCAACTAATTCCCTAGCCCTACAGTGCAGTTCCATCCAGTGACTGCATTATTTTGAGTGGAGCATTTGCAGTGGGGCTCTTGCAGATCATTGGAGGGCAAGATATTTGGTGAAAGGATCATCCTTTCACTCTAAAGATCCATTGGAGGAGGCATATTTAGTTTGGGCATCATCTACAGCCTCTCCATCCAATTCTATTTCTAAGTTTCTGCAACTACCCAACAACTTCGACATTTTGCAGATTTTGTATTTTATTGCCAATCCTTCTAGGATTGATTTGAGGTAGTCTTTGGGAGCTGAGATCTTCACTTCCATTGTTGTATTGGGCCATATATTGATATATTCATGTATTTGACATATGTAGCATGTAGTTTCTCTATAAAATTGTGTTTTCATAGCTTGGTATACATTGTGTAGCAGTGGTTTTGTCATGATTCATGTACTAGTCTCTTGAGGTTCAGCATTGCTTATCTTGAGTATAATTTCTCCTCAAGATCTTGTATTCTATTGTTGTTGCTAATATTTAATGAGATGGCTATGGATTTCTCTCACATTTATATGAGTTGAGTGTTGTTGCTGCTTCAATGTTGTGTTTGCATATTGTTGGGTCTCCAACATTAGAATATCTTGAGATATTCTCATTGTTGTAGCATTTTCCTAATTTGGGAACATTACATCTTCAACTTGTTGATTTTTTGTTAGCTGTTGTTTTTCTAATTTCTAATTTTCTGCTTCATTAGTGATCTCATTGAAAAGGATGGAAGCTCCCAAATCAATTTTCACTTGCATAGACTAGAAATGTTTGAGGTTTTTATTTGTTGCTAACCGTATAGTCCATCCTAGACCCTCTATACAACCTCTTTTTCTCTCCAAAGACTGGGATAGTGGCGTAAGTCATGTCCATTAGCATGGTTCCTTTGATTTTGGTAGCCAAGATCTAGACAATAACATGCCAAATTTTGGAGGGATATCAACCACCACTATGTTCATTAATATTGTCTTAGCAGGTACTTGAGTCAAACCAATAACCACATCCTTAATAATACCAATACATTGAACTCTTTTGGAATCAAAGGAAAACAAGAATTTATATGGTCTAGTTATGTCTAAACCCATTCTCTCCATGATGACCTTAGTAATTAAGTTATGTGATGCTCCTGAATCTAGAATAGCATTATGTAAAGTCATGTCATGAATGTTTAGGCTCACATAAAAAGGTGGAACTTCTTCATTTTTCTCATCCTCTACTCTTGGCCCTAAAAAAATAGTAGGATGATATTCTTGTAAATTCAGAATATAGGAGGGTCTAGGTTGAGTATTAAGAATTTTGACAAATTGGCTTCTATATTCAGTGACTTTCATGATCTCACCAAAAGGGACAACAATTTTAATCTTTGCAATTTCATTTTCTAAATTGAAAGAAGGCTTTGTTTTTTCAATTTCTTTTCCAAGAGGGGTATCTTTCTTCCGCTCAACAACCTTTGGAGCATCTTTCTTAGGCTGATTTTTATTGGCTACTATAGGAACATTTCTATTCCTAAGGTTGTATTGTTTTTGCATTTAAAAAATGGCATGCAAATAGCCCTTCAAATAATCAGATTATTTTTCAGTTTCATTATTTCCTATGTCATGGCTAGATTCATAATGTTCCTCTTTTTTAAGAACATTCCTGCTTCATCTTCATCCAAACAGTTAATGATATCCTCTTTAATTTCTGGTTGTGTTTCTTCTTCAACCACTAATTTTTGCAGAAAAGGAGGCCTAACTTGTTGATCACGCTGATTTCTATTATCTCTTGGTCTCTACTGATTTTGAGGTCTTCTAAAATGATTATTTCTAAAGTGTGTATCTTTTTGTGCAGGAGGAGGAGGATTGTTTCCAAGAGAAAGCCTATCCATAAGCCTCTCCATAGTTTTCATCATGGTATCAAAATTCACATCATAGGATGTAGAGGGTTGTTCTCCTTCTTTCAATCTTCCTTTTCCAATCTTAGATCTCTTTGTTGTTGCCATATTAACCTCAACTTTCACAGCATCATTGTGCATATTAGCCAAAGTGACAAACTCTCTCTCCTTCAGTAGAATGGAAAAGTCATAATCAAAGGCTTCAACATAATGTAGTTGGGCAGCCCTTGGAGGAGGTTTGATATGGGCAGGAATAGAATTGTAAAATTTATTGAATCTCTTGGAAAATTCTTGGACTGATTCATTACTAGCTTTCTTCAAGTTATTGTATTTAGTCAAGGCTTGAATAGGGTTTACTTTACTTCCCCATTTTCTCAAAAAACAATCCTCCAATTCATCCCAATTTTGTAGACTTCCTGGGGTTAAGGCTTTAAACCACTTTCTCACTTCACCAGTAAAAATTTGAACAAATAACCTCATTTTGACATCTTCATCATCTACCTCTTCTAAGTCTATGAAATCATTGAATTGGTCAACATGTTTTTCTGCAGTGATTCCCTCTTCGCCTCCAAAAGTATTTATCCTAGTGGAGTATCCTTGTGGGAGATCATGGAGTAAGGAATTTTGGGTATGTGTTATATTCTTTCCAGGACTTGGTATCATAAATTTGATACCTATATACGGTGACTTGGCTTCACCAGAAGCAAGGAGGATCACTATTTTTATTTTAAATTAATTGGTGACTGTGTTATTTATTTGGTCTTGTATGTGGATGATATGTTGTTGATTGGAAATGACAAAGAAATTATCTAAGATTTGAAGACCCAACTGTTCTCCAAATTCGATATGAAGGATCTTGGTGCTGCAAACTATATTTTGGGCATGGAAATTAAGAGAGATCAGGCACAAAGGAAGCTCTGGTTAAAATAGAGGAAGTATGTCAAGACTATATTTTAGAGGTTCAATATGTAGGATAGTAAACCGGTGAAGGTTCCTATTCCTATATGTAATGTTCCTAAATTAGCTTCAGCTAATAGGAACATTAATTTTTCCTTGTTTATTTTTGCATTTCATGATTGATGAATAAATTGTAAAGGAGGACATGTAAAACTCCTAAAACCAAGAATAAATCAATGCCTATGTGAACAGAGACATATCTGGGCTATTTAAATAAACTTCTGGAAGTATGAATGGGTCTAAATCACAAGAGTGGGCCATCTTTGACCAAGTCAAACAACGTAGTCTAGATGCATTGAACCTCTTTGAGGGACAGCGCAGTTCTAGAAAGAGGGTCTAATGTGAAAAGGGTTAAGTGACTCAAGGTGGTTTAGGGTTTGGAAAGACTCCTATCTTATAAAAGGAAGAGGAGGGCAGCAAGGAGAGGGTGGTTGAAGATTATCATTTCTCAAGGAATTGTCTGCTAGACATCCCTTGTTGGGCATTCTTGTTCAGGAATCCCACCTCCTTCCTTGAGCAGCTCTTGGAGGAGAATTGTGCTAAACTTGTCCACTATCAGGCTTGGGCCAAGCTTCACCTTACATCTACAATGGTTCTCTTGTTGAGGGTTGATCTGTCCTTGTGACTTGCAGCAAGTGGAGATCTAGATCTGCTCAGATCTAGATGATAGCAGTGGCTCTTCTTAGTGAGTGTGTCATTTAACCTCCTGAAAGATTTCATTTGTTGATTGTAATTCAGATCTACATCTTGGCATCAGGCCAAATAATTCTCATAAGCTACAACAATGTTCCTCTCCCTAAGAAAAAGTTATTTGTAGATCTGTAGCTGCAAGGTGTTTTGCCTGCGTTTTAGAGGAGAGATCTTCGGTGTTGGGGTTCTTCTTTTCACTGTGGTGATCCATGGATTGGCCATCCAATCCATGTTTGTTTCAGATTTGATCTGCTATGTAATTTTATTATTCAGAAATTCTGAATCATTTTTCAGATCTGAAGTCTTAGATCTCAGATCTACTTCCGGTGCTTCATGTTTTGAGCAAAACCCCAAGGGGAATGTATAGATCAGCCTTTCTTGTACATGGATCTGTATTAGATCTAAATTTTTATGTATAGATCTGATCTAGATCTGAATAATTAATAAACTGCTTCTTAAGCCCTAGAAATAACGCTGTTATGGTTATGCAATCTTTTATCATGTTTGTAGCACCTCATTTCTGACGATTTCTCCTGTATTTTCTCATTCTTTCTTCTGTAAAATGTATGAGTCATGCCACTGATATGATTTATTAATGTTCAGACCCTATTTCAGCTAAACCCTTCAGAAAATTATGCTCTCATGCTTCAGTAAATTTCTACATACTTCTAGTCATGGGAAATCAAAGTCTTCTAGCCTAGTTAGGAAAGGAGTAACTATTTAACATAGAAAAACACATTTTTTTTTGCCGAAATTTGACATGGAAGTCCTTCATAGTCCTAGATATCATATCAAACCATTTTCCCACCTTATTTGTACGTAGATCTATGAATACATCTGTTTTAGGGCCTAAATCATCACTTTTCCCCACCTTTTGGTCTATAAAACACTGTATAAGGTTGCTGCTGCATATTTTATTGAAGGTTAAGTGATTTAAAATTTGTATAAGACATATTTCTGTAGCTCCACATTGGTAATAACTCAGATTATTTCCAATAGTGTAGTTGTTCATTAGTTGGGAACATTACAGTGGTATTAGAGCAAGATATTTGGCTCAGCCTGTGGCTTCAAGATAAAGTGCTATAGAGCAAGGAGAAATATCAGAATGATGAAGAACATGAGTTTACTCTCATCAGTTTTTAGATCTAAGAAGAACCTCTCCAAGGAGGTTGAACAAGAAGGAGAAAGAAGAAGCAGTGAAACTCCTAGAAAGTTTCAAGAGCAGAAAGATATTCTGATCAGATCTACAAGATCTATACGTGAGGAACATTCTAAATCCTCATCTCATGGATATGTGCACTCATCCATATCACCAAATATTTAGCGTTCTGTCTGTGATTTCTTCATGAAGAGGAAGAAAGGAGGTGTGCCCAAAAAGGAGGCTCTTAGAGAGTATCTGGAGGAGTATGAAGCTCAGTCCAAGGAGTTCAAAGATAACTTGAACTTCCAAAGATTCTGCAAGATCAAGGAGAGAAAAGTCACAAAGGAGGAGCAACATGGTAAGGGTAGATTCTATCTATCTATCTTTGATGGATCACCTAAATGTCCAATCAGGGTTTGGGTGGAGGAGCTAGATAACTTTGTGCAACAACATCAAGTTTCAGAGATTGAAGCCATCAAAGCAGCAACGCTGCATTTTGAAGGTAAAGCATATTCTTGGTGGTTGTTTGAGTATTTTTCCTTGAAGAATGCCAATACACCTACTTATGCAAGGTTTATTGCAAAGTTGATAGAAAGGTTTGATGAAGCTCCATGTATAACATCTTCTGTTGAAACACTGTTACCGATGAAATAGGTAACCGCACTGTTACCTACTTTTTTTTGGTAGCATAAAAAGCAGCGGATTTTGAAAAGTGGTGATGTAGAATCACCTTTTTTTTTTAGCACATTTTTGACACTCTAATATTTTTATTTATGAAGTATGAATATTTGTTTTAAAATGTTAGTGATTTTCATTCTAATTTTGAAATGTATTGATGCAGCATCAACTTTTTTTTTTAGAATGGCGATTTTCATGCTAATTTTGAAACGTATTGATGCAGCATCAACCTTTTTTTTTTAGAGGTGATTTTCATGTTAGTAATAAAACACAAAACTTATATATATATATATATATATATATATATATATATATATATATATATATATATATATATATATATATATATATATATATATATATATATATATATAAACAATAAAAATGTAAAAAAGTAAAATTAGCACACGTAAAAATTTTGTTAATTTAAACAAAAATAAATTAAAAGAAAAAAACAAAAAACAAAAAAAAAAAAAATCGAAAATTATATCAAAAGAAATGACAAAATTTGAAAAAAAACACATAATTTAAAGAAAAAAAACAAAAATTAACCAAAAAAATTTAAAAAAAAGCATCAAAAACATTTTTTTCTAAGTTATTAAAAAAACCATATAATAAAAAAAAAAAATTTAAATAGAAAATTTAAAAATAATTTAAATTACAAAATTAAAATTTAGATAAAAAAGTAAAATACAAAAAAATAAAAAATTAAATTTAAAAATTTAAATTAAAAAAAAAAAATAATAATCAGAAAAAAAAAATACAAATTTTAAAATTAACAAAAAAACAAATTAAAAAAAAAAAACCAAAATTTAAAATTGAAAAAGAAAATTAAAATAAAAAAAACTATCATTAAAAAAACAAAAAAATGAAAAAAACCACGTGCAAATGATTAAAAAACAAATATCCATAAATTCACTGTTTTTTTTTAAATGAAAAAATTTATAAATTTTAAAAATGAAAAACTAAATAAACTCAAAGATTTAAAAAAAAAATTAAATTAAATTAAAATTTAATAAATTTAATAAATAAATTTTAAATTAAAAAAAATAAAAATAAAATAAAATTAAAACAAATTAAATTTAAAATAAAAAATAAAACAAATTAAAATTTAAAATAAAAAATTTGAATTAAAAAAAAAAAAATAAATAAATTTTAAGTTAAAAAAAAAAAAAATTGATCATGGTGGGCGGCCCCTTGTCGGCCCTCACTTCGGTGGCGGTGGAGAACGGCCGTGGGCGACTTTGGGCGGGGAGGCGGAAGGTTGCGGGAATTGCCCTCCCGCGGTGGGGGGGCGGGCGCGGCGGGCTCGGGGCGGAGGGGAGGTTCGAAATCGCCACTCACGGCGTGAGGTCGATTCGAATCGCCCTCCCACGGCGAGAGGCGGGTCGGGGAACCGGCCTCCTCCCGTGGTGGGGGCCGATTGGGGCCACCTCCTTTGAGGACGACGATTCAAAGGAATCGCCCTCTGTGAGGAGGGAGGCCCGACTCGGTCGCCCTCGCGACGGGGAGGGTGATTCATGGGGTCCGGCCTCCCCGCGGCGGGGCGATTCCCCGGGGGCTCCGAGCACCCTCTCGTGGGAGGCGATTCCGGAATCGGCCCCTTTGTCGCGAGAGGAGTGATTCCCGAATCGACCTCGTCATTGGAGGGCGATTCTGAATCGACTCTGTAGCGGGAGGGCGATTCCCGGAATCGAGCTCCCACTGCTAGGACCTCGATTCTCGGAATCGGCCTCCCGCCTAGTGACCGGCCTCCACTGCCCCCTGGGCGGGAGGCCGATTGGCGACGCCACCACGATCAAAAAATTCTTTTATTTTTTTATTTTTAAAATAATTTTTTTTAAATTCAAAAAATTTAAAATTATTATTATTATTATTTAATTCAATTTTTATATTTGAAATTTAATTTTTTTTAATTTTTTTTAAATTTTATTCATTTTTTTTGTTTTTAATTTTTAATTTTTAATTTTTTTTTTTTTTTTTTTCTAAATTTTGTTAATAATTATTATTATTATTATTATTATTTTTTTAATATTAAATTTTATGTTTAGATTTTTCATTTAATTTTTTAAAATTTAGTAAATTTTGTATTTTTTTTTAATTTATTTGAATTTAAAAATTTTTTAAATTTTTTTTTTCTATTATTATTTTTTTAATTACATAAAATTTTTATATTTTTTTATTTCAATTAAAATTGTGTATTTAGAATTAGATTTTTTTTAATTAAACTTAATATTTTCAAATTAATATGTTTTTTATTTTATTTTTTATTTAATATATTATTTTAATTTATTTTTTTCAATTTTTCAATTTTAATTGATTTTTAAAGTTTTTTAACTTTTTATTTTAACAATTTTTTTTTTTTAAACTTTATATTTAAAATTTATTTGTTTATTCATTTATTTATTAAAATTTAATATATTTTTTTAAAATTTAATTTGTTATTTTAAAATAAAATTTAATAAAATCTAATATATATATTTTTAATTTAAGTTCATATATACATATATTTTATTTTTTATAATTTAAATTTAATTTATTTTTAAAAATCTATTTGTTTTTTTAATATATATTTTTTAAATTTAATATTTTTGTTGTATTTTATTTTTCATTTTTCATTTTTATTTATTTTTTCATTTTTCTACTTTTAATTTCAATAATGTGTTTTTTTTTTTTTTTAATTTTTATTTTAAAGTTTTAAATTTATTAAAATTTAATATATTTCTTTAAATTTAATTTTTTATTTTAAAATTTAATTTAATTTTTTTTTTTTTTAATTTAATAAACATTTTCTTTTTCTTTTTTAAATTTAATTTGTATATTTTATTTTTTATAATTTCTTTCTTTTTTTAACTTGTTTTTTTTTTTTTTTTTTTTTTTAATTTAATATTTTTATTTTGTTTTTTATTTTATTTTTATATATTTTGAAATTTTAATCTTTAATTAATTTATTTATTTTTCTTAAATTTTAGGTTTTTTTAATGTTTGAATTAAAATTTTTATTTTGTATTTATTTTTATTTTTTTATTCTTATATATTTTTAAATTTTAAGCTTTAAAATGTTTTTATTTTTTAACTTATTTTTTTTCTTAAATTTTAGGTTTTTTTTAATGTTTGAATTTTAAAAATTAAAAAATGTTATTTCTATTTTTAAAAATGTCAAAAATATGACACAATTTTTTTTTTTATTATTCCAACATCAACTGGTTTTGTTTTGAGGGTGTTTTTTCAATCCGTTTTTCAAGAAACAATTTTGTTTTTAGCATAATTTTATAAAATGTTGAAATTTGACCTTAAAAAAAAAACCAAGTGCGTTCTGGAATACACTTTTTTTTTTTTTTGGGGTGTTTTTTCATGTTTTTTTAGTCTTTTTGGGCTAGAGTTCTCGTTTTGAGGTCAGGTTACCTATTTCATCGGTAACAGTGTTTTGACACTATCAAACCACATCAGATGAATCTTTTGCATGAGTTGGAAGGGTCTATGAATCCAACTCCATTTCTGAAGACCATGGAAGGAGGTGTAAGTTTGTTTGATGCCTTGCCAAGGGCAAGATCTCCATTGAGTGAAGGGTCCTCTTCTCAAGAGGAAAGCATGAAGGTTTCTCCTTCAATAGTTGACCAAGATCTAAAGTATCCCATTGATGATGGGACAATTTCAGTTATTGAAGAGGAGGAGAAGACAAGAGATGATAATGCAATCACAACAAAGGCACCTCAAGAACCTCATGAAGAAGAAGTTGGAGCACTTGCTCCAAGGGAAGAAACTCTTGCACTCTTGTAAGGAGTTCCACAAGGTCTCACACATAAGGCTCTTGGTATGACACATGAGAAACATGTACCATCATTGTCAAATGATGAGATCTTGGAGATAGAAGGAAGAAAAGAGGAGGAAGTGCATCACAAGGTGGAGAAAATGAACCTCCCTCTACTTCAGAGCTTGGAAGCAAAAAGAAGGCAAGAGGACCTATGCATCAAAGGTAGGGGAAAATCTGCCTACCTACATCCACATTCTACTCTATGCCTTGACACCTCTTTGCAAGGAGGTAATTTACCAGGAGCACCTCTTAAGAGGAGGAAATCTAAAGTGTTCTCTCAACTATGGACAGCATATACATACCTGGATAAGGGGGGAGCCTTGGAAGAAGCTAGCACAATGCAGAGAATCTCTTATGGATTTAGAAGAGAGATGAGTAGTTTCTTGAAAGGGGCAGTGCTAACTCCCACTAAGATATCTGCACTGAGAGAGGAGAAATCAGAGATATATGATGACATGAGTATGAAGACACATGGAAACTCCATATCTTTGGGGCAGCCCATGATCTCTTCATTCACAAAGGATATTTTTGAAGATGGCAAGGGGATCTTAACCCTCTTGTATACATGGGCCAAAAGGAGGAGGTTTTGGAAAACAAGGACTTTCCAAGGGGAAGTTGATTTCCATGTGCTCCAATCTTGTCTTGTGCAAGATTAGCTGCAAATGGGGCAGCAAAGGGAAGATTATGATGCTCCAACATGTGATCTTGATATCAAGGATGTCAAATATGGGAGCCATGAGAAGACAGGGGCTGCATTTCAGACCTCTACAGTGCTGTCATTCTTGGAGAGCTTGGATCCTTATTGGGATTCCCAACTCAGGAGGGAATACTCCAAGGACCTTTTCACATGAGGGGTTCTTGATGGGGAAGTAGTGGATGAAAGGTTCAAGGTGGTGGATGGAGTTATCTATTTCTATAATCTTATTCTTTTGGTTAGTGACTCCAAGCTCAATGAGAGACTACTAGATGCCATCTATGAGATCCTGCTTTCCAAACACACTGATTTTGTCAAAGCATATCATACTCTCTTGGGTGGTTTCATATGGGAAGGTTTCAAAGAAGAGGTGCACTCTCATTTAAAGATGTGCATGGACTACTTGGTAGATGAGGAGGAACATAGCTCTTGGGGAGAGCCATCATTCACACCTCCTTACTCATTGAGTGTGAGAGGGGACTCATCTATGAGTCACCTCACTAATGTAAAGCAAGTGTATAGAGAGTCTTGTCTTTTTGAATGTTATCATGTATCTCCTATATGCTTATACTTTTCTAACACTCATTTGTAGAACATTGCTCCAAAAGGGGGCACTATTTATGATGGGTTTCATGGGCTACTCAAGGCCATGAACTATGTTGATGCAGGACATTCCTTGGAGGACCTTGGAAAGCTATTATATTCCTCTTGGTGTGATTCTTTTACACCAACCATGATGTACATTCTCCAAGCATTCCAAAGACATGAGGAAGCAAACAAGTGTTGGGGAAGGCACTTGTCACATCCTATTCTATGGCAGTTAAAGATAAAACTACACTAGTTTCACATGAGGGAACATCTTCCTTCTCATTTATCATACATGGAAGCTAGCATGATCCTAATTATGATCCCACAAGCTAAATATCTCCTTATCTTTGTTGGAGGCATAGCTGGAGGAGAGGCACACTTGTTGAATGTGCCCTTGGGGAAAGGGGTTTCCCACTCTTTTTGCATTACATGCTTCCATGGGAGCATGATAATTTGTATGGCCACTATGATAGATCACTTGTGTCTTTGTAAAGTGAGCCATATGTTTGTTGATAACATGCCTCCCATATGTATTGGGGAGGAGATTTGCTATGGATTGCCAAGCTGGGAGGTGATCCACTTCATTTGGATGATAGCATGGAGATGGGAGTCTTTCATAGATCATGAAAATCCCCATGATTTTCATCACTTCTATCTTGAGAAGGCCATGGATCAGCAAGGAGGTTTCCACAACAACCTTCCATTTCTTCATGATGAGAGCCCTTGGGTTTATTCACCAAAGGCCAACTTGCATATTGAGGGAGGATCATTGGAAGACAGAGCTATTGTAGGAGATTTAGATCAATGGTGGAGACTAACAGATGAGAAGGCCACAAGAGAAGAAGGGGAAGTTTTGCAGCACCCTTGCAGTTGCTTGAGGACAAGCAACATTTGGGAGGGGGAGACTGTAATGTTCCTAGATTATTTTCAGCTAATAGGAACATTAATTTTTCCTTGTTTATTTTTGCATTTCATGATTAATGAATAAATTGTAAAGGAGGACATGTAAAACTCCTAAAACAAAGAATGAATCAATGCCTATGTGAACAGAGACATATCTGGGCTATTTAAATAAACTCCTGCAAGTGTGAATGGGTCTAAATCACAAGAGTGGGCCATCTTTGACCAAGTCAAATAGCGCAGTCTAGATGCATTGAACCTCTTTGAGGCAAAACACAGTTCTATAAGGAGGGTCTAATGTGAAAAGGGTTAAGTGACTCAATGTGGTTTATGGTTTGGAAAGACTCCTATCTTATAAAAGGAAGAGGAGGGCAGCAAGGAGAGGGTGGTTGAAGATTATCATTTCTCAAGGAATTGTCTGCTAAACATCCCTTGTTGGGCATTCCCGTTCAGGAATCCCACCTTCTTCCTTGAGAAACTCTTGGAGGAGAATTGTGCTAAAATTTTCCACTATCAAGCTTGGACCAAGCTTCACCTTCCATTTACAATGCTGCTCCTATTGAGGGTTGAGCTTTCCTTGCGAGTTACAGCAAGTGGAGATCTAGATCTGCTCAGATATAGATGATAGTAGTGGCTCTTCTCAGTGAGTGTGTCATTTAACTTCCTGGAAGAGTTAATTTGCTGATTGTACTTGATCTACATCTTATCATCAGGCCAAATCATTCTCAAAAGCTACAACACTGTTCCTCTCCCTAAGACAACATTATTTTCATATCTATAGCTGCAGGGTGTTTTGCCTACGTTTTGGAGGAGAGATCTCTGGCGTTGGGGTTCTTCCTTTCACTGTGGTGATCTATGGATTGGCCATCCAATCCATGTTTTTTTCAGATCTGATCTACTATGTAATTTTATTATTCAGAAATTATGAATCATTTTTCAAATCTGAATTCTTAGATCTCAGATCTACTTCCAGTGCTTCATGTTTTGAGAAAAACCCCAAGGGGAATGTATAGATCAGCCTTTGTTGTACATGGATCTGTATTGAATCTAACTTTTTATGTACATATCTGATCTAGATCTAAAGAATGAATAAACTGATGCTTCATCCCTAGAAATAACGCTATTATGGTTATGAAATCTTTTATCATGGTTGTAGCACCTCATTTTTGAGGATTTCTCCTGTATTTTCTCATTCTTTCTTATGTAAAATGTATGAGTCATGCCACTGATATGATTTATCAATTTTTAGACCCTATTACAGCTAAACCCTTTAGAAAATTATGCTCTCATGCTTCAGTAAATTTCTGCATACTTCTAGTCATGGGAAATCAGGGTTTTCTAGCCTAGTTAGGAAAGGAGGAACTGTTTAACATAGAAAAACGCATTTGGTTTTTCTGAAATTTGACATGGGAGTCCCTCATAGCCCTAGCTATCATATCCAACCACTTTCCCACCTTATTTTTATGCAGATATCTGAATACATCCATTTTAGGGCCTAAATCATCACTTTTCCCCACCTTTTGTTCTATAAAACGCTGTATAAGGTTTTTTCTGCATATTTTATTGAAGGATAAGTGATTTAAAATCTGTATAAGACATATTTCTATAGCTCCAAATTGGTAATAACTCAGATTATTCCCAATAGTGTAGTTGTTCCTTAGTTGGGAACATTACACTATACGTGTAAAGATATCTACTGAATAGTGTCCCAAGACACAAGAAGAAGAGGAGGATATGTCCCATGTTCCATATGCAAGTGCAGTGGGTAGAATGATGTATGCAATGGTTTGTACTAGACTAGACATTTCACATGCAGTGGGAGTTTTGAGTAGGTTTATGTCAAACCCAGGGAAGGAGCATTGGACAACAATGAAGTGGATTTTTAGATATTTGCGTGGCACTAGTGATTATGGTTTGTGTTACCAGGGAAGACCAGGATTGGAAATAGTTTTTTACATTCGTGGTTTTGTTGATGCATACTGGGCTGGAGATTTGGACCAAAGAAGATCTATAAGTGGGTATGTGTTTAGCATATTTGGAGGTGCAGTCAGTTGGATGAGCAAAATATAGTTTGTAGTGGATCTTTCAACTACAGAGGCAGAATACATGGTAGCGACTCATGCAAGCAGACGAGTTTGGTTGCGAGAGATTGTGTTTGGTGGTGTTGGTGCGGTGACTAAGGATGGTATGATATTAGTGAAGAATTGGACCAGAGCCATGTCATTCAGAATAAAGCACATTGATGTTCAATATCACTTTGTGAGATATATGGTTGAGGCTAAAAGGGTGTTGCTGGTAAAGGTGGACACTTTGAAGAATGTTGCAGATGCATTAACGAAGTCTGTGAGCACTCAGAAGTTCTCTTGGTGTAGAGAAACGGTGGGTGTTGCAAAGTTGGGCTAATGACTCAGCTCTCCTGTGGTCCCCTGCGGAAAGAAAACAACAAGTGGGAGAATGTTGGGTATGTGTTATATTATTTCCACGACTAGTCCCACGTACGGAACAAGCAGGTAGTCACCGGGGGGGGGGGTAAACGGTCTTTCCAGGAAATTTTTAGTGTGCGGACCCCGCATAGATGGACTACCCATGTTTTGTGCATGAGTTTGCACATGGTTTTGGGGTACGATGGTTTTCGACCCCTGGTATTTTGTAGATCTGGTCAAGGGAACTACAGTTATGTTCTAATCTAGGGTTAATGGATTGGGGTTTATGTATGCTTCGGCATGTATATATATGTGTTGTAACACTAAAAGGAATATAATGAAAAATCAAGCTAGTCGTCCCAATTTGGGATCCAGGGGAAAATATCTGTGTATATATGTTTTATGTTTTATGCTCTCGCTATTGTTTATTTTTTGTTTTTAAGATTCATTTGTAGATAATTTCTGTACATGGTTAAAACCTATAAGGAAGACATAAGAAGAGGGGCATACCTAGCAGGGCCTACAAGAGGAGGAGGAGGAGGAACTCTAGCCATATTGGCAGTGAGAGTGCTAGTTGAAAATGCAGTAGAGGGAGTATTTTTTAGACTAGGAAAAGAAGTAGTGAAAGAGGATGTGATGTTAGAAAATTGACTGGAAGGAATTTGGAGCTTAGAGACAAAATAGCTCCACTCAGGTAAAGGGACACAAGCCCTCCTTCTCAACAAGAAGTCAAAAGGATCAAGTTCTTTCAGTTTTTCAAATGAATCTTGCTTTAATGATAATTCTGATGTGACAGTTTCCCAAAACCCCTCTTTATCTTCTTTTGACACAAGAGATGTAGTATCAATTCCTAACCTTTGTAGATTTAATACAATTTCAGTCAATTCATTCTATGATTTATATCTAAAAATAATTTCTTCTGTATTTTCATTAAACCCTGTCTCTTCAAAACTTCGAACAACCTTAGAAGGTAAAGATGAATCTCTTCTAAGATATGGATTGCCTGATTTTGATGAGGTACCAATACCTATGAGATTTTTTCTAGATCATCAACTATCTCTGGTGAATTAGGGTCTAGATTAATCCTTGTATGAATCTTCTTAGAAGCCACCTTTGAGCTAAGGATCTCAATGGAGTCACCAAGGTATAAGTACAGGCTCAAATAATTTTGATCTCCTACTACCTTCAAGATCTTAGTTACTTTGATTGGAAATAATTTCCCAGGATAATACAACTTCGAGCTCCCGACAGACACACCAAAATATTATCACTAAGCTGGAATGAGTTAGATGTTCAAATGTCAACCTAGCATAACTATTTCAAACCACTTTTGACTGAAAGTTAGCCCTTCCAATCAGAGAGGGTTCTCTCAAAGAAAACAAATTGATACTCAAGATAAGATTTCTATTGCATATGGCTAAATCTTTTTGTGTTCTAAGTTATTTTTGTAGGTGGAAGAGTTTATGAAGGCTACCATTGGGCAAGGAGTCAGCTAAGGGACTTCAATTTCAAGCAAATGCATCCATGGAAATTGAGGAAATTGGGCTTAAAAGATAACTTTTACAACAAAATCATAGTACATGAAGGAAATTGGAGCATAGAAATTATGAATTCCAAGTAATCATAATACTGAGATGCTGATAACGATATACAAAATAGAGATATACAAACACATAAGATCCAAAAGAATCTCAGGTTTTGAAAGACAAGTACTGCAAATTGTATATTAGCTTGGTAGAGAAAAATTACATAATAACATTCTCATTACATTCATCAACCCTTTCAAACTCAAAAACTCCCTCATTTATAGAGTGAGGTCTCTTTTACAATGGTTTGCCACCTTGGCTAGACCTTGATACTGACCTAGAGACCTAATCAAATAGGATTACATCATATTGAGGATAAATAGGGATATTTTCTGTTTTGATAGAGTTTATAATAAAAAAGGATTCTATTACTACTAATAACTCCAACAAAATATCTAACAACCTATACTTGTCATCTTTATCAAACCAAACTGACATGTTGAGGTATTTTCCAATTGATGCACTGGAGTTAAGACCTTGTGAACCTAAGTTTGAGACGGTGGGTTGTATTGATGATGTGGCATCATTAGTTGACTTGATGAGTTATTAGCCACATGGTAGTTGAATGCTGAATTGTCCTCTTGGAAAAGTGGAATAATAATATGCATGGTTTTATTATTTCATTCATCCACCTTTTCACTACATTGACTGCTCAAAAACATCGAAAACACCTAACGCTAGAAGAAAAATAGAGTACAAGAACTTCCGTAATGAATTTTCATAGAAAACTTCAAAATCGACCTTCTGCATAATATTTAAGCTTTCTGATTGTTGGAGGGTATTCCTTGAGGATAACGAGGTAAACACATGCCTTAAGCCATCCCTGTTCTAAAATTTTTTCTCATGTTTATCCTCAAGGAAAGCTACAACAACTTTTGTAGAAAATTCCTGTCTTTAAGCCTGGGACTTACTACGAAAGTACCTGATTTACTGAATTTTTGCACCTTCTTCCTTTTTTCATCTCCAAAACAATTTAATCAACCTATATATGTATATGTAATAAAATAAGCCATAATATATCCCAAAAATGTGTAAACTTACCCTTTTTATGGAGAAACATCATAAAAAACAGTTATGAATTTCAACTCCCTCTTCAAAAGTTAATCTTGTATCATCTGCATTTGTACTTCTAGGTCTCTGTCCTAACCTTGTAACTTCTTCCTTTCTTCTTGTAGCCACATATTTCTCCTACAAAGATGATTCATCATCCTGTGTAGAGGCAGTGTCCTCTTTAGCATCTTCCTAGACTTATCTACCATTTCATTGAAAAAATCTATTTGCTTACTCATTTCCTTTTTGAAATCTTCCATCTCCAACTTTGTTTCTAGAATCTTTGTCATACCTTCCCTTAGTTGTTCTTGTAGAAGCTCCATCTCAGTTTTCTCTTGGAATTGATCTTTACCTTTCCTTCTCTTAATTGAATCTACTTTTTCTGAAGGTAATTATGATATCTCCTCCAATGGTAGCTTCTCCTTTTTTGGTTTCTTAGGCATCATTTTAGGCATTTTTCCCTTCGACTATTGTGACCTATTGACTGGATTTATAAGTTTAAAGATAAACCTTGAGTCTTCTTGTGAAAATTACAACTTATTAGACCTTTTGTTTTTCTTTTTTGTATATGTTTCCTTGATTTCAATAGGCTTTACAATTGGACTCTCTTCAATTTCAATTTCCTCTAAGATGTCTGCTAACTTTCCTCTTCCCTTCATTTTAATTATAGTGAGCCTCTTGTGGGTCCTTGTATATGTTTTTAATGACTGCTAGTAGAATTATTATTTGACACCACAGTATTTTGTACTTGTTCAACCTCTAGCTTCATAGGCTCTACCTCATAATGTATAGGCTCTACTTCAGGCTGTATTTCTGCCTCATGGTCAACCACTAGTCCTGCTTTAGATTTATTGCCTTTCCTAGGTGTATTATATTTAGATCTTGGTGTTTTCCTAGGAGTAAGGACATCAACCTCATAGCCACTCAAAAAAAAAGAATGTAGACAAATCCCTTTTCAGTTTTTTTAATTCTTCAAGTACCAGCAATTTGATAAGAGCATGATGAAAGATGGAGGTATCACTCATTTTAGGTTTGGCCTGAACCTTGTTTGCCATTTTTCTCAAACTCCTAAACAAATAAAAAGGAAGATCCAAGGGTTGTTTCCCTATGAAGTGTAGCAATAATTTGAAGTGGCATTGATAAATCATATTGAATCTACCCTCATAGGTGAAATATTTCTGAATCACCATTAAGAACTTGGAAAAATTCTCCTTAAGGCATGTTCAAGAGATACTTGAAGTCATATTGATGCCTTTATGCTCCTCTTTCAAGAAATATCATAGTTCTATAATTTGAATTTCTTAACCTTGAACCATGATTCCCCTAATCTTGGGATCTCAATAGCTTGCGCAATTGTGTCAAGAGACACAACAAAACTCAAAATGCCCACCTTCGACCTTGTGCCTGTAAAATTAACAACGAAATCCTTTGAAACTTGTGCATGGTATCCCTTCAATTTTTGACAAAATCAAAGGCAACCCACACTAGAAAATGATTGGGAGAAGGTGGGGTCTTCCTCGAGAAACCTCATGTCCATGGGCTCGTACCTAACAACATCTCCACTTTTATACTTCTTATTTTGTGATGCCATTTCTTCAAATTCTGATGATCAACTCCTTCCTTGACACACCTACAAAAGTTTTTGAGCCAGCACACAAATTTTTTGACACTCTTAGGACCTAACCTGAGACAATTGCTAGACAAACCCTAGATATCCAGACCGATACTAAGACAATAAAACAACTTACAAGGATGAGGATAAATCGTATTTGAAATAGGAAATCAAAATGAAGAGGTGTAAATGAAATTATGATGACCGAGAAGATGCATGTGTTTACAAATGATGGAAAATAAAAATATGGAGCAATGATGAGCCAATATGCTCTAAAAAACTATTGATTTGACCTTTAATGACAATCTGTAGCTGTTTCCCCACTGTTAGAAAAAAAGATGAAATTCACATCGAATCCTGTGTTCGGGAGGCTGAATTTGCTACGAAAGTGCCTAGAACTTCCGTAGAGAAACATGACCTGTTTAAATTGAATTTTCTACGGAAGTATGTAAAAGCATTAAATTCACCATAATGACCAAATTGACTTATGCACACCCAAATTTTGGATTTTTCATAGACAATGAAACCTATTACATCAATGATGACCTTTCAAACTCACCAAAAGACCCTCATACATGCAATTTTTTTTAAAAATCTCAAATTTAAAAAATCCTATCCAATCTTAAATGACTTATTCAAATTCACTCCAGATGAACCGAATGGTTATCATGGATAAAAAATTGCTCCACCAATTTTCACCAGAGAGTAATTTTAAATATCGAGGGCTTTCTTTTATCAAACCCATTATGTACAAGAAATTCATGGTGGGATCGATGTGAGTGGTCTTGTTGTAGGTGTATATGTGGTGCAAGAATTCCTTGTAGTGGGTGAATCCCACAATGTGGGCTCTAGAGAGAGTGATCATTTATTCCTGAGTTAGGCCTTTAGAGCCAAAGAGAATTGTAAGGTTGTAAAAATTCATGGAGGATAGTGGTCGGTTCCCTGCTACTCTCCATTCCTTGGAGATATGCCCATCTTTATTCCCATTCTTAATGAGATAGTAAGGCCCTAATCAGGTGCTCAAAATTATGCTAAAATATGAAAGTTATCAGAATGGTGTGGAACCTGAACGACCACATAGATATCGTCGTTCTAAATCCGGTGCAACTCATTTCACGGAAAATCGACACCGCATGCTCCCAAAAACGTGTTCTTCCCACTTTTTCAAATAAGCAAATTTAAAAAAATTGTAGTACAGGCCAGTCAACAGTCCATACAGCTGACTGGGCATGCCTACATGGTAGGGTGACTATGCACATGATGGTTTTCCTTCGACATATGGTATTTTTCCAAGTGGAACTTCTTGGTTGGCTTGAAATGTTGAATTCTTATTGGTTGTTTGGGTATCCAATCATAGGATGCCACGTGGCTCAACCAAGCATCACCATGTGGCAGCTCGAAGGCTACCAAAAAAATTGTTGTGGACTGACCGGAGTGGATGAAGTCAAACTTCTAACCTCCTAACAAACAACATAACACCTTTACTGTGACGCCATCTGTTAGGAATCTGTAATTAGCAAGATTAGCAAAGTCCAATCACAGAAACAACATCGTTTCAACCACTTTGGGATTCTAGGATCTAGCCCTCCTGAATCCGGAGAGGGATCTCTCCAATAAGTGCAAAGATGGATTTGTCTTTGAAGTTTATGGTAATGATGTTAGGCTAGTTATGAAGGCCGAGGGTTTTGTTTTGTTTTTGGATGGTTGAGCATGATTATTATTTGAGGTGGAAAGTTCTAAATGCAAAGAGTTTCAAAGGTGAGAAGTTGCAAGCAAATAGAACAAGCTTTGGCCAAGAAGATAGATAATTGCAGGTTTTAGTCCATTGGGCTATGGAGTCATAACGAGGCGTGCAGGCTTTGATCAGAGCAACAAAGTCAAGAGTGATCCCAGGGGCAAGTCATCTATATCACAAGATTATTGAGATTAAAATGATGGAATGGAAACAGTAAAGTGTTGGAGGGGTGGAAACTGATAATAATTTCACAAGGGATTTATAGTCAGTCCAAACAAGAAAATCCTCTTAAGTAACTATTTAAAACCAACCAAGAACAGGGCTAACCGTAGACTTCTTGGGAAATTTTGTATTAAAGCAGCTTAATTGACAAACAATCCAGTAATCCGCATAACTACCTTTAGAAAGTATGAAAACATATAAAAGAAACAAAGTTTAACCTAAGATCAGATAAGGTACTTTTAAACCTAGTCTGCTTTCAGTCAACACCAAGGGAAACCTTCAGAATTTGCCTTTGGAGAATAGAAACTAGAAATAGGGAAAACCATCACTTTACTAGTCTAACTTTAATAAGCAAATGATGAAAATAACTTTCAAGAACAATGTTTAAAGCAAACAGTAGGACGAGGGAACGCCAACATTCCTAACTTCTTAAACTGTATTGAATCATTCTTAAAGAAACAAAATGGAGGAAAACATTGAGATAAAGCTTATCAGTCAGAGAAGGGTAATGGTAAACAGTGAATCCTAACTCTATAAATGATGTTCTTTATCAGAGAATAGTGAACAATATGACGTACATAGAAGGAAAAACCATAACAAATAAAGGGGCACTTCACCAGTGATATAGACCATGATCCCAATAAACAGCTTGTTATTGATGTCAAACCAGTTACAGTCTTCAGGTCCAATGTTTCAGTTCAGCAATCATCTTCACTATTCAGCCTAACTAATCTAAACACAAACAGAGCTTCAAGGGCCAGTGAACACTATTTACAAGTAGAAGTTTCAAGCTCAAGTGTATTTCAAAGTTCTGCAATCAACATCAACCAACAGTTTCTCATCTTCTACAGAAGTATTTATAGAAGAATGAGGAGGTGAGATCTCAATAAAAGATCTCCCAAGATAATTAATACAGATAAATGACTTCTCGGCCTTTGAGGGGCTTGATGGAGAAGTTTACAGGTGTGTTATTGTATTAATTGATTTACATTCATGAATTAAGCTCGGTGGGAGATTTTGTTGACCTTTGAGGCTCTGTTTTATATTAAAGTAACTCTGCTGATATTTTGTGCATTAAATTCTTTCGTAGAATTAACTCTCTGGCTGCGCTGAGGCAAATATCTTCGTTTGATCAATAACTTCGGCCTCTGTTCAAATGCTTTGAGGCACAGGTGTCTTTGTGGTAGCTGGGAGGAATCAATTCGCCTCAGATGTGGTGGTGGAGGCCTTTCTGTCTGATAACACTTATGATGTTTCTTTAACTGTGTTTTAATTCTGGGGATTAGGCTTTTGATAATCATTCCTAGTCGTAATCCCCAAATTATCTTCAATCCTTCTGTTCTGTTGTGTTTTGTCTTCGACACTGATACTCTTTTAATTGTGATTTAAAATCATAGTGTCTTGTTGATGTGCAGGCCGAGCAGGGTTCTTAAGGCATCCATGCCCATGAAGCATCGACGAAACGTGGAATAAAGCCCTTGTAGTTCTTTCCCTTTAATAACGAAAGGCCAGAGGATCGTCACCCTCGGCTTCCTTTTTCTTTATATTATAATGGGAAAATCCTTTGAAACCTGCAAAACACAAACAATATTTAAGAAATCCTGCTTTTTTTGGTTTTATTGCTACAAAGGGTGAGGGGAGGAGCGTAGCCGTTGGATGGCAGCATCCAACGATGGAGATTAGCCAAGAAAAGGTTAAAAGGAGAGCAGAGGGAAGTAATAAGTTAGATCCGTCGATCTGCAGAGATCGACCGTTGGGAGAGATCCGGGATGTATAATAGAAAAATAGTGAAAATACAAAGAAAATATGTTAAAAAACCTTAGGCGGAGGGAAAATCAATTAAAAATAAAAATGGGTTTCGGGAGGAACACGAGCCGTCAGATGAGATCGAATGGACGGTCCAGATGCAATCAGAGGCATTCAATCGGCGGGGAAAGAATTTGCACAGCACTGAAAACTTGCGATGCGAATAAGCGTTGACCATCGATCTACAGATTAGATTGACGGCGGAAAGTGAATCAGGGATCTGCGATCGAGGCTTAATAATCAGTGGGGAGAGAGGAAGGCTGTAACAAAAATTCCCGATGCGATGTTGCGCGGGCCGTTGATCTGAGGATCAGATCGACGGCAGGGAAAGAATCAGGAGATGTCAATCGGAGGTGGAGGAAATTTTAACGCGCTTGGTGAAAATGTGGCAATGCAAATAAGTGCTGACCGTTGATCTGCAGATTAGATCGACGGAAAGTGAATCGGGGATCGGCGATCGGGGCTTAATAATCGGTGGGGAGAGAGGAAGGGTGTAACAAAAATTTCCGATGTGATGTTGCATGGGCCGTTGATATGAGGATCAAATCGACGGCAGGGAAAGAATCGGGAGATGTCAATCAGAGGTGGAGGAAAGTTTAACGTGCTTGATGAAAACGTTGCGATGCGATTAGCGCCTGGGATCTTTAACACTTGGTCCCAGGTGAAAGTTATATGGATGAAGTGGAGGGGGTAGAGTTTTATATATATATGACCCAATCGCATCAGAAAGTTTGATGCGGGTATATCAATCAACCATTTGTGAATTTCTCCGATGCGATTGCGCGATCGGGTCTTTTTAATCCAACCATTTTTTATTTGAAAATCATTGCATGGGCGCGTTAGGCCAAAACTTTGGAAAAAAGGGTTTTTTGTATTTATAAAGGAAAAAATGGATCGGGAATGGATTTTTTCAATGTTTTAAGCGCCGAAGGCGAGCCCACGGGTTACATGGAAAAATAATATGATTGGGGTTTATAAACATGGGGCTTAATCGCATTGGAATTTTTGTAATGGCAAAAAGACTTGCGCACGTGGATGTTTGCGATACGATAAGTGCTGTGAGGGGTTTAGCACCTGGTTCTAGGGTGTGGGCATTTGGGGGAAGTGTTTTATGATTTTGGCCCAAGGGGGCTTAAACCCTTACACAAAAATATGAATTTTTATGATTTTCAATGGTTTTCAAAAGGATTTGAGGTTTTCGGCAGAGTTCAAAAAGGAGTTTTAAACTCTGCAAGGGCGATTTTATGAAGGGGAGATGAGAAAAATGGAAAATAGAGGAATTTTATGGAGAAAAAGGGGAGCAAATGAAGGTTAGTCTCTGAGTGAAGGAAAAGGGAAAATGATGATTTTGCAACAGTATTTTCTCATGAAATCAACAGAATTTCTGAGTATAAAAAAGGGAATAGTGGTGAAGATTTGGACAGAGGCATGAGGCCTTCAAGAGTCTTCAAGAGCCAACACTTTTTAGTAATAAAATTTGTTCCTTGAAGGCTCAAAAAAGTTTTAGCCACCTTTTTCTATAACAAATTTTATAGGTGGCTAACAGTGGCTCCACTTGGGGATGGTGCCTTTCTCGAAGGCATCAAGAACTTCAGACTTGCATTCTCTGGGAGGCTGACCTGTGCCACATCCATTGGGTTCTTTGGGAGGCTGACCTGTGCCTCATCCATTGGGCTGCCCTTCCTTTGCTGCGATGATCTTGTTCTGAAAACATATTAGCAGCCATAAAAACAATGGAACAAGCTTTCTACCTACCCAATCCTACTAATCTAACATTTGTTTCTTCATAAGAGTGCACTTGGATTGGCAAACTCTTTTCACAAAATTTTATTCTTTTGAAAGCAGGAAATCTAATCTATTTCTACTCCTTATTTCTTCATGGACTCAGATTAAACAGTTGAGTCCATATGATTCTCTACCTAACTACTGTCTGTTGGGATTAAACTGTCCAACAGACTTTATTCTCTAAATTCTACAACAGAAATTTAAAAGCACTCAAGTCAGGATTGAACAGTCTAACTTGATGTTGGTCTATGGCATAAAAACAAGCTGCACATAGATATTATTTTGCACAAAATTTATATCAAAATGAAAGGCTTTAAGATCTGAAAGTTTCTCATCATGGCCTTCTCTTTTCTTTACAGCTCTGTTTTTTCCTCTTATTTGAGTTGTCTTTCCTTTGTCAACTGGTTCAGATTTTGAGCTGATTAGAACCAGATTTACATCTTTTTTGACTCAGAAAGTAAAACAGATTTAATTCATCTCTTTTTGGAAACATAGGTTCAGATTTTGAGCATGTTTGGACCTTTCATTTCTAGCCTAATCTACCTACTGATAAGCCAAGATTAAACAATTTGGAAAATCGAATTCACTAATCCTATCAGCAGTAAATTTAAAACTAATTAGTCAAGATTAGGCTGTTTAACTAACTAGAAGCGTGTTTTTCAGGAGTGGCATTTAAGCTTGCACACTTTCAGATTTGTTTCTCTTTTTTGGTATGGGGCTGTACCTTTCTTTTTTTCACAATCTGCCCTCTTTTCTCTTTTTCATTGTTTTTTTATTTTTTTATTTTTGAATTTTCTTCAAAGCAAAAAACAACAACTAACTACATGCTCAGAACTGAGCTTTATTGACATTCCTATCTAACCTATTCTAAACATGGAGTATTTACATATTCATATGATACAAAAGTGCCAATGCAGCCAGCTGAGTAATGCCAAGAAGAAGAAGAAACTCTGGCTGCTTGTCAGGGGTATCCATAGTATATTTTGAAGATTAATCTTCAAAATAAAAACTATCACAGAAGGTGACAGCTTTTCATGTCTCTGGCTCTTGCAAAGGATTACTGCTTGATAATTTGAGCCAGTTGGGATTTCTACACACTCTTCCAAAGGATCAACAAAGAAAAGATGAAGGTTCTCTTCTTTTTGGTCCTTCATGTCTGGTAGATTGCCTGCTTCCAAGACTTCAGCTTTGAGGAGCATATCTTTAGAAAGTTTCTTGGAAGCTTCATCATTTTTAACAGAAAAGGAAGAAGATTCTTCTTGAGAAGATGGTATATCCTCAGTAGGATAGTCTTCTATTTGTTTCTCTCCGTCTTCTTCATCATCATCTGAACTAGAGGACTCATCATATTTGGCAGTGTTGTTCTCTTGTAGCCATGGTAAGCTCTGGTTTAGTGGACTGTACTCTATGAGGAGGTTATTATGTTCTTGAGCAGGGGTATGTTCAATTGCTTCCTCGTTTTCAAGAGAAGGCTCCTTGTTTTCAACCTGCTCAAAAATTTCTTTGTTTCTTTCCTCCTCATCCTTTGAGCCGAAAGTCTGCTGAGTCCCAATCACATGGAAATTATTACTGATGATCTGAAATGAAGCAGGGCAAAGATCGAATGAATCTTGACTCACTTCTAGGCTTTGAAAACTTTCATCATCAGTATCAAAAATAGTCTACACTGGCTCATTACTTCTTTGAAGGAACTGATCTTCCTCCCATAAATCTGCTAATGATGATCCTGCAAAATTAATCTTTGTTAGGGAAGAATCATCACTAGATAGATCAAAGTTAGGAGAATCACGAATATAAGTAAAAATACCAATCAAACATACTGGGTTATCAGCAGGTCTTTCTTCATACTGATCTACAAAATAACTTTCTAAATCTGTACAACAAAGTTCTCTACGTGAATGGGCAAGAGTGTTTGTTTTGCAGAAAGTTTCAGAGAGCAACTGTTTATAAATAGTATGATCTATCTCTTTTTCTGTCAAAGGGGAGGATGTTTCTATGTTCCTTTGAACAGGAGTACAATAGTTCTCTATCTCTTGCGAAGACTGATTTTGAGGCTGGATATCTTCTTGAGCCTCGGCTATAAGGGATGATGAATCAACATTTGAGTTTTCAGGGATATCTTGAGGAATGTTTTTTATTTCTTGGATCATCTCTTCCTCAACTGGTTCATATATGTTCTTAAAATTTTTCAATAGGATATTAAACTCATGAATGGCTGTTAAAATATCTTCAGGATGCATCTCTTCCAAAGCTTCCTCATTATCTATAATGTTTTGGGTGATGTTTTGTGAATGGATCATAATATATTGCACCCAATGATAATGATGTAGTGTTTTCTTTATAGTTCTCATAGAACACATATTCAAGGTCTCTTAAAGAAAACAAACTACTAGATCTTAAGCATTCATACCAATCCCTAGCTTTTCCTTCTAATGTTAACATGAAAATTTTCATTAGGCAGTCTTCATGCCATTCAAATTTCAACCTCCATACATGTATGTGAAATTTGATGAGATGTAATAAAGGGTCATCAAACTTTTCACCTTGAAAAACAGGTAGATTGTCATCCCAATTCACCTGGGGCATCTTATGTGGAAACCCAGGGATATGATCTCTACTCATTGGGGCATATCTTCGTTGTATACTTGGAATCATGTTTGTAAATCAAGAAAGAGGTCACTGCGTCTGGTCAATCAGTTCAGGGTCTTCTACCAGTGGAGTCATTTGGTCTTTTGGGAGTTTCAGAGTGTGGAGTCGCCAGGTGGAAAATGTTTAGCTCATAAGAGGTAAAATGTTTTATGGTTCCACCACCATGGCTTTCTTGTAGCGCTGCAAGGTTTTCAGGAACTGAATTAGCTCTCAAGGGTGATTTGAAAAAAGTTGAAAATTTAATCTTAGTAGGCCTCCCAAGGATACTTTTAGGGTTATCAACTATCTCAGATGGATTTGGGTCAGAGTGGGCTCTAGTGTGAATCTTTCTAGGAGCCACTATCCTGTGTTTTTCAGACCCAACTTAAACAAAAATAGTTTAACCAGATATGACAATCTTTAAAAGGTCAACTAATCTATTTATACATATTTTAATCCTACTGTCCTTTGACTGATTTTGAATTATATTTCGATGATAAGGGTTCTTCCCAGTGGAGTCTTAAGGTCTGTTCAGGATTGTGGAGTCACCAAGTGGAAGTTTTTAGCTCCTAAGGAGGTAAAAGGTTTTATGGTCCACAACCATGTTTATTAGATACCGATCTGAAATATTTTTTGGTTTTTCTGAGTTTCTGTGGTTGTATGGAAAACTAAAGAGTCTATAAAAATTGGCCAAGCAACTATGAACTCAAAAATCTCCCCAGTGGAGTCGCCAGAAATGTTAGGAATCTGTAATTAGCAATATTGGCAAAGTCCAATCACAGAAACAACATCATTTCAATCACTTTGGGATTCTAGGATCTAGCCCTCCTGAATCCAGAGAGGGATCTCTCCAATAAGTACACAGATGGATTTTTCTTTGAGGTTTAGGGTAATGATATTAGGCTAGTTATGAAGGCCAAGGGTTTGTTTTGTTTTTGGATGGTTGAGCATGATTACTGTTTGAGGTGGAAAGTTCTAAGTGCAAAGAGTTTCAAAGGTGAGAAGTTGCAAGTGAATAGAACATATATGGCTAAAAATATAGATATAACGCTGGTTTTTAGTCCATTGGGCTATGGAGTCATAACAGGGCTTTAATTGAGCAACAACATCAAGAGTGATCCAAGGGGCAAGTCATCTATATCACAAGATTATTGAGATTAAAATTATGGAATGGAAACAGTAAAGTGTTGGAGGGGTGGAAACTGATAATAATTTCATAAGGGATTTATAGTCAGTCCAAACAAGAAAAGCCTCTTAAGTAACTATTTAAAACCAACCAAGAATAGGGCTAACCGTAGAATTCTTGGGCAAGTTTGTATTAAAGTAGCTTAATTGACAAACAATCCAGTAATCCGCATAACTACCTTCATAAAGTATGAAAACATATAAAAGAAACAAAGTGTAACCTAATATCAGATAAGGTACTTTTAAACCTAGTCTGCTTCCAGTCAACACCAAGGGAAACCTTCAGAATCTGCCTTTGGAGAATAGAAACTAGAAATAGGGAAAACCATCACTTTACTAGTCTAACTTTAATAAGCAAATGATGAAAATAACTTTCAAGAACAATGTTTAAAGAAAACAGTAGGACAAGGGAACACTAGCATTCCTAACTGCTTAAACTGTATTGAATCATTCTTAAAGAAACAAAATGGAGGAAAACATTGAGATAAAGCTTATCAGTCAGAGAAGGGTACTGGTAAACAGTGAATCCTAACTCTATAAATGTTGTTCTTTATCAGAGAATAGTGAACAATATGAAGTACATAGAAGTAAAAACCATAACAAAGAAAGGGGCACTTCACCGGTGATATAGACCAGGATCCCAAGAAACAGCTTGTTATTGACGTCAAACCAGTTACAGTCTTCAGGTCCAATGTTTCAGTTCAGCAATCATCTTCACTATTAAGCCTAACTAATCTAAACACAAACAGAGCTTCAAGGGCCAGTGAACACTATTTACAAGTAGAAGTTTCGAGCTCAATTGTATTTCAAAGTTCTGCAATCAACATCAACCAACAGTTTCTCATCTTCTACAGAAGTATTTATAGAAGAATGAGGAGGTGAGATTTCAATCAAATATCTCCCAAGATAATTAATACAGATAAATGACTTCTCGGCCTTTGAGGGGATCGATGGAGAAGTTTACAGGTGTGTTACTATATTAATTGATTTACATTCATGAATTAAGCTTGGTGGGAGATTTTGTTGACCTTTGAGGCTCTGTTTTATATTAAAGTAACTCTGCTGATATTTTGTGCATTAAATTCTTTGGCATAATTAACTCTCTGGATGTGCTGAGGAAAATATCTTCGTTTGATCAATAACTTCGGCCTCTGTTCGAATGCTTTGAGGCACATGTGGCTTTGTGGTAGCTGGGAGGAATCAATTCGCCTCAGATGTGGTGGTGGAGGCCTTTATGTCTGATAACACTTATGATGTTTCTTTAACTGTGTTTTAATTCTGGGGATTAGGCTTTTGATTATCATTCTTAGCCGTAATCCCAAAATTATCTTCAATCCTTCTGTTCTGTTGTGTTCTGTCTTCGACACTGATACTCTTTTAATTGTGATTTAAAATCACAGTGTCTTGTTGATGTGCAGGCCGAGCAGGGTTCTTAAGGCATCAATGCCCATGAAGCATCGACGAAACATGGAATAGAGCCCTCGTAGTTCTTTCCCTTTAATAACAAAAGGCCAAAGGATCGTCACCCTCGGCTTCCTTTTTCTTTATATTATAATGGGAAAAGCCTTTGAAACCTGTAAAACATAAACAATATTTAAGAAATCCTGCGTTTTTGGGTTTTACTGCTGTAGAGGGTGAGGGGAGGAGCGTAGCCGTTGGATGGCAGCATCCAATGATGGAGATTAGCCAAGAGAAGGTTGAAAGGAGAGCAGAGGGAAGTAATAAGTTAGATCCGTCGATCTGCAGAGATCGACGGATGGGAGGATCCAGGATGTATAATAGAAAAATAGTGAAAATGCAAAGAAAACAGGTTTAAAAACCTTAGGCGGAGGGAAAATCAATTAAAAATCAAAATGGGTTTCGAGAGGAACACGAGCCGTCAGATGAGATCGAACGGACGGTCCAGATGCAATCGGAGGCATTCAATCGACGAGGAAAGAATTTGCACAACGTTGAAAACTTGCGATGCGAATAAGCGATGACCGTCGATCTGCAGATTAGATCGACAACGGAAAGTGAATCGGGGATCGGTGATCGGGGCTTAATAATCGGTGGGGAGAGAGAAAGGGTGTAACATAAATTGTCGATGCGATGTTGCACAGGCCGTTGATCTGAGGATTAGATTGACGACAGGGAAAGAATCGGGAGATGTCAATCGGAGGTGGAGGAAATTTTAACGCGCTTGGTGAAAATGTTGCGATGCAAGTAAGTGCTGACCATCGATCTGTAGATTAGATCGACGGCAGAAAGCGAATCGGGGATCGGCGATCGGGGCTTATAATCGGCGGGGAGAGAGGAAGGGTGTAACAAAAAATGCCGATGCGATGTTGCGAGGGCCGTTGATCTGAGGATCAAATCGACGGCAGGGAAAGAATCGGGAAATTTCAATTAGAGGTGGAGGAAAGTTTAACGCGCTTGGTGAAAATGTTGTGATGCGATTAGTGCCTGGGATCTTTAACACTTGGTCCCAGGTGAAATTTATATGGATGAAGTGGAGGGGGTGGAGTTTTATATATATATATGACCCAATTGCATCGGAAAGTTTGATGCGGGTCTATCAATCAACCCTTTGTGAATTTCTCCGATGCGATTGCGCGATCGGGTCTTTTTAATCCAACCATTTTTTATTTGAAAATCATTGCATGGGCGCGTTAGACCAAAACTTTGGAAAAAAGGGTTTTTGTATTTATAAAGGAAAAAATGGATCGGGAATGGATTTTTTCAATGTTTTAAGCGCCAAAGGTGGGCCCACGGGTTACATGGAAAAATAATATGATCGGGGTTTATAAACATGGGGCTTAATCGCATCAGAATTTTTGTAATGGAAAAAGGACTTACACACTTGGATGTTTGCGATGCGATAAGCGTTGTGAGGGGTTTAGCACCTAGTTCTAGGGTGTGGGCATTTGGGGGAAGTGGTTTATGATTTTGGCCCAAGGGGGCTTAAACCCTTACACAAAAATATGAATTTTTATGATTTTCAATGGTTTTCAAAAGGATTTAAGGTTTTCGGCAGAGTTCAAAAAGGATTTTTAAACTCTGTAAGGGCGATTTTATGAAGGGGAGATGAGAAAAATGGAAAACAGAGGAATTTTATGGAGAAAAAGGGGAGCAAATGAAGGTTAGTCTCTGAGTGAAGGAAAAGGGAAAATGATTATTTTGCAACAGTCTTTTCTCATGAAATCAATAGAATTTCTGAGTATAAAAAAGGGAATAGTGGTGAAGATTTGGACAGAGGCATGAGGCCTTCAAGAGTCTTCAAGAGCCAACACTTTTTAGTAATAAAATTTGTTCCTTGAAGGCTCAAAAAAGTTTTAGCGACCTTTTGTTATAACAAATTTTATAGGTGGCTAGCACCATCACCATAGGTCTTAACCATATACCAATCCCGCATTTATTTAATTTTTAACATCTGCCAGATACGGGTTGTGACCGACACCCAAAGCGTTAACCACCAAACCACTTAACCAACACCCTAAGAATCCGACATGTGAACGTGGACCAAAAATTAATGCTAACCGCTGGTGGGAGGGGGAGCAACCACAGAGACCAACCCCTAGGTGTGTGGCCCCCCCACATGACCCTGTTTTTTGGAAAATAGGTGTTAGTGGGAAAATTTGCGCACTGACAAATTATCCCAGTTTTCGGACAAAATTTCATCTAGTTAGCGAAATTTTGAGTGGATTTGTAGGTTCAGTGTTGGATTTGGTGGAAAATGTGGAGCGAATAGGGAAAAAGCTATGGGAAGTCATAACTTGAGGAGTTTTTGACCAAATTCAAGGCAGAAAGAGGCTACCCAGGCATTTTTTGGGCATTCTGGAGCCATTGAAATGAGTTTTAGAGTTGTTTGAGCATTGTAAACATATGTAATCACAATTTTGAGCATAATAGAAGAGGTTCAAGCCATTTGAAGCTAAAAAAAGAGACGTATCCCAGGCGGGGTGAACTCCTTCATCATGTGTTGTTGTATTATTATTTATGGTGATGTTCATGTTTGTTAGATTCTACTGTTTAGTCTTTTTTTATGTTAATTTTCTAAATAAATTCACATAGAAACACATAAAAACTCATGGAAAACTTGAAATTTACCTCATAATCCTCAAGCACTTTATTTATATTTTTAATTGGATCTTAGCACAAAAAACACTAATATTCCCATTTAAATCAAGTTGGTATTAGATCACTAGGTTTACTTGTGAGAGGAGGATATAATTATTTTGAAAGTGTTTAAATGCTTATAAGGGCGAAGCTTAAGAGAGGAGAAGTCAAGCTTGTGGGTGCAGGTTCTCTAGTTGGTGCAAGGAGAAGGAGGGCACCGTTTCCACAATCTCCACCACAAGATTCACCTCCACTTGCAGTAGAGGCTTCAGTAAGCATGTCTCGTGAGGATGAAATGATAATATGTTAGAGGATGAAAAGGCTTTTAGGAAGGTTTTATTTGAGATGACAGAGATGGTGAAGGTTCTCTATGAAGAGAGGAATACAAGGTTGCAGGGTGAAAGCTCGAGGCCTCCAAGAGGAGAGGGTTCTCCAGGAGGAGGAGGTAATGGAAATGGTGATAAGCCACCATATACTCCACCGTCATCCTCACCACCATATTCACCTTCATCTTCATCCTCTTCCACTGCTATAACCCTTACTCATACTCATCAACATACCTCAAAAGGAATTGGTAAAAAATCCTTGTTAAAACTTCATATTAAATTTGAGCTGCCTATGTATAATGGTGAAGTGAATGCATAGAAGCTTGAAAATTGGGTTCGTCAGTTGGAGGTCTAATGCAGGATTCAAAACCTTCAAGATGATGATACAAAGATTCAGTTAGCTTCCTTGAGACTGGATGGTGCAACACTAGTATGGTGGGAATCCAAGACACAATATGAGATTAAAAAACATGGTAAGATCTCACTCTCTTGGTCTAATTTCATTGCTGAGATTAAAATATAATTTTATATGCAAAAATATATCATGAATTGGTGGAACTCTAGGCAACTTAAAGGTCAAAGTGTGCAATATTACACCCAAGAATTTATAAGAAGAGCTCTTATGTTAGGTGTTGATTTGCATTCACAAGACACGCTACTGAAGTACATAGGGGGTTTACATATCTACCTAAGGCATACTATCCTTCTATTAAATCCCAGTAGTCTAGATGTGTAATCTACTCACCTTGATGCAAGAGGGAAAAATATTCCAGAAGAGGGTAAAAAAAGTCCATTTAAGGGCGAAGAGAGAGGAAATGGTTTCAAAGGAAAAGGAAAAAAAATTCATCCGTTAAAAATTGAGGATAGAAAATGACATGCAAACATTGTTCCAAAGAGGGTCATGTTGAAGACCATTGTTGGAAGCTTCATCCAGAGATGAGGCCCAAGAAATTAAACAACAAGGGAAAACAAAAAACAACTGCAACTACTCAATAGGATTTTGGATCCAATTTGGGTGATGAAACTAAAATTACAACCATGGGTATGAAAGGAAAAGAATCCATTGCTAGCACTAGTTCATAAAATTGTCACACTAGTAATCCAAATGAAGAAACAAGGATTGAATTATTTCATGTGAGGGTTATTTCAAAACATACAAAAATCAACACACTATTTGATAATGGGTCTCAAGCCAATTTGATATATGAAGACTTAGTCAAGAAAATTTATCTTGAAACCATTCCACATCACAATCCATATACATTCGGTTGGATACGAAAGAACACAAATTTAGAGGTTACAAGAAAGTGTATTCTTCGGTTTGTAATCACAGCAAACTTCATTGACGAAGTTGAATTAGATATTGTACCGCTTGACATTTCATGAATTGTTTTGGGTAGTCCTTACCTCTATGATAGAAAATCCATTTTATATCGCCATGAAAACAAGTACCACTTCTTTAAAGATGGTGTGGAGTATATTGTGAGAGCTCGTCGCAAGAAACTAAATCTTTCATTAGTTAATACATGGAAAATGAAAATACTAGTCAATTAAAGAAAGAATTTTGTGCTTCTTATGATTAAACCAAAGAAAGATTTTGATTATGAATCATTCCAAGGTTGTGATCCAAATTTGAAATCTGATTTGATTGAAGTGGTTAATCAAAATAATGAGATGTTTTAAGAACCAAAGGGTTACCTCCCAAGAGGGTAATCCAGCATGAAATATAGTTGTAGCAAGATTGTGATCCTCTTCCTAAAATTGGCATGTATAGGATGTCGGTGATGGAGAGTGCTGAAATAAAAAAGAAAATTCAAGAGTTGTTGGAAAATGGGATCATATGACCAAGTACTTCGCCATGCAGGTCCCCTATTCTGTTGGTGCCAAAGAAGGATGCAACATGGCACATGTGTGTGGATTTCTCTAGATTGAACAAAATTATGGTAAAGAACCGTTATCCACTTCCTAGAATAGATGATTTAATTGATTAATTGAAATATAAAAAGTAATTTAATAAGTTGGATTTAAAGAGTGGTTACCATCAAATTAGAAATGATGAATGGCTTGTTATGTAATGCTGAAGGTGACATTTGGAAGACAACATTCAAGAAAAAGCAATGTTTGTTTGAATGGCTTGTTATGCCTTTTGGTTTATGTAATGCTCCTGCTACCTTCTTGCATGTTATGAATGATGTGTTGAGGTCATTTCTTTATGAGTTTGTCATCGTCTACTTAGATTATATCTAAATTTTCATTAAATCACTTGATGAACATTTCATGCATGTAAGAAAAGGATTTGATGTCTTAAGGAAATAACAATGGTTTTTGAAGATGTAAAAATGTGAGTTTGGTGAAACTTCTTTCGTGTAATTGGGGCATATTGTTGGAAGAGGCGAGTTGAGGATAGACCCCTGTAAGGTTGAGGTCATTGTGAATTGGCCAACGCCCAAGACAATCACTGAGGTAAGAATTTTTTTGGGAGAAACCCAATATTGGAGGAAGATTATTGCTAACTTCTCTTCTATCGCAACTCCATTGCTTGCATTGACTAGTGTCAAATATGTCTTCCAGTGGGGAGGCAAGTAGCAAAAAGCATTCGTTGCTTTGAAAGAGAAGATCAATTCAGCCCCAGTACTTTCACTACTGGACTTGAGAAAACCCTTTGAGATTCAAATTGATGCAAGCAAATATGCCATGGGTGCAATCCTTATGCAACATGGTAATCCCATTTAATTTCATTTGGAAAATTTCAATGATGCAATGATTAACTATCCTACTTATGAAAAGGAGCTTTATGCATTGGTTTAAAGTGTGAAAAATTGGAAACACTACTTGATGGGAAAGGAAGCCATCGTACACACCGAACACCAAACATTGCAATACTTTCAATCGCAAACTAAGTTGCAGCAGTCAAGACACTTTCGATGGATGGGTTTCTTACAAAAATTCCACTTGCTCATTAGGTATAAGAAAGGTTTATACAAAAAGGTCGTTTATATCCTTTCTAGTCCTATTGTTAGTACAGTTACTTTACTCAAGAATAATTATGTTTTGCATGAAATTTATGTTGATCAATATGCATTTGTAATATCCCAAATGGGAAAATTCAAAAATACATGCATAAATAATGCATTTTTAGAAATATATGCTATAAAAATAAAAATAAGCCCTTGGATCCATTAGATATGACATCATAACACCTAAATCCAAGAGGAGATCAGAAAAAAATCATATTAGCTGAGGTAAACAAGCCTTCCACACCTAGTATAGCTCAAAAAAGTTGAAACCCCAAAACTACTGCAACATAAATTTACTGCATAAAGAGACAATGCAGTATAATGAGGGTTTATACTCAAAAATTGTAGAGAGAAATAGATCTACTCATATATTAAACAATATTTCTCAAAAGCTGAGATCTAGTCTCCTTTATACAAATCCAAGAGAACCCGGGAACGGTGTCAAGGAATACACCCAATACAAATGGTGATCTATAGCCTAAGGACTCAAGAATCACGGAAAACTAAAGCACATGAAGATAGGGGCTGATATAATACAAATATGATGCAAATCTACTTCAGGGTCTCCTCCAATGAAAGGTTGATCCCTTCAATAACAGGAAAACACTCAAACAGAGCCACAAAATCCCTTAATGAAGCTGGCCTCCAAAATAACGCAATTCTAGACTGAAATTACATTGTGGGTGATGGAAATAGATTTTCCTACTGAAAAAGATCTGAAATGAGCTCAAGAACTCTCCAAAATTATTTCCCAAGAGAAGGAATCCTCCTTCCTATGAACAACTAGCCCAGAAAATGGGTTTCTCAACCCTCCACTGCAACACCCTGCAACACAACACAATATTCTGCAGAAACTGCATTGTAGCTGAAGACTGAAGCTTGGCTAGAATTTTAGATGTGTGGAATGAAACATCAGGACTCTCCCAAGAGGTCTCTCAAGGAAAGAGATAGAATTCCTAAATAGGAATACCTTATGCTAAACAACACCAACAATCTTAGCTAAATAGCTATAGAAAGCAAAAGTCTAAATAGAAATATCAAAATATGATTCATTATCCCCCCCATATGGCTGCCATCCTCTTCCTTATAAACAATGTGAGCCTTCCCACCTCGGGTCCCACTCATTAGGGTGTCCACCATTGCACAATCAATCTCCCTAAAAAACTGCGTTGTACCTTCATTAATGCCACTCCTCCATAACAGTGTTGTTTCAACCTGTTCCAGCCCTTTTCACACCTAAGGGTCTTCAATCCAACTCTTATATAGCTGTCTAAACTAATCCTCGTTCATATTGAGCTACCTTTATTGATGATCCACTCCTCCCCCATTAGTAATGTTGACTTGGTCAAACTTGACTTTGTCCACATGCATTGACCCTTGTTCACACATGAGGGTGATAGATCAAGTTATATTATGATCCATTTTCACAACAAGAGGAAGTTTATGCATATTGAAGATAGGTATGGGCCTCCTTACCCATTTATTCATCTATCTAGATGCTAAGAACAAAATTAATATTCCTATTAGCTGCATGCTAATTTAGGAATATTACAGTCCTCCCCTCCCAAATGTTGCTTTTCCTCAAGCAACTGCAAGGACAAAACTGAAGAGCCTCCTCTCCTCCTCATGTAGCATCCTCATATGATAAATTCCTCCAAGGAACAAGATGTTGTCTCATCAATACATTTCCAAGTTGCCCCTTTCAAGTATGCAAGCTAGCTTTTGGTGAGCATCCCAAATAGTTATCATCATGTAGAAGTAAAACACCCATGGAGGAAACAATGTGATGTCTAGAGGCCTTCTTGAGGCATTAGGTCTGATATATATTGGGATCTATCATCCCCATGTGAATCTCCCATCCCCAAGCTATCATTCACATAAAATGAGCCACCCTCCAAAATGGTAACTCATAAAAAATTTCCTCCACCTTTGGCTCCTGCAATGTAGGTGGGTTGAATAACTGAACATGGTAGAAAAAATAGCCTACCCCACGCTGTATTTATCTCCACTCATGATAAGTGTAGAGTAGCTGCTGATCATGGGCTGCAATAATGTTGCCCTCAAGTGGAAAGAAGAATATTGGATCTTCAAATATCCTCTTCATAGAATCATGAAACATGCTGGCCCAATCCATCCCATACAAAGAGAATGGTACATCACCATATGGTATCCAAATCATAAAAATGTTGAATGTTAGGTGAATTTTTTTATATTCCCAATGGTTTTTCCAGTGGATATAGTGCAATCTTTCCAACTGTTGTTTGAGAACATTATGTGGCAAGTGGTCCTTCAACAAGTGGCTAGCTGTGCATGTTTTCTCATCTACTATGAGGTAGTAAATAGCATTATATATTAGTTGAGCTTGATAAGAATAACAATACACTTTCCAAAAGTCATGTAGAGAATGGCTATCTCCATCATAAGTGTTGGCCCTAGAATGACCATGAAACCCAAAAATAATCTTTCCCTCTTGTGGAGCAATGCAGTGTACATAGATGGTGATATAATGCATAGTGATTAGGTTGAAAGTGAGGTCCATGGATGAGTCCTCCCATGAGAATATCCTCATAAAAGTCGGAAAAATGAAAGGATGCATACTCCCCTTGGAATACTCCATCAATAGAATCATACTCCCAAGTGACAACGTTGTTGGCCTTAGTGATAAGGCTCTTGTCACTCCATGAATTCCTTCTTTGACATGCCATATGCCAAAGTCATCCACCATCATGCTACTATGTGTGGCAATCTCCTTCCTATGTGGAAGTACCTCCTTGTCCTCCAATGTTGAAGGGTAGCCTCTTTGCACTTTTATTGTGCCATCCCTTTCTCCGAAAATATCATGCCAAGTATGGGAAAAATTCTGCCCATACTCTCCCAAGAGTAGCCAAAGAAAAAATAACTCTTGCTGATCCCTCACACCTCCATCATGCAAATCACGAGGTGAAGATATGATGATTGACATGAAGAATGTCATATCAACATAATTCACCCAACCTCCTTGTTGCCAAATGATGCAAGTGTCCTGCCAAGTTTCCTCCACCATCATACCCTTAGGAGAAGGATATGTCATATGATGGCCAAAATATTTTAAGAGTAGCCAACGTAGCCATGCCTCTTGCTGCCCAATGTCATAAATATGCAAGTGGCTCACAAACCTCTTGCTCACCATCCACACCCATTCATCCACATGTGGGTGTCTCCACCATGCTCCATCCTGGTACTCCTCCAATGGGGGATACCATCCTCCCAAATCAGATTTCTACCTTTGCATTTCATGGGATGTTGAAATGCAACCTATTGGAGATCTCCCAAAGAAGATCCCACACCAATGACCCTATTGAATCCATAAAGATCCAAATATGCTGAAGGAAAATCCTCCTCATATGCCTGTACAATGCTCATCCTAATAGATCCATCACAATGATGAAAGACAAAGTGTCTCTCCTTGATCATCTTCTCATCCAATGTCATACAAGTGTAATGGTCATCAGAATGCTCTAATGATAGCTGGGCCCCAAATCCTTACTGCTATTTAATTATAGCATTGTTAATATCCTCAATGGTGTATTTGTTGTCTCATGCTCCAGCTCAATGCTGAACATAGAGTTCTGCATTGGATTGTTTAGGACAATGCTCATCCTATCCTACACAAGTCCACACCCCAACCCCAAGTGTTGTGTGCAGCTCAATAATGATACATGACGATGATTGCTTATCCATCCCTTAAACAACTCAAGGCTGCACAATGCAATGCAAGTCTGCTGCTCCAAATCAGCAGTATATGTTGACCCTCGGTCATGCAAAGGCATATTTCCACAACCCTCCATAAAATTTGTTGAAATAACAAAAGGTGGAAATTTATGCATACCTTTGTGAAGCTTGGGAACATCCTGTATGGCTACAAGGGTTCCTCCTTCCAATTTGTTGGTTCCCCAAAATGTTGAGGACAATGGCTGCTCCTCCATAGTTGTGTCAATGCTGGTACAAATCTCCTTAAGTGGTGGTGAAGGCTCCTCCCCTTATGATTTATTTTTATCAAATATTTTGATCACCCTTTGAGTGAAATTTGCAAAAGTAGTCACTCTTGCATGACTCAAATGGCTGAACCACCAAGTGCTTTCTTTACCCTCAAGGTGCAGCGCTGAAATCTCAACAACCTCTCTTTCTACCACTGGTTGTAGTAGGAAGAATGCATCTAACTTAATAACCCAAGCCTTTGCTCTACATGTGGATGATCCATCAAAAGTAGAAAATAGAAATATATTTCCCCTCATTCTCCTATTGTTGTAGGGCCTCCTTTCTTCTTCAAGCTGAATAAACTGAGGAAGAGCTAGAGTCTCCTTGAAAGCTCTAGGTTGAGACTTGTATTCTGCAAGGCGTCCACTCAGGATCTCATGTTCCAAGTGCCCTCCATTTCCAAGCCTCTTGTCTTCTTCCTCAAAAGGAAAGGGCAAGGTGTAATGCTTTGGAGCTTGCTACAACATTGGTTCTTTCTTTTGAGAATAGGAAGTACATGGTCCTTCCTCTTCTTGAAACCCTGTAAAATTTTCATTGCATTTCTTCTGTTTCATCAGCTTAACCGCCTTGGAGAGGTTCTTCATAGATCTGAAAAGTGATGAGACCAAGCTCATTACTTCCACCATTCTAGATCTCTTCTCCTTCTCTTCTTCTTATTATAGAATAATGGTTGTAGCACACAGGCTGAGCCAAGTTTAGAGCTCCAATACCATTGTAATATCCCAAATGGGAAAACTCAGCAAAACATGCACAAATAATGCATTTTCAGAAATACAAATCCAAGAGAACCCGGGAAGGGTTTCAAGGAATACACCCAATAAAAATGGTGATCTACAGCCCAAGGAATGATGAATAATTGAAAATTTAAGCACATGAAGATAGGGGCTGATATAATATAGATATAATGTAGATCTACTCCAGGGTCTCCTCCAATGAAAGGATGATTCCTTCAATCACAGGAAAACACTCAAACAGAGCCACAAAATCCCTTACTGAAGCTTCCCTCCAAAATAACGCAATTCCAAACTGAAATTACATTGTAGGTGATGGAAATAGATTTGCGTGCTGCCAAAGATCTGAAATGAGCTCAAGGAATCTCCAAACTGATCTCCCAAGAGAAGGAATGCTCCCTCCTATGAAAAACTAGCCCAGAAAGTGGGTTTCTCAACCCTCCACTGCAACACCCTACAACACAACACAATATTATATAGAAAATGCGGTGTAGCTGAAGACTGAAGCTTGGCCAGGATTCTAGATGTGTGGAATGAAAGATTAGGACTCTCCCAAGACGTCTCTTAAGGAAAGATATGGAATTCCTAAACAGGAATACCTTGTGCTAAATAGCACTAGCAATCTTAGCTAAACAACTAAAGAAATCAAAAGTATAAACAGACATATCAAAATATGATTCATCAGCCCCCCCATATGGCTGCCATCCTCTTCCTTATAAACAATGTGAGCATTACCACCTTGGGTCCCACTCATTAGGGTTTCCACCATCGCACAATCAATCTCCCTCCAAAACTACGTTGTTCCTTCATCAATGCCACTCCTCCATAACAACACTGTTTGATTTGGTCAAGGTTGACCTCTTCAACCTTCTCCAGCCATTTTCACACCTAAGGGTCTTCAATTCAGCTCTTATATAGCTATCTAAAATAATCCTCCTTCATATTGAGCTTCCTTTATTGATGATCCACTCCTCCCCCATCAGTGTTGTTGAATTGGTCAAACTTGACTTTGTCCACATGCATTGACCCTTGTTCACACATGAGGGTGCTAGATCAAGTTATTTTTATGATCCCTTTTCACAACAAGAGGGATTTTATGCATATGGAAGATAGGTATGGGCCTCCTTACCCATTTATTTTTATATATAGGTGCTAAGAAAAAAATTAATATTCTTATTTTCTGCATGCTAATTTATGAATATTACAGCATTTGATAGTGACTTTCAAGATGTTCATAAAACATTGAGTCAAGGAAACCAAGTAGAGAAATTGGATTACCATGTACATAATAAATTTTTGTATCATTTGGGAAATATTGTATTCCACAGGGGGAGAGAGTGAATGTCATAAGGGAAGCACACACTTCTCTTATTGCTGGAAATTTTGGTGTAAGCAAAACAATTGCACATCTTCAGAGGTATTGTTATTGCCCTCATATGCTTCAAAGTGTGTCGGGTTTCATTAAATTTTGTTCATTGTGTGCAGTCAGTAAGCCTAGAAGTAGGAAGTTAGCATTGTACACACCAGTTATTGTACCTTCACGTCCATGGGAGAGTGTTTCTATGGATTTTGTAGGACGTCTTCCATTGTTAAAAAGAGGCCATGATTATTTGTATGCAGTTATGGATAGGTTCAGGAAGATGTGTATATTAATGCCATGTAAAAATAAAATCAAAGCTAGAAAAAAACTCACTTATTCTTTCAACATGTTTGGGTTCATTTTGGGTTGCCCACATACATTGTTAGTGATTGAGATTCTCCATTTGTTGGGAATGTTTGGTCAAGTTTGTGGGACTTGATGGATACCAAGTTGAAAAAGAGTACAACCTTTCATCGACAAATAGATGGTCAAACTGAGGTGGTCAATCAAACAATCATACATATTCTTCGAGGATACCTCCGCAAGCATCCTAAGTTGTGGGATGAAAACTTGCACTACATTCAACATGCTTACAACCATGCAAAACACTCCTCTACACAAACATCGCCATTTGAAGCATGTCTTGGATACTTTCCTAGATCACCATTTGATTTCATTTTTGGGAAGGATGTTGCTATTGATGGTCATAGTGACATAGGAAAATTCAAGAAGTTCATAGAAAAAATCCAATTGATACATCAAATAGTTCAAGATCAGCTTGAAAAGAGCCAAGGAAAGTACAAAGAAAGGCACGACAAGCTTCAGGTAGATCACAAGTTCCAAGTTGGTGACAAATTTTGGATTCAAATTAGCAAAGAGAGGCTTCAAGGAGAAGGTAAAAAACTAAAACCAATCCGTCATGGCCCTTTAATATTTTCAGAAAATATTGGTGACAATGCTTTCAAGTTAGATTTGCCTTCATATATGAAAATTTACTACGTTGTTAATGTTGAGAACATAAGGTTGTATGGGCCTTTTTTGATTGAATATCAAGTAGAAAATGTTTATATTCCTTCCACTGAGGATTCTTCTCCTAAATATCTTGATGAGCTTCAGCAAGACACCATATTTCTTGACCGAACAACAAGGAAATCAAAACGAGGGAGTGTAGAATACCTTCGTGTGGGGCTCAAAGGAACAAATATTTCTCAGGCCAGATGGATCGAGATTGGAAAGGTGAGGAAACTATACCCTCATATGTTGAACAACTGAAAGTGATATTTTGGGGTCCAAAAGTTTCCAGTGGGGAGGAGTGATCAGGTGCTCAAAATTATGCTAAATTATGAAAGTTGTCAGAATGGTGTGGAACCCGAACAACCGTGTAGATCTCGTCGTTATGAATCTAACACAACTCATTTTGTGAAAAAAAGGCACTGTATGATCCCATAAACACATTTTGTCCACTTTGTCAAACAAGCAATTAAAAAAAAATGTAGGACACGAAAATCAGTAGTCCGTACAACTGACTGGGCATGCCTACGTGGTAGGGTGACTATGCACGTCATGGTTTTCCTCTGACATATGGTATTGTTCCAAGTGCCACTGCTTGGTTGGTTTTAAATTCCAAATTCGTATTGCTTGTTTGGGTGGAAAATCAAAGGCTACCATGTGACTCAGCCAGGGGCCGCCATGTGACATCCCAAAGGCTATCAGAAACATTGTTATGGATCGAGTGGAGCAGACGAAGTCGAACTACTAACCTCCTAACAAATAATGCAACAAATTTACCATCACGCCATCACCGTGGGTCTTATCCATATACTAATTCTGCATTTATTTAAGTTTTAACATCCACTGGATTAGGGGTAAAGGGGGCTAGCCCCCACATATATGATGCCATGCGACTACACGTTGTGACTGGTGCCCAAAGTGATAACCACCAAACCACTTAACTACCACCCTAAGCCTCCAACATGTGAAAACAGACCAACAATTAATTCTAATCACCGATGTGGGGGGGGGCAACCACGTGGACTAGCCCCTGGGCGCATGGCTCCCCACATGACCTTGATTTTCGGAAAACAAGCATTAGTAGGAAAATTGGCACACCATAAATTAGCCCCATTTTCTGACAAAATGTCACCTAGTTAGAAAAATTCTTGGTGATTTTGTAGGTTCGGTGACAGATTTGGTGGAAAATGTGGAGCAAATAGTGCATAAACTAGGGGAAGTCATAACTTGAGTTTTTGACCAAATTCGAGGCAGAAAGAGGCTCCACATGCATTTTTGGGCATTCTAGAGCCATTGAATAGGTTTCAGAGATGTTTGAGCATTGTAAACATATGTAATCACACTTTTGAGCATAATAGAAGATGGAAGTTAGACCAAGGAGACGTAGCCCAGGTTGGGTGAACTACTTCATCATGTGCTGCTGTGTTACTGTTTATGGTGATGCTCATGTCTGTTATATGCCAATTTTCAGTGTTTTGTTTATGTTAATTTTCTCAAGAAATTCACATAAAAACTCATGGAAAACTTGAAATTTACCTCATAATCCTCAAACACTTTGTTTATTCTAAAGTCCCTATATTAATAGTGTAGTCCCTTATTATGTTATTGTAGCCCCCCTTATTGTTATTTTTGTACCCCTGTAACCCCCATATTGTTATTATTGTGCCCTTACATTATTATTGTTAGGTCGGCTAGGATTACATTGTGGCCCCACTAGGATTACATTGTGGCCCCATGGACTCCTATATATAGAAAGGAGGTTTTGTCATTTGTATCATCCAAGAATTTTTCATTCTTGTAATGTATTGGAGGTTTCTCCCTCGAAGTGGCTTATTTCTAAGGTGTTGATATCTCTTTTCTTCTATTTTTGGAGCTGGTTTCACAACATTTGATATCAGAGCTTTGGATTCTAGGGTTTCGCTGCTCCAAACAGGTCATCATGGAATTTTTGATATAATTTTTTTTCTACGAAGGTTCGGAAGCTGAAATTTGTAGAGTGCGAAGCCGAAATATTGAGGAACATCGTCACAAAATTTTAGAGCTTGGTTTGCAATATTTTCGGAGATATGATCTATGCAAGTTAGGTCTTTTTGTGGGCTCCTGAATTTCACTTAAAAAGGCCATCGCGGAATTTTCACTATAACGTTTTTTCTACAAAGTTTCAGAAGCTGAAAGTTTTAGAGCATGAAATAAACATCATCGCAAAATTTCAGAGCTCGGTTCGCAATATTTTTGGAGATATAATCTGTAGAAGTTAGGTATTTTTCAGGCTCCCGAATTTCATCTCCAAAAGGTGATTGTGGGAAAAGCTTCATAACTCTCTCTCTGAGCATCAAATTGGAATTCTATAAAAAATGACTAGAAATACATGGACTGTAGTTTCCTATCTATAAATTTCAGAGCCAAAGAAGCAAACAGTGACACGTGGAAGTTCGTACAAGTTCGCTCTACTAAACTAGTCCATAATTAGGTCATTGTGGGAGATTGGACATAAATTTTCCTTGAAGAATCCAAATCAAGTCAGCCCTGTGGAATTTGAAAGAAGCTTCAGAGGACTACTACAGGGCTGAATTTCAGATATTGAGGATCTACAAGTATATAGATAATTCGGTTTCAATATCAAGCTCCTCAAAAGCAAGAAAAAGGTGTGTATTTGGTTTTTAAAATTTCATAACGTTTGTTTGAAAAAGCAGTTTGAAGTGATTCCAAGGGCATATTTTAGAATTTTTATTAGTATTGGGTTCTATAATGCCTCAAAAAAATAATTCCATACCCATTAAGCCCTCAAAAATCTATACTATGATGCATGCAAAGGAAGAATTGCAGTATGAGATATCGAAATTACAATACCAAGTGCAACAAATTTCAATCTTACGAAGAGCAACCAAAGATGAAATAGATGGCTTAAAATCAGAAATGGAGGCTAAGTTGGATGTTTTGAAGGATCAAATAGTAGCTAATATGGATGATAAATTAGTAGAAGATCACATCGAGCATCAACAAGAAGTTCTCCAACTCTCAAAGGATAACCTAACTTTGGTGCAGAATCTAATGAAACAATAGGAAGATCAACATCACATTGAAAGAAGTTCTGAAGCAGTCACAGAAACAAGAACTCGACAAGTACGATCAATTTCAGGGTATCTCAACAAGTGGAAGAACTTTCCTGTAGAAGATTCGACATGGGAGGATGAGAATTTTATACAGAAGCATCAAGAAATAATCAAGCGTTGAGGACAACACTTGTTTGAAGGAGAGGGGAATGTAAATTCCCTATACTAATAGTGTAGTCCCTTATTGTGTTAGTGTAGCCCCCCTTGTTTTTATTTTTGTACCCCTGTAACCCCCATATTTTTATTATTGTGCCCTTACATTATTATTGTTAGGTCGGCTAGGATTACATTGTGGCCCCATGGACTCCTATATATAGAAATGAGGTTTTGTCATTTGTATCATCCAAGAATTGTTCATTCATGTAATGTATTGGAGGTTGCCCCCTCGAAGTGGCTTATTTCTAAGGCGTTGATATCTCTTTTCTTCTATTTTTGGAGCTGGTTTCACAACATTTATATCCTTAATTTGTTCATGGCACAACAAGCACTAATATTCCCATTTAGATCAGGCCCACTTATAAGTGATACAATATCTCTAGTTTCCATAGATAGTATATCCACGGAGGAAAAAATGACTGGAAATTTGGCTTCAATAACACTCTTTGCTCGAGCAAAGAATTGAAACCATCGCCATGCAATGACATATTTATTTTTTCATCTTTCTCTACCTTGTTATCTGGGGTGGAGTTGATGAGCACTAACTCATTGAAACCCTTGACGAAACAATCATGAAGGAAGATGTGCAATGTTCCTACAAAAGTGGTGGGATTAGCAACCTATTTTCGTATCATTTCTGCTCGAATGATGTTATCTAGGTGTGGACATGTTTTCTGGTATTTGTCCACTGATAAATTCTCACACCTGATTCTCAAGCCTTCACACAATAAGAAAAAAACGACCACTTCAACGCCTACACAGTTCATACCTAGGCTGCTCATATTTTTGATCTCTGCTCCTCCTCCAGCTAGTAGAAAAATTCAATGCAAGGATCGATGGAAGGTTGTTTGTTATTATCAAGGAGGAGGAAGAGGAAAAATTATGGGTCTATCGATATTGGTGTTCCAGAGAGGGTCTATATGATATTTTGATAAAGTATGTTTTGATCTCGTGAATGCAATCCCCATATTTTTCATCGTGAAAAAATAAATTCCAATGTCAATTGATTAGGACCATGGAACCTTAATGTCGGTGAATAGAGAAGGCGAGCCTTATGCACCTTGCCTCACTTCTTAGTCGAAATTTAAATTGTCTGTGGAAGTATTGGGCTACAACACCAATCATGAATATGGGACTCAAGACATAAATAACCAGGGTTTCCAGGATATTAAACCACCTCCAACGTCATTCTCATGTGATCTTGCCAAAACCGGTCAAGATATCACATAAGAAAACCAAAACATAAGCAATCATGGATTCTCGAAGGTTAAGCCACCTCCACCCTCAGGCTACCGCGATCTCACTATAAAAACAAGCTTAGATGCCTCATATTTTATTCACCATTACCTTGAGGAATTTTCCTGTCTCCACCCACCTATTGAGGGCTTCCCGGAGATTAAACCACCTCCACCCCCGACCCTTGGGAATTTTCCTGAGACCACCTCACTTGGTTCCAAAACTATCTGACAATACAAAGATCAACCAAATAAAATAACCCCATCACACCATGGCTATCCATATTACTCCAGTGCAGTGTTACTCCTTACTGCCTTAGAATATGGTATGATGAGTGGTTTCCCAATGAATTTCTTGCTTCCACAATCCTCTCACATGCCTGGAGAAGGTGAATAATGTGTGGTGTCAACTGAGGACACCTTGAGTAAGATATCATCTCCCCAAAATCTCTTAGGGAGTGGCAATTCCCATAACTACATATGGCCCCAAATGGACCAAGAATTATATAGGAAAGAGTGCCCCCTTTTGGAGAAATGAACTGTACATGGATGGCAAGTAAATAAAAATACTCAGTTAGAAGATCATCATGTACAAAAACATAATCCTTACCATGTACCTTGAGAAAGCTGGTGAAATGGCTCATAGATGGGCCTCCCCTCATTCCTATTGGAAGAGAAAGTGGGTGTGACAACTTTGCCAAGTAGTTTTGTCTCTCCTCTATCTCCAAACAACCCATGCATCTCCTGGTATGCTCATACATCTCCTCTTTCAAGCCTTCCTAAGTAAATTCCTCCATGATAGTATGATATTCTCCCATGAAATCAGTGTGGTTGGAGATAAAAACCTCATATGCTTCATGTAGTAGCTTCTCCTTGAGCTTAGAGGCTCTAGTCAAGAAGATCCTACTCTAATAATATATTACCCCATCTCTCACTACATATATCACATATGATAACTAGCCATCAAGTACCCTGCATGAGAAGAGATCCTTGGAGTATTCCACCAATAGCTTGGATCTCCAATAAGGATCTACACTCAATAATGACAACATTTCTAATCTGAAATGTAAAGCACCTGTCATGTTTTTTCCCTCACCTTTGGCATATCCCATGCCAAATTCATATGTCGGGATGCTGTTATCCTACCTCTGTTGCCCCTCTTGTAGTTGCTCCATCTCAAGTAAAGGTTGAAGTTTTTGGAGGTTAGCCTTCCATAGGAAGCTATCACCCATCCAAAACCTTTTGAGTTTATCCAATGTATGTATGAGTGGCCACCATCCTCTATGATATGTGGAATATTCCTCCCTATGTGGAAGTATCTTCTAGTTCTCCAAAGCCATGGAGTGGTCTCGTTGCACCATGATGGTGCCATCCTCCATCCCTGAAACATCTTCTCTAAATGCAAGATGTTTGGTGAGAGTTTGTGATTATTGATATTTGGGGAATGTCTCCCTCCTCCTTGAGCCTACCCAAGACTCCTTTCAATGTGTCAAGTCCTCCCAGGGTCCTCACCCCTCCTGACTCTATGAGTGGTGCAACCTGTTGTGAGATGTGCCCCATCAACTCCTGGTCCAGTGGCCTCCCTGGTGGAGTTCCTCTAAAGAGTAATGTGTCATGGGTCAAGGTAATCTGCATAACTGATTGGACTAATAGTTCATTGCTTCCACTGTGCACATCCAACTCTATTTTCTTTGTGGAAGCTTTATGAGAGGGGTAAGTGTGCATGCCCCTAATCACCTGATGCTTGCCACTCCTTTTGTTTGTCCACTCCATATATAAAGTCTCCCAATATCTGGTGACATTCCCCAAAGTAATCAACCATTGCACACCCAATATCACATTGGTATCAAGGATATCAACCAAAAAGAAGTGATCAGTCAATGTGTATGATCCCATGGTGACATATAATTATAGGACATACTTCATGAAATGCATGGTTCTAGCTCCTAGGACCAAAATTGAAAATCCGTCAAAGTCATCAGTAGATATTGCCCTCCTCAGCACCAACTGGGCATCAATAAAGTTGTGGGTAGCCCCACTTTCAATCAAGAATGATGCCCTCTGATCCTAAATGGAACCTTGAACTCTCAAAGTCAGATATTTGGGTACTCCCCGCAAATATGAAAGTGCCCCTCCAACTGGAGAAAATGCTCCATTCCCACCTCCTAGTGCTGGTGGATCCTCTCCTGCTATCCCATTGCTGTGACCTCCTTCTAGTTCCTCTTCTTCCTCCTCTTCATCATCATAGAATACCTCTATATAGTGTGCCTTCCCTGCTGCACATCCATTTCTAGGTGCCCATGATTCTTGGCATGTGAAGCAAAGCTTCCTTCTCCTCAATTCTCTTTGGACATCATCACTAAGAGGTCCCTTGTTTTGGCTCTCCTTTGAAAGAGGAGACTTCACATATTTCCCCTTTGATGGAAAAGTGGGCTTTTGCTAAAATGGTTCCTTTTCCCTTGGAAAAGAATCTTGTAGATCTCTAGCCCTTTCAACAACATCTTAAAGGGTAGTTTGCTTGGTTGATTTAAAAAACCCATGTAGAGGCTCTACTAGCCCATCAAAAAACATATAGACCCTCCTAGCTGCAGATAAATCAGGAACCATAATAGAAAGTTTTAGAAATTCAGAAATGTAAGTTTTTGGATTGTCTGACTGTTTGTGCTTAGCTAGCTCAATGAAAGGTGCCTCCGAGTCTCTTCGATCAAACCTCTCCACCAACCTCCTCATGAACTCTGAATATGCAGTCACATTTTCATGCCCCAATGTAGAAAGACCATGAAACCACCAATCATGTGCCTCACCCTCAAGGTGCAATGCTGCAATTTTGATGGCTTCCATCTCTGGTAATTGGCTCAACTGGAAGTATATGTGTAGCTTTTCTACCCAAGATTTGGTTGTGCATTTGGATGACCCATCAAAAGCAGGCAAGAAGAATCTACCCATAGTCCGGTGAAGATCATTGTTTTGTATGATTCCTCCACCTCTATTGTGATTTTTTGGTCTCCTATTTTCCTTGATATGACCAAACTCATGAAACCTTAAATGATCTTTGAATCTCTAAGATTGAGACTCATACTAAAGAAGGTAATATTCAAGAGTTTTTTGTTCTTGAAATCCTCCATTTCCCTCTGCTAAGAATGTAGGCATAGTGGAGCGTTGGAAAACATACTGCTTCACTGGTTAATCATGCCAGTGATGTGAAATGTTGGAGCCTTCTCCATGTAGAAACCCTTTAGGGTATTCCTTGTGTCTATCCATCCTCATCTCCTTGATTTCTTTTGCAATATCTTGCATGGTTTTGAGAAGAAGTTTGGGAAACTCTTTTCCATCATCTTCTCCTGATATGGAAGTTTTTCCCTTGTCTTCTCTATTATCTATATAGTCATATCTCTTATTTATATTGAGATACATATTCTCTCTTTCTATGAGAGGCTCTCCCTCTTCTGATGACATATTGGCTGAAATACACATGCTGAGCCGAGATTATGCTTTGATACCACTGTAATATCCCAAAATAGGAAAAGCAGAAATATGGACCATTAAAATGGAAAATAGCAGTAAGTATCAATACATAAAATATGAGACAATGAAAGAGACATATTATTATGAATATCAATAGCAAATAAGTGCAATATCTTTGAGGAACAACTCATACAATCAAGGCAAACAAGCCTCCAATGAACAAACACCTTCAATCATGAGATGTTGCTGCTATACAAATTCCATGAGCCAATACAACGTAGTTTTAGTGAGTATAACTGCTACTCAAAATTACAATAATGGGGATCTCCTGATATATGGCTCAAGAAATGTTGGGAACAAAGATCTAGGTTCCCAAGAACCTTTCCAAGACAACCCAGAAAGGGTTTCCGTAAATACACCAAATAAAAAATGTCGGAATGCAACCCTAGGGTTGAATAAGCTCTGCAACTAGACACCTAAAAGGAGGTAGCTTAATTGATGGAGAAATATATAAGATCTCCTCTGATAGACTCTCCAAATGAGAGGTTGATCCCTTCATTGCAAAATCTAACTCTCCAAGTGATGCACTAAATCCTCCACTGTAAATGCTCACCAATATAACGTAGTCTATGAGGGAAACTGCATTGTAGGAGATGGTAATAGCTTGGCCTGGTGTCGAATGATAAAATAATTCCCAAAGACCTCCCTTTCTAGCCTCCCAATGGAAATAATGCTTCCTCCTCTAAAAACAAGCTCAGAAAGTGGCCCTAACAATCCTCCATTGCCTCTACCCTGCAATAAACTGTGTTGTAGTTCAAGACTAATGGCCTGAATGCCAGAATGTGGATATAAATCTCACAAACCTCTCTTTAGTGGGCACTCGAAGTCCCCCGAGGATGAGGGTGGGATTCATGCTAGGGAACACCCTTGTGCTAAAAAACACAGTAGACTTTGCTAAACAACTGAAGAGTGCAAGAAATCATAATAGACCAAAAACATAATAATAATCAACATGCCCTTATATGGCTATCTTCCCCTCCTTATATGCATTGTGAGCCTTCTCACCTTGGGCCCCACTCATTAAATCCACTACTCTCATGGAGACTTCCTCCCATTAACACTGCATTTTCCCTCATTAATCATCCACTCTTTCCATACCAGCACTATTGATTTGGTCACACTTGACCCCATCCACATGCTCCAACTCCTGTTCACACATGAGGGTGCTTTATCCAGCTATTAAGATGATCTTCATTTACATTAGGAGTGATTTTATTCCTACTAAGGATATTTATGGGTCTCCCTTCCCTCTTGTTTCCCTATCTAAGTGTAAAAACAAAAAATTAATATTCGAACCAGCTGAAAGCTAATTTAGAATATTACATTGAATCTCTTTCCAGTTGAAGATTAGGGTTTACAGGGTTCATTTATTTTGATCTTTATTAACGGTTAGTTCATATTTCATTTGAAGAATTACTTATTTGTAGCAAGCGAGGAAGAACCCCTCACTCTAATCAATACATATTGTAAGTGTGTAAAGATAATAATTTTCTTGTGGAAACTATCGGATTTAAATCACATTCCTTGCTTTGTTAATTGCTCGCTTACTGGAATATTTGAGTACATGAATCAATAACTGTTGTTATTCAGCTTAAAGGTTACGAAGTGAATATTTTTGTCTAATTTGAATTATTTTTACAAACATAGGAATTTACTATTGAACACACTGTTGAATGTCTTAGAGGGGATATAAGTAATATACATATTTATAGGGCGATATTTTATTTGAACGCGGGATTTTGGTATTCATACTAAGATTTGATAAATTTTCCATTAGATTTTGTAGTTTATATTTCAGAGTTGAAATTTACATTTGAAAGAACATGTGATGATTTGGGATTTTTAAATTTACTGAGCTAAAGTTTTCCTTTTCGCACCTCTTGATTTCGTGATTGATATCACAACTTTTTTGTTGACTAAGGAGTAAAATATTGTTGATTGTAGAAATAGATTCATTCTAGTACAGGAACATAATTGTTCTAGTACAGGAATAGAGTTGTTGTAGTATAGGAACAAAAACGTTTCAGTGCAGGAAAAGAATAATTCCAGTATAGGAACAAAGTCATTCTAGTACAGGAAAAAAATTTTCATAACTCATAAACGAATTCACTCAGTTTTCCTAGTACAGGAATAGATCTGTTTTTCGAATATTTTGAGTTTTGAAATTGATTTATAGAGTGGCATGATTCCTCAATCTATTTATTTATTTTAAGAAGTATTTTTCTAGTAAAGTATTTGACTGTTATTTCTTGAGCGAGAGTCCAATTTCTAGAGTGGTATGTGGTGTCATTGTATTAACAAGTGGTGTGAGAAAAGTTTTACAAAGCTAGTGTTTTGTTTTGTAGGTTGTTGAATTCCTTCATTGGAATTTCCAGTATTTTGTCTCAAAGTCCACAAATCCCAGATTCAAAATTAAATGTTGGCCATTCATACACCCTATATTACACCAAAAAATTTGGCATCGTTTCCAGGGAGGCGCTTAGGGGATTGACCTTAGTAACCTATTGCAGTTTGGTTTGCTCTTTACCTAGTTTTTCCCGCAAATTTTATTTCTTAGAATTGATTCTTTGAATTTGTTTCTTTCTTGCATCATTTTTAAGGTTTTTTTCAATTCTTGGGTGTTGTAAGAACCCGCATATATATTCAACCATGTGCTAACAAGATATACCAACTATATTGTTGAAGACAAAGAAATAGTATTTCGAGGAATTTTTCAATGAGGATTTTGAGGCTAATATCAATCATCCAATGCACCTATTTCACTAATCAGTTGGCAGGAATGATCAAAGAAGGAGTATTGAAGTAGTACATGGAGAACCTCTTTTATTTTGGTAAGAAATGGAAAACACTGTTACTTTTGAATTCCCTAACAAATATCCAGGAGTGGCATAAATGCATAGTATTCCCCCATCTGCACTACCAAAGTTTCATGGTTTTGAAAACTATGACTCAGATACATTCTTATTTGAGTTTGAAGTACTTTTTAGAGGATATGGTTATTGTAATAATCATCAAAGGTTACAAGTGTTTCCTCTTACTCTAAAAGGAGCAGGTCTCTGATGGTTCATGAGCCTTGGAGGGAACTGCATTCAAACATGGGAAGACATGAACAATGTATTCTTCGAGAAGTAACAATACCATTGGCAAGCCAATGTAGATATTTTTGGAATAAAAAAATGGTAAACAGAAAGTTAGGAGGACTATGTTGAGCGGTTTCGATACAACCTTCAAAAATCAAAGCATAAACATTTGGAAAAAGACACCTTGAAGACACTCCTACTCAAAGGAATCAAAGATGATTTTTTAGAACATTTAAATCAGATAGGAGTAGGTGATGTTTTTCACTTACCATATGATGATGTTTGTAAATTATGAATCAGGTATTCAAGAGGATTCTCTAAGATCGGTAAGAATTCTCAAGAAATTTCTTCTCAATTTTTGAAATCTGCTACAAAAATAGGACTTACAAAAGCCTCTCTAAATTTACAATTAGACAATTTGTAGGAAGGATAGAAGTAGTGCAAGGAGGATCACTCGATGAGTTATTTCTCATCATTTTCGAGGTTACAACAAATATTTAAGGAATAAAGTAAGGAAATAAATCGACCACCAAGTATAACTCAAAACTCATCATCATTTAATACTTGGAATAATATTTATTGTCTCGGGCAGGTTTCTCAACACATCTACAACCCTACAGTTCCATGGAAGACTTATAATCCTCCTCTAATCCAATATCCCAACTTATGGCCACAGTGGCCCTCTCCCTCGAGCTAGATATTCTCGAGGCCTCAAGGATGGTTTAGAGCCTTCTCTCTAGGGAAATTCCCTATGAAAACTCCACTACCTTAGCCATAATAGTTGTAATTCCCATCCAATGCACCACCATTTTATCCTTCTCTATGGTCCCAATCATTTGTGAAACCAAATCCTAATTATGATTATCAAGTTGCACATCAATTTAAAACACTTCATTTTCCTACTCACTCCCCTACTGAATGTAATGTCATATCTTTTAGAGAGGGGAGAGAGTGAATTCAAAAAATTCCTCTATTACCAAACAACATTTACCTCTGGAAGAAACTTTAATACATAAACCATTAGAGGAGCAATCTATTATTGGAACTTGTTTGGAAATTATTGTTTATTTTCACCAAGAAGAAAACCCTAGAATTTCCCTTAACCATCCTTGTCAATTTGAAGAAAGAAAACATCAATTTGTTGAAGACCTATACAAGTTGGAGAACCATGAATATGTGGGTTATTTTGAATCCTGGTTCCAAACAATCATTGACACACCCCATTCCCTTATCATTTATCAACTCTAAGTACCATATCAATTAAAGTAGATGGTTTCTCATACTCTGGTATGCATTGAAGTTTACATTTTAAACATGAGTATGAGAATATTTAGTATTTTGTTACGCACATGGTTACATTGGAAGTAATCCTACACTAGAAGGAGATCTTCCTCAATATAAATTAGGGTAGGTTAGTATAGAAACAATAAATAAAAATTACATTTGGAATAAAATTGTTATATAATCACTCTTAAAATTGCAATTCCCAAGGCACAACAATTTTTTTTCATAATGCACTCTTATGGTAAGGATTGTCAGAAGAAATTCACTCTTAATGCCTATTATTTTATAAAGTGACTTCGATTATTGGTCAAGATTATTCATTGGGTTGGTTAGGGCGATTTTTATTTTTATGTTTAATATTTTCCATTCAAAAGCTTGAAAACCTACTTATGACCTATTCATTTTCACAGACTATCATCCAAGAAACCTTTTCAAGTTTCTCTTCAAAGGTATTGATGAAAAGCCTCCTATGGTGGACCACTACTATAAAATTATAATGAGCTCTCATGAGGACCATATCATGATTAACTCGAGGAATCATTTGGTCATTCTATAAGATGCCTTATTTAAAATGAGTATTTAGGTTATAAGGAGAAACCGGTAAAGATGATCAGAAGCTCAGTATTTAGCTAAAAATGAAAGTTCTTGGAAATGCTTCAAACCAGAGTGACTAGATAGAGCTCGTCACTAGGATTCTAGCGCAACTTGTTTCATGAAAATCCGAGTTCGTATGAGTAAGTTATGGTTTGTTGTTTGTTTTCTCAAACAGGTAAAAATTGTGCAGAACAGTGACAAACTGATGACTTGGAAGTCCAGTTAGTACCTCAGGAATATTCAGGGAATATTCTCTAGTTTTCATCCATTGACACTGTGACAAGTTTCATCACCAGATTCACCAATGTTGCTTGGGGAAGTCGAATTTTTCTCCTATTCCTAAGTTTGGAATTATCTATGGTAGATCATTTTTATTAATGGTGAAAGTTTTAGGCCAATGGGGAAGGGAAACATGGCACAGTCGAAGGCTGCCACATGCCTCCCCCATGGAAAGGTTGGTTGGCATGATTTTTTCATGCAATGTCAAGTTGGGCGCATTATATATATTATACCAAGGCTTGGACCATAGTCAAAATGCAGTATCAAACGGGCGCAACATATATCAATACATATATTTTAAACCAAAGTATTAACTGTGTTCTGAATCATATGTCACGTCCAACAAAATTATATGGTAGGGGTCGAGGTCGAGCCCACGACCACCTGCACACAACACCACCACCTTACCATTGCACTATACCACGAGTTCCTTAACCACTAAGGACTCCTCCTCTACTTAAGTTTTAATAACGCCATATATGGGGGTCTAGAGGGGGCCAACACCCTCCCACATGTCCACCTGCCAGAACCAGAAGCTAATATAAATGATCCGACAGAAAATTTAAATGAGGATTAGAATATGTATTAACGATAATTTGTGGTTATACCACGATAATCCGAAATTAGCGCTAAATGCGTCCACTAAACACACTTAAATCATACTTATATTAACATTAAGTGTGTGCTTAACTTGGCATAAGGTTTAGTGGACCCGCCAAATGTGGAGAATCTCCACATTTAGTGGAGTTAACTGGCAGACTTCCAAAATTAGTGGAGAAAAACTAGGAAAAATTGGTTTTGCCATAACTGAGGCAATTTTCGACCAATTATGGCTCAGGAAGAGTCATTCTTGATATATTTTGATGTTCTGGAGGCATTGGAGTAGGTTTCAGAGGCAACAAGAGACATTAAACAACAATTTTTCACAATTGAAGCTAATACAAAGGCCCACACTATGAAGCTGGACCAAGGAGATGTAGCCCAGGAGGGGTGAACTCCTTCATCAAAATCTTGTATATTTGTCTCTGTTATTTTTTATTTTTGTGGTTTTATATGTTGTTGTTCAGCATTGAATTTCCATTATTTTAAGTTCAAGAAATACACTTAATCTCATCAAGTTTAAAGAATTGTCAATAATAAACACATGTATAAACCCTTGCATAAGGAGCAAACCAAAGCACTTTCAACTTAATTCTGAAATTGATATTAGCACAACATTAACTAATATTAAATTTTAGATCAAGTTGGTATCATAGCACAAGGTTGCTAAATGTCATTTGCTTTCTTTTCTTGAGATTATGCAAGAACGGTTTTAATAGTTGCAATTTTGTGATGCTTACAAGGTTGAAGTTGTAGAGAGGAGAAGGGAAGATATTGGTTGTTAATCTTGAGATTAGGAAAAGAAGAAAGGGAGCTAAGAGAGCATCATATTCACCCAAAGTTCCATTCAAAGCTGCACTTGAAGCACCTTAATTTCCATATCCAACAGTTGAGATTGAAGAGGTACAAATTGCACAAGAAGATGAAGTGATTGAAGAGGTACAATCATCAGAGGTTGAGCTTGAATCCTTAGCCATTATGTTAGGAGTTGGAGAGACCCATGGATATTAAGAAGAAGAGGATGTCAAGAGAGACTTAAAATACATTCAAGGAATTGTTAAAATCATGTTTGATGCATTCACTGCAGAAAGAGCAGGAGAAGGTTCTAAGCCTCCACATGGAGAAGGATCTTCGAATGGTAAGAAGGATGAAGAGAAGAGTTCGAAAGCCAGTGGAGGAAAGCCATCTCCACCATCCTCATCCTCATCATCTTCATCAACATCTTCATCTTCCACTTCCACCACAAAAACCGCCCACACTCATTCCAAAATTCCAAAAGGAAAAACTCCATTACTCAAGTTGGACATCAAGTTTGAACTTCCCATGTACAATTCTGAGGTAAATGCAGAGAAGTTAGACAATTGGATCCATCAATTGGAAGTATACTACAGAATTTAGAATCTACAAGAGGATGAAATAAAGATCCAGTTAGCTTCATTAAGGATAGAAGGAGCATCACTAGTTTGGTGGGAGGAAAGGACTCAAGAGGAAATGTGAATTCATGGTAAGATATATATTTCTTGGTTTGAATTCATTTCTTCCATTAAAAGACAGTTTTATCCATTAGTATATATGCAAAAATCAATAATGAGTTGGAAAAATTTTAGGCAACTCAAAGGCAAACTGTTCAAGAGTACACCCAAGAGTTTAGAAAGAGGGATTTGTTATTAGGAGTAAACTTGAATTCACAAGACACACTCTTGAAATACATTGGGGGTTTACATTACTACTTGAAAAATACTATCCTTATGTTTAACGAGAACAACTTAGATGAATTATGTGTGTAATCCACACATCTTGAAGCAAGGGGAAAGAACATTCAAGAAGAGGGTAGTAAGGAGAAGCCATTCAAGGGTATGGGAAAAGAGAAGGGAGTAAAATGGAAGGGAAAGAAGAATGCAAGAATCAAGAAATAAGGGGAGAAAAGTACATGAAAACACTGTTCCAAAGAGGGGCATGAGAAACCCACTATTGGAAAATACATCCTGAACTAAGACCAAGAAACCAAATAACAAAGGGAAACAAAATATGACTGCCACCACACAACATGATCTTGGATCTGATTCAAGAGATGAGATCAAGATTGTAGCCATGGTTAACAAAGGAAAGGAATCCATAGAAAATACTAGTTCCTCAAATAGTCACAAAAACACTCTGAATGAAGACACAAGGATAAAATTGTTCCATGTTAGAGTGATTTGAAATCATACAAACATTGATGCATTGTTTGATAGTGGGTCACAGGCAAACTTGATTTCAGAAGACTTGGTAAAAAATATTAACCTTGAAACCATACCGCATCATAAATCATACCCTTTGGGTTGGATAGTTAATAATGAAAATGTACAGGTTACAAGGAAATGCATATTTCGATTTGCTATTACTACAAACTTTGTTGATGAATTCGAGTTAGATGTGGTTCCACTTGAAATTTCTGGGATTATCTTGGGAAGTCCATATTTGCATGATAGGAAAATAGTGTTTTATCGCCATGAGAAAAAATATCATTTGCTTAAGGATGGGGTGGAGTGTATTGTGAGAGCTCATCGCAAGAAACTGAATATTTCTTTAGTTAATGCAGGGCAAATGAAGAGGCTAGTTAATGCAAGTAAACATTTTGTGCTTCTCATGATCAATAAAAAGGATGATCTTGACTATGAATCTTTTGAAGGATGTGATGAAAAAATAAAATCTAATTTGTTTGATGTGGTAAGTCAACATGGCGAGATGTTTCAAGAACCAAATGGGTTACCTCCCAAGAGGGGAATTCAACATGAGATTTGGTTGCAACAGGATGTTCCACTTCCAAATATTGGTATGTATCACATGTCAATTATGGAGAGTTTGGAAATCAAGAATACAATTCAATAATTTTTTAAAAAAGGTATCATAAACCCATCTACTTTTCCATGTGGTTCACCAATTGTTTTGGTACCAAAGAAGGACGGGACTTGGTGCATGTGCATAGATTTTTGTGCACTGAATAAAATCACGATAATGAATCACTACCCACTCCGACACATTGATGATTTGCTAGATCAGTTAAATTATGCAAGATATCTCACTAAGTTAGAATTGCGAAGTGGTTATCATCAAGTTATAATATATGAGGAAGACATTTGGAAAACTTCTTTTAAAACTAGACAATGATTGTTTGAGTGGTTAGTTATGCCATTTGGTCTAGCAAATGCTCTATCTACTTTCATGAGAGTCATGAATGATGTACTTAGACCATTTCTAGATGACTTCGTCATCGTTTATTTAGATGGCATACTTATGTCCAGCAAATCAAGAGAAGAACATGTCATGCATGTGAACAAGGTACTTGATGTCTTGAAAAAAGAGAAATTATTTTTAAAGATGTCAAAGTGCGAGTTTGGCAAGAATTCTTTAGTGTATTTGGGACACATTGTTGGAGGAGGTGAGTTGGATATAGACCCTTCCAAAGTAGAGGTCATTTTGAATTGGCCCAAACCCAATACAGTTATAGAGGTAAGAAGCTTTCTTGGGGCAACACAGTATTGGAGGAAATGCATTGCTAATTTTTCTTCCATTGCAGCACTGTTACATGCATTGACAAGTGTTAAGAAAGTATTCCATTAGGGAGATATGAAAAAAAAACCATTCGATGCTTTAAAGAAAAATATAATTTCAACACCAGTATTGGCTCTTCCGGATCTTAGACAACCATTTGATATCCAAACATATGCAAGTGATTATGCTATGGGAGCAGTTCTCATGCAGCATGGTAAGCCTATTTCCTTTCATTCTAAAAATTTTAATGGGGATGTGACTAATTATCCCACCTATGACAAAGATTTATATGCATTGGTACAAAGTGTAAGGAAATGGAAACACTATTTGATGGGGAAAGAGACCATTATCCATACCGACCATCAACCATTCCAGTACTTACAATCAAATTCAAAGTTGCAACAATCAAGACATTTCAGATGGATGGGATTTCTACAACAATTTCATTTGGTTATCAGGTAAAAAAAGGGACTCTCCAAAAAGATAGTTGATATTCTCTCTAGGCCTATTGTAAATTCATCTATTATACTCAAGCACAATTCAATTATGCATGAAATTTACATTGAATAATATGCATATGATAGAGATTTTCAAGATGTGTGTGAAAGCTTGAGTCAAGGAAGCCAAAATTAAGAGTTAGATTATCATGTGCATAACAGTTTGTTGTATCACTTGGATAAGTTATGTATATCACGGGGAGAAAGAAATAGTATCATAAGGGAGGCGCACACATCATTGATTTCTAGACATTTCGATGTAGGCATGACAATATCGAATCTCCAAAGGTATTGTTATTGGCCACACATGATTGATAATGTATCTCATTTTATTAGAGGATGTTCTTTATGTGCAATAAATAAGCCTAGTAATAGGAAACTTGGATTGTACACTCCACTTTCGGTTCCTTCACATCCTTGGGAGAGTATCTCAATAGATTTTGTACGTGGTCTTCCTATGTCAAGGAAAGGTCATGATTACTTGTATGTTGGGGTAGATAGGTTCAAAAAAATGTGTCTTTTATAATTACAGTTGAACAAACCACTAATATTTTCTTTCAAAATTTATGGGTTCATTTTGGTCTTCCTACTTCTATTTTAAGTGATCAATATTCCCAGTTTGTTGGGAAGTTTTGGTCAAAATTATGGGACGTGATAGACACAAAGTTGAAGAAGAGTACAACATTTCATCTGCAAAAATATGGTCAGACTGAGGTGGTAAATAGGAAAATTATTCATGTTCTTAGAGGTTATTTCAGCAAACATACCAACTTGTGGGATGAACAGTTGCATTATGTTCATCATGTATACAATAGGGAAAAGCATTCTTCCACAAACACATCGCCATCTGAGGCATGTTTTGGGTACTTTTTAAGATCGCCTCTGGACTTCATCTTTGAGAAATATGTCACTATAGATGGTCATAGTGACATAGATAAGGCAAGGAATTTCATTGAAAAAATTTAGCTGATACATCACACAGTGCAAGAACAACTTGAAAAGAGTCAAAGTAGCTACAAGACAAGGCATGATAAACACTGTGTTGATCACAAATTCCAGGATGGGGATGAATTTTAGTTGTATATCAGCAACAAAATATTGCAAGGGGGAGGTAAAAAGCTCAAGCCAATCCGTTATGGTCCATATAAAATTCTGGAAAAGATTGGTACTAATTCATTTAAGCTAGATATGCCTCCTTATATGCAAATATGTTCTATCATTAATGTTGATAATTTGAGATTGTTTGAGAATGTTTAGCTAAACATGCTATTTGATTGATGATCAAGGAGAGCATGTTTAGTTTCCTTCAATAGATGATTTCTCACTAGGATATCTTGATGAACTTCAACAAGATCTCATACTTGACATAATAATCAGAACTTCAAGAAGAGGGAATGTCAAATATCTTAGAGTGGGACTCAAGGGACAAAATACTTCAAAGGCCAAAGGGATGGAGAGTGAAAGGGTGAGAGAGTTGTACCCTCACCTACTGAATAATTGATAGTATATTTTGGGGTCCAAAAGGCTTCTAGTGGGGAGGAATGATTAGAAGCTCAATATTTAGCTAAAAATGAAAGTACTCAAAACTCCTTCAAACCAGAGCGACTGGATAGAGCTCTTCACCAGGATTCCAACGCAACTTGTTTCATCAAAATATGAGTTCATATAAGTTATGGTCTGCTGTTATTTTTCTCAAACAGGTAAAAATTGTGCATAACAGTGACAGACTGATGACTTGGTAGTCTAGTCAACACCTCAAGAATATTTACGGAATATTCTCCAGTTTTCAACCAGTGACACTATGACAAGTGTCATAACCAGATTCGCCAATGTTGCTTGGGGAATTTGAATTTTTTTCCTATCCCTAAGTTTGGATTTATCTATTGTGGATTATTTTTATTAATGGTGGAATTTTTAGGCCAATGGGGAAGGGCCACATGGCATAGCCAAAGGCTGCCACATGCCCCCCCCACCCCCCCCCCCCCACCCATGGTTGTTAGAAAATTATATATTACAAAGCAATGCAACACATAGAATATGTGGAAAACACAAGCACACAAAACATATAAAACCAGAGAGACATATATATACGTGGTTCACCCAGTTTGGGCTATGTCCACCCCGAACAGCCAGTCCTTCCTTTCTATTATCCAGTAAAATGAAGAGACACAACCTACACAAGATCCACTGTAATATCCTCTCTTCTCTCTCACAGTCTCCCTATCCGTTTCTCACTCTGATAATACACATACAATACACAGCCGCAATTATAATACCCTCATACAAAGTGAGGGGTTGCCTTCTAGGGAAAAAGACCCTAAACTAAACATAACTTCTACCGTCAGATCATCTGCCTAATGAACAACCCAGATTGACTAGAAATTACTATACTTTTACAAGGCAATTTTACATATGTTTTTAGCTTCGAGGGTGTTTCCCTCAAAAACCCCCGCTAGGGGGGGCTCCATAAAGTCGCAGCCTCCCCCCCTCTCCTCGACCCCCCAAGCAGCGTTTAATTATTGGTGGTGTTGCTGCCCCATTAAGTTACAGGGGCCCAATGCTGTGATACAAAATAAAAAAGATAATCAGGCTCCACACCCAACAATCTCCCACTTGGAGATTGATTGTAGCAACTCCACCACTGCTTCATTTGCTGGACAATGAATCCTCTTTGGACTTGGCTGTTTCTCATATTCATCGTAATCCCTAAATACCAATTGAAACTAAGCATAATCTCAGTTTCTCCCTGGTTACAACTTTTGTTAGCATATCTGCAGGATTCTGGCTAGTTTGTGTCTTTTCCAGCTTCAACTGTCCATCTTCCAATACTGACCGTATGAAATGGTACTTGAGTTGTATGTGTTTAGTTCTGGAATGAAATGATAAGTTTTTTGCAAGATGAATGGAACTTTGCCTATCAATGTATAACGTGCCCATATCATGCTTCTTACCCAATTCATCCATAAACCTTTGTAACCAAATCATTTCTTTACTAGCCTCTGTAGCAGAAACATACTTTTCTTCTGTTGTTGAAAGTGCAACAACACTTTGGATTTTTGAAACCCAACTAAAAATTGTTCCACCTACAGTAAATATCCTGTAGTGCTCCTCTTGTTATTCTATCACCTACCATATCTGCATCAACATATCCTTGTAGAGCAATGTTTGAACCACCAAAGCATAATGCTTGATTTGTGGTACCTCTCAAATATCTGAGAATCCATTTTACTGCCATCCAATGTTCTTCTCCTGGATTGTTCATGTATCTGCTTACAACTCCCATTTCATTTACAATATCGGGCCTTGTGCAGACCATTGCATACATTAAGCTTCCAATGTTGATTCACATGGAACTTTAGACATATAGTCCATTTCTTCTTGGGTCTTGGGGCACATCTCCTTGCTAAGTTTGAAATGGCTAGCAAAAGGTGTACTAACTGGTTTTTCATTATGCATATTAAATATTTTCAACACCTTTTGTATGTACTCATTCTGATAAAATGTTAATTTGTGATTTTTCCTGTCTCTAGTTATTCTCATACCAAGGATTTGTTTTGCAGCTCCCAAATCCTTCATTGCAAATGAATTTGCCAAATTTCTTTTGAGCACATTTATTTCCTACATGTTAGACCATGCAATGAGCATGTCATCTACATATAATAACAATATAATATAGCTGCCATCGTTTTGATTTTTCAGATAAACACAATGATCAGAGTGACATCTAGTATAACCTTATTCAGACATAAACCTGTGAAAATTTAGATACCACTACCTTGGAGCTTGTTTTAAGCCATACAAGCTCTTCTTTAACCTACATACTAGTTTTTCTTCCCCTTTTACCTCATATCCTTCTGGTTGCTCCATATAGATCTCTTCCTTCAAATCACCATGGAGAAATATTGTCTTTACATCTAACTGTTCAAGATGTAAATCTTCTGTTACCACAAGACTTAAAATAGTTTTGATTGAAGTCATCTTAACAACAAGATAAAATATTTCATCAAAATCAATATCTTTCTTCTGTGCAAACCCCTTCACCACAATTCTAGCTTTGTACCTCTGTTTTCCTCCATCTTCTTCCTTTAGCCTATAAACCCATTTATTCTGCAATGTAGTTTTACCTGCAGCCAACTTGACTAAGTCCCAATTCTGGTTATGCATTAAGGAGTCCATCTCTTCTTCCATGGCTAGCTCCCACTTCTTCCTTCTTTCAACCTGCATTTATTCTTCATAACATTCAGGTTCACCAGAATAATTCAACAATAAATAATATAATGAAGGAGAGTATCGTTCAGGGGGTCTACTTATCCTGATAGAAATTCTAACACCACTTTCAGGTATTTGAGGTGCATGTTTTTGTTGTGTTGGTTGCTGTTGTTGTGGTTGTGGATTATTATTATTTTCAGGCATGTTTACTTTTTCTGTGATATCATCAAGAACTGTGTATTCTTTGTTTTCTTTTTCCTGTTTCTTTTTCTGCAACTGATTCTTATACAAGACCTTTTCATTGAATATTACATCTTTTCTCCTAATGATTTTGTGATTTTCATAATCATATAAGAAATAACCAAAATCATTAACACCATATCTAATAAAGGTACATTTCTTTGATTTTGCCTCAAGATTTGTTATGTTTTTCTTTATTAATATGGAAAAAGGCCTCACAACCAAAAGGCTTTAAAAAAGAGTAGTTTACCTTTTTACCTGTCCATGCTTCCTCTGGAATACCACCATCCAAGGAACTTGAAGGCCCTCCATTTATTAGATAAACAACAGTATCTACAACATCTGCCAAAAATTGTAAAGGAAATCCTACATGCAATCTCATGCACCTTGCATGCTCCATGATTTTTCTGTTCATCCTTTCTGACACACCATTTTCTTGTGATGTTCTTGGAACTATCTTCTCTCTGCGTATTCCATTTTCTAAACAGTACCTATCAAACTCTTTGTTGCAATATTCACCTCCATTTTCTGATATGAGACACTTCAACTTCTTTCCTGTCTCAATCTCAACCAAAGCTTTCCATTTCTTGAAAGTATCAAATACATCAGATTTATTCTGAATACAATAAATCCAAGTCTTTCTAGTTGCATCATCAATAAAAGTAACATAATAATGAGAGCCACCAAGAGATGATACCTGAGCAGGTCCCCATACATCTGTATGCACAAGCTCTAATTTTTCGCTCTTCTTTTCTTTCCCAACTCTCAGAAATCTGACTCTCTTCTATTTTCCATAAATGCAATTCTCACAGAAATCCAAATCAACATTCTTCAAACCCGGAAAAAAATTTCTTGAGTGAAGAATATTCATCCCCTTCTCACTCAAGTGTCTGAGCCTATGATGCCATAATGCTACATCTACTCCCTTGGAAGTTAAAGCATTAACAAAGTTAGAAATACCATTGCATAAATACAATGTAACAACCTTTTCACCTTTTGCTATTACCAGGGCTCCTTTGGTGACCTTCCAAGTTTTATCTGTGAAAGTTGTCACACAACCTTCACCACCTAACTACCTTGTTGAAATCAGATTTTTATTCAGACCTGGAACATGCCTTGCCTCCTTTAATAGGTTTCCATTATGTTTTTTTACAAGAACTTTACCCACTCCAACAATTTTACAAGGTTTATCATCACCCAAATGAACTTGTCCAAAATCTCCTTGAACATAGTCATGAAAATATTTCTTATCAGGTGTGGCATGGAATGAGGCTCCTAAATCTGCCACCCAGGAATTAGTAAAATTTTTGAAAGAAAGAATCAAAGAATTTTGTAACACATCACCTGTCACATTTGATTCATGATTGTTTTCTTGCTGTGCGTCTCCTTCTTTTCCCTTCTGAGATCTACAATCTTTCTTCAGGTGTCCTTTCTTTCCGCATTTCCAACACACTATCCCCGATCTGGACTTGGATCTACCTTTCCTTGATTTACTGCGATATCCCAAGCTCTTTCCTCTTTCCATTCTTCTTCCCCTAGACTCTGCCCTAAAATCATTACCCGATGTCTCGCCGAAGCTTTTCCATCGCATTTCCTCACTAAGGATAGCACCGAAAACATCATCAAACTTTAAAGTACTAGATCCAGAGACAGAGTGACTAATGGCCATAACTAAACCATTCCAGCTTTCTAGAAATGAGCATAGAAATAAAAGAGTCCTAACTTCATCATCAAATTTTACCCCTACAAAACTTAACTGACTGGTAACTGTATTAAAATCATTTAAATGGTCTACAACATATCCACCTTCTGACATCTTCATATTAAATAAACGTTTCATAAGAGAAACCTTGTTTGAGACCGAGGGTTTTTCATATAATTTTGCCAACACCTTAATCAAACCCTCTGTTGCTGTTTCCTTCGAAATATTGAAGGCTACCGATGCCGCGAGGCACAAACGTACTGTTCCGAGTGTCATCGACTTCTTCTTTTTTTCCGCTCAATGGTAGGTACAGATCTTTCTTATATAGATAATCTTCCATTTGCATCTTCCACAGAGGGAATTTTTGGCTGTTAAATTTCTCGACCCTAAACTTACCATCTTCCGCCATTGCTCCCACTCGAATTAGGAACCCTTCTTTCCTGTGAGTTTATCAGCCAAATAGACCTTAAGCTCTGATACCAGTTTTTAGAAAATTATATATTACAGAGAAATGCAACACATAAAATATGCGGAAAAAACAAGCACACAAAACACATAAAACCAGAGAGACACAGATATATGTGGTTCACCCAGTTTGGGCTACATCCACCCCGAAAAACCAATCCTTCCTTTCTATTATCCAGCAAAATGAAGAGACACAACCTACAACAGATCTGCTATAATATCCTCTATTCTCTCTCACAGTCTCCCTATCTGTTTCTCGCTCTGAGAACACACATACAATACACAACTGTAATACAATACCCTCATACAAAGTGAGGGGTTGCCTTCTAGGGAAAAAAAACCTAAACTAAACATAACTTCTACCGTCAGATCATCTACCTAATGAATAGCCCAGATTGACTAGAAATTACTATACTTTTACAAGGCAAATTTACATATTTTTTTAGCTTCAGGGGTGCTTCCCCTGAAACCCCCCACCAGTGGGGGGCTCCATAACATTGTAGCCGCCCCCCCTGGACCCCCCCAAGCAACATTTAATGACAGGCGGTGTTGTCGCCCCATTAAGATACAGGGGTCCAATGTTGTGATACAAAATAAACAAGATAATCAGGCTCCACACCCAACAATGGCAAGGTTGGTTGGCATGATTTTTTATGCAATGTCAAGTTGGGTGCATTATATATATTATACCAAGGCTTGGACCATAGTCGAAATGAAATATCAAACGAGCGCAACATATATCATAAATATATTTTAAACCAAAGTATTAACTATGGCCTGAATCATATGTCACATCCAACAAAATTATATGGCGGGAGTCAGGGTCGAACCCACGACCACCCACACGCAACACCACCACCTCACCATGCACCATACCACGAGTTCCTTAACCACTAAGGACTCCGCCTCTACTTAAGTTTTAATCGCGCCATATATGGGGGTCTGGAGGGGGCCAACCCCCTCCCACATGTCTACACGCCAGAACCAGAAGCTAATACAAAAGATTCGGCAAAAAATTTAAACAAGGATTAGAACGTGTATTAATGATAATCCATGGTTATACCACGATAATCCTAAATTAGTGTTAAGATGTGGTTAGCGCTAAATGTGCCCACTAACCACACTTAAATCATACTTATCTTAACATTAAGTGTGCGCTTAACTTGGCGGAAGGTTTAGCGGACCCGCAAAATACAGAGAAGCTCCACATTTAGTGGAGTTAATTGGCAGACTTCCAGAATTAGTGGGGAAAAACTAGGAAAAATTGGTTTTGCCATACTTGAGGCAAATTTCGACCAATTTTGGCTTAGGAAGAGTCATCCTTTGTAGATTTTGATGTTTTAGAGCCATTGGAGTAGGTTGCAGAGGCAAAAAGAGACTTTAAATAACACTTTTGCACAATTGAAGCTAATACAAAGGCCCACACTATGAAGTTGGACCAAGAAGGTGTAGCCCAGGAGGGGTGAACTCCATAAAAAAACTTGTGTATTTTTCTATGTTATTTGTGCTTGTTGTGTTTTTAATATGATGTTGTTCAACATTGAGTTTCTGTGATTTTAAGTTCATGAAATACACTTAATCTCATCAAGTTTAATGAATTTTCAATCATAAACACATGTATAAACCCTTGCATAAGGAGCAAACCAAAGCACTTTCATGTTAATTATGAAACTGATATTAGCACAACATTAACTAACAATCAATTTCAGATCAAAAGATTTGTCATTAAAAACTTTTCACGCTATCCTGTGCTCTTAAGGAGCAAATTTTCCTCCCCACCTATTAAGTAACTTATTTAAGGTTAATCATAATAAAATTTTATTTTAAAAATGATTAATTTAGGGATAAGATGTCTCATTACAAGCTGACTTACCATGATCATGGGTCCTAACAATAATGGAATTACCACTACTGGACACCAAGCCAGGGTAATGGATTTTAGTTGAAAAGCTCGAAGATAAGAGGTCTCATCACAAGTTAGCTTGTTCATTCTTGTTAGCTCTCGTGAATGGGACTGTCATTAGCTAGTTACCAAGCCAGGACACCGAACTTCAGGTAATCTCTAAAGCAAAGTAAATTTTTTTAAATGACTCTAAATATATATTTAATAGATGGGACACATGCATTTAGTGGGGTTAAAAAGCATACTTGTCAATGATATACATGCCTACTAGCAGTAGATCCATTCCTATGGTATTAAATTTAATTTTATACTATGATTTACTTGGTTTTTTTTTCTTTCCCTAAACTCATTACGATATCTCTCTGACAATGGTTTTATGATCCTTTCAGTAATGTGCTTGGGAGTTCTATCTTTCAGAAATATGAAGGTTTTCATGGATGTGGGACCCTTAGTGCAGGTAATTCAATTTTCTTGAACAAGAGGAGCTTTAACTATATGCTTGGGTAATGGTAAGATGGTCATCCTAGGAAGGTATTGTTTTTACATATTTCTTTTTCCCTATTTCCATCCATATTTAACATCAAATATGTCACTTCTATTTACAATAATGAGGCTATTGAAATTCAAGACCTGCTGATTTGGACTGCTCTAGAGATTCTTATGGAAATTTTGATTGTTTTATATTTCATGATGATGATATCCTTATATTCACAACATTTTTAGCATTCCTATGGCAACCTTGGCATTAGTTAGAAAATAATGAAGATCAGTCTTGACATCACTAAATCTATTGTCGCAATACTTTCTTATATTACTTATGTGAAGGGAGTCGACATCATATGGCACTTACATACATTCTCTTACTCAATTAACCCTGTATTTTAAGTCATTGTAGCATGACTCTAATAGAGAAACCCTATCCCTAGAGTCTTAATTAACTTTGATCTTTGTCAAGGGTTTTTCTTGCATGAGGATATGCAAGATGATTAGCATGGGGGGATATGCAAAATTTTCGTGTTTAATTCACATTTTTACCCTATGCTTACTCGTGGTTTTCATTGCTATTATTATGATTTTGCATAATTGTTGGGCTAATATCTTAAAATTGGAGCATGATCAAGTAAATGATCATTATTTAACCTATTTCCTTTATTTCAATAAGATTTTCATCAAAATGATTATTAATGATGGTGTTGGTGTTTTTTTAGGAAGGCGTATGAAATCACGGTCAAAGATACACATCCATCAACAATTAATTGCGCCAAATTTTGTTCATGCACCAACATTCCTACACTACCATTCCTGCACCGATTTGGGGCTTCGACATATCGACACAATTTCGGGGAAAACTGAAGATGGTTTTTTTCCAAAATAATGTTTCAAAACCTTCCCATGGGTTGGAATGCACCTAGGTTACACATGTGGGTTTCTAAAAGAAAATAAATAAATCTGCTCAAAATTCACACTATTTTCAAACTACCAATTTTGACCTCGATTTGTGTGTCGATGGAGGAGAATCTCAAAAATTCGAGCATATGGGTTTTTTACCAGTATAGAAAATTATATTGAACCCAAATTTTTTCCCAATATTCGCATTTGTTTAAGAGTTACATGAGGTTTTTTGACGTATTTTTATAAAAAAATGTTTTTTCCAAAATTCTAGGATCTTGCTTAGATTTGCCAAGAAATGGAAAATTCGTATCAAATCTACAATTTTTTTATGGCACAATGGTTTTATTGGTCTCCTATTGATGGAAAATAGTTCAGATTAAATTCATCATCTTGTTTTGTAATGGATTGGCTGGCCTAAAGCCAAATTTGTATGATGAAATGTATAAAAACAGAGCTATGGCTCCAAGCCTAGCACATAAATCCATTCTCTATACTCTTATGTTGTTGCAGTAAATTCGAGGGGGGTCTCCCCCTTCCCTATGATCAGATGGAGTTGGACTAGTGATCTCAAGATGTACCAAAGGACTGAACTTTATTAATATAATCTAATTTCTTTTATTTATTTTCTGCAATGTTAATTTTTCTCTCATAGAATAATTGTTTTTCCTAAAGGGAAATGAGCTAGTTAGATAGGGCCCAACCAACCCAACTCATTCTCCCATTGTTATTGTATTGTGTATTAATTATAGGAATCAATTGGAGTGAAGGTTTCTTATGGATAATGTGGTGAATGATTGGATGAGCTCTTGTGTATTTCCTTTCCCTTACAACAGTGTTCTGAGATCTGAGGTTTTGTGTGTGCTTAATTGTGTTTCCTTTGATTTCATTAAAAAAGATTATTTTGTTATTTCTTTACAGCACAACAAGCATTTTTTATTTGAGAATATTTCCCTTTTTAATCGCTTTCCAGTTGAATATTAGGGTTTTCAGGGTTCATTTATTTTGATCTTTCTTAATGGCCAGTTGAGATTCCGTTTAAAGAATTACTTATTTGTAGCAAGCAGGGAAGAACCCCTCACTTTGATCAATACATATTGTAATTTTGTAAAGATACTAATCTTCCTGTGGAAACTATCATATTTAAATCGTGTTCCTTGCTTTGTTAATTTCCCGCTTACTGGAATCTTTGAGTATAGGAATTGATAATTTTTGTTATTCAGATTAAAGGTTACAAAGTGAATCATTTTTTCTGAGTTTTTTTTTTTTTTTTTTGGTTATGTGGGTCCTAACATAAAATCACGCCAAACCTTTGGTCTAAGAAACTGCGACCGACGGGCATATAAGCCGTCAAAATCACCTAGGGATCGCACCCAACCTTGGCCACACCAACCCTTATCATGGATGGATTTTTTTTCCCTTTGGGGGGATTGGAACTGGTGGCCTTTCATCATGAGTGTCTTAACAACACACTCTTCACCGTTGAACCAAACCCCCATTGGCGAGTTGAATTATTTTTACAACCACGGGAATTTGATATTGAACACAGTGTTGAATGTTTCATAGGGGATATAAGTAAAATACATATTTATAGGGTGGTATTTTATTTGAACACAGGAGTTTGGTATTCACACTAATATTTGATAAATTTTCCCTTGGCTTTCATAGTTTATATTTCAGAGTTGCAATTTACATTTGAAAGAGCATGTGATGATTTTGGATTTTTATCTTTACTAAATTAAAGTTTTCCTTTTCGCACCTCTTGATTTTGTGCTTAATATCACAACATTTTTGTTGGCTAAGGAGTAAAATATTGTCGAGTGTAGAAATAGATTCATTATGGTACAAGAACGAAATTGTTTAGTATAGGAACAGAGTTGTTCTAGTACAGGAACAGAATGATCCCAGTGCAGGAAAAAAATCATTAAAGTACGGGAATAGAGTCATTCTAGTACAAGAATATAATTCTCATAACACATAAACGAATTCACTATGTTTTCCTAGAACATGAATAGATTTTTTTTTTGAATCTTTTGAGTTTTGCAATAGATTTATTGAGTGGCATTAATTCTGAGTCTATTTATTTATTTTAAGAAGTATTTTTCCAGTAAATTCTTTGACTCTTGTTTCTTGAGTAAGATTCCATTTTCCAGAGAGGTGTGTGGTGTCATTGTATTAACTAGTGGTGTGAGTAATTTCTACACAAACTAGGGTTTTGTTTTGTAGGTTGCTGAAGTCCTTCTCTGGAATTTCCTGTGTTGTGTCTCGAAGTCCACAAACCCTGGATTGAAATTTGAATGTTGTCCATTCATATACCCTATATTACACCCAATAAAATCCTCTTCTCGAATTCCTTTGAATTTATTTACATATTCCCACCAAATTTATGTTTTACCTTTAAGACCAAACGTAGCAATTCTGGTCTTCATGTTCTCTGAGTAATCATGCAATTGAAAGAACTTATTCATCCAAGTAACCATGCTTATGAATCTTGTGACTTATTCATTTCTCCATAGAATGTAGGTGGATTTTATTTCTTGAACTTATCCAACAAATATCCACGGTCACTCCACTTGTAAGGATGATAGCGATGATGACCATGATACATATTTGAACCAGAACTAGAATGAATCCCATTTCCACTACCTCGTCTATCAGGTGATTCAATAATATTCAATCTCTAACCATATCATATTTATCCATCTTATTCCCATAATGTGACCTACTACCATATGCTCCATTATTCATATCATCTTGCCCATGACTAATTCTAAGTGTTCCTTGTCTCTGCAAGTCTGAAAAGCTCTTAAGGATAAGTGCATTAGCTTCTACTTGCTTCTCTTATGCCCTAGAAAATTCTCTCTTGTGATTGAATGATTCATTCATTATCTTCTTTCCAACTTCCTATTTCTGCCTTCAAGCTTCTCAAAGTGTTTTCTATGTGAGGGGTGTACTCATCACCATGTTTCTCATCTGATCTAAAGGGAGAATATTGTGAATTGTATTCTACAATCTTGCTAGTCATCTTTGATCCTCTCTTCTTGCAAGCATATCATGTTAGCTAAACCAAAAAATAAACATTACCAACATACCTAAGTACAGTTTAGGGGAGGATATCTCATCTGAAAGATCAACCAAATTAGAAAAATACATGTATAATCATAATCATAACAGTGTATATACATGATATTAATAATTATCCCTGTTACCATGCATAATGCCACAATTATAACACTGACTAGGTACAATGCATAACAAACATATGGAAGACACACATGCATAAAAAATACATATAAACAATGTCATGCATTCTTAGAGAACACATCCCGACAACACACTCATCAACTTATGCATGAAGATACAACAACACAAATTCCCCTTACCATACATGCATAACAAATACATAGAAGATGAGCATAATGAACATATATGCAACTAACATTTACGCACGACAACACACTCATCCAAATATATAGGGAAACCTAACATCACCCAAGGGGAACGAAACCATGCTATGATACCACCCTGTAACAACCCCTGCCCACATTTACCCAAGCTACCCATTCCACCAGGGTAAACATGTGAAGAAGGGTTACTATGATATGATCCAACTCTCGAAGTATAGTTAAGGAAGTGGAACCGACAAGACAAAACCAATCTGACCTTCCTCGAATGCTTCAAAAACTTTAGGAGCTAATCAACCCTTCGAGGTGACCAACCACTGAGACAAATTATTGTTTTTATGAAATGGAGCCCCATTAGCACTGATGAAAATCCCTCCATGTGATTGAAACCCTCCAGTTTCATGCAAAATAAGGCATCCATGCGACTGCAACATTTTTCATGCAGTTCTATGCCAACAACCCCGGATTGTGAGTCAATTTTTCATGGACAAGACTCAATCCTCTTCCTAGAACTTGATGAAACTCTCAGAAAGGATAAATAACAAGATGAAAAGGCCTCTAATGTAAAATTTGAACAAGGACCTCATCTGAAAAGGCCTAGCCGTGACATGAATTTCTTCAAATACATCGTGAACATGTACTCTACAGGTCACATAAAAACATCTAAACATAGGGACTTCATACTTATCTGAGATTCTGATTCAGGTGGATATTGGTGGCCATCCACCTATTCCACTTGGGGCCCCAACATTGTCTCTTTCAGTTTTTTAGTTTCGGAACAAATTACTAGTTTTAGTAGTTTTTCGAGTCCTGAACTTCCGGAGCCGTTTTGAGGCCCTAAATGACATTTTTTGGGCATCACTTTTCTAGAAAATCTAATTCCATTTTAGAATCTACATTCACAATTAGAAATTTTAGTCCTCGGATAGATATTTCTAACGATGTATCATGTGCATCAAACAAATATAGTATGCCAAAGTTATGACCTCGGGAAATTGATGTACCAATTTACCCCGACGGGGCCCATATTATGGCATTTCATCTCCTAGGGTTAGGTTTTTGGATGTTTAGGGTTTTCCATTGTTTCTCAATAATATATAGGCCTTTGATCCTCATTGTAAAAAATATTTTAGAGGCTTGTAGCCACCACATCTCTTCTCAGAGATAAGCTACCAGCGCCCTAGCTAGTTTATTTCCATTCTGTCTATAAGCAAATTTCAGTTCTTTGATATTAATGAAATGAAGTGTTATTTTCATTACAACTTTGTATTTATGGTTATATGTCTATCATTTTTCATTCCTGCATAGATCTGGATCAGTGGTATCAGAGTGGTCTGCTTTTTCTCGATCCTTCCTTGCATGTCCCCAATGAGGTCAGGGTATAAGGATTTAGGGCTCGATCTGGTTAAGCCTTTGCAAGATTAGCCTCGCAAACTCGAATGGCCACCCAAGGGGGGACGAAAAGAAATATGAGGGAGTAGGAGATCCTATCAAAAAATTTTTTGGGGAGGCCCTAAAAAAACAAAGGAACACGATGATGGATATGCCCAGATACTTCAACGACTGCCCACCGGTGGTGCATCTGCATCCAGCAGCCACTCTAGAGGCGCGACTCCCTTTAAGGTACAAGTAAACTTTGAAATTCCCATATTATAGGGTCAAATAGATGAAAATGTCATAGATAGATGGTTGAATATATTAGAAGGATATTTCACAGTTCGTGACTTTTTCGACCGGGAGAAGATTATTTTTGCACTCGTCAAAGCTACCCCCCATGTCAAGGACTAGTGGGAAACCTACTGTGAGAAAAAGGAAGAGACAGAACCCTATTTGTTCTCAGCCATACCCACTTGGAATTATTTTTGAGACGCCATCAAGGAACAATATTATCCCATGGGGAGCTATAAGGACAAGTACATACAATGGACCACGCTGCAGCAACAAAGGGATCAAGATGTGCATGAGTTGACAAATTTGTTCCATACCATGCGCACAAATTTGGGTATCAAAGGTTCAGAGAAACATTTGGTGCTAAAGTATCACAGTTTTCTGCACATATACATTTAGGAGGAAATGGAGTTCCTTGACATCTCCTCGCTTGGTACAGCATACCAATATGCTGCCAAGATTGAGAAAAAATTCAAACAGAAAAAGTGAGACTTTGGATCCGCGAATCAAAATCAAGGGAAAGGTGCCCCCAAAACATAGAAAAAATGAAAAGACAAGGCATGGCGGCCCAAGACAACCTAAAAAAGCCACAAGCAAAGAACAACACTGTGAAGCCAAATAAGGACACGAGAAAGTGGTGTGAGTTCCGTAAGAGCTCCACTCACAACACAAGTGAGTGTCAGGCCAAGCAGTCGTTGATGGCTGAGATGAGGGCTTCTGAATCAGATGCATTCTCTGACTCTGAATCCAAACCTAACAAGGGGAATGAAAAATGAAAATATATTATTGATGTGGAGCACAACACCACTGTTGCCACTGTGAAGATCCAAAAGGAAGAACCGGAAGATCTAGAGGAGGAGGAGCGTCTCTTCCACTCCCATATGTGAGTAAAGGGTTCCCCGCTACAATTCATTGTCAACAATGGGAGCCAAAAGAACCTCATTTCAGTAGACATCTTGAATTAGTTGGGCTTGTCGACTAAAGCAAACTCATAGCCATACACCATCGGGTGGCTTCACCAAGGACGACATCTCCGCATCAGCCAGAAATGCCGCCTTCCCTACAGCATCAAGCCCTTCACAAATGAGGTATTATGTGAAATTGATCCTCTTGATGTTTGTGATGTATTTTTAGGCCATCCATACTTGTGGAATCAACATGATGTGTATGAGTCTCAGCCTCGTGTTGTTATTTTTACTTTGGGAAATAAGTTGTATAGGATACCAGAGGTACCATTGCCTACCGCTATCTCTTTGGTTACTACAAAATAATGCAATAAGCTCATTTCTAAAACCATGAAATTTATTTTATTGATGATATGCCCCCAAGGCAAGAAGAAGACTATGGCCACGACCTCCAGACAGGGCTCCTCTGCACAACAACAACAAATGGAAAAGGTTGTGGAGGAGTACGGGGAAATCTTCACCTCACCCACTGTGGTGTCTTTGCACTGTTAGGTCAAGCACCCCATTGATCTAACCCCAGGTGTGCCACTACCCAATGGAGTGATCTATCGGCGCTCTGTTCTAGAGAATGATGAAATCAAGAGGTAGATTCAGGAGTTGCTGCAGAAAGGTCACATCCGACCGACTTCATCACCTTGTGGGAGCCCGATCGTGTTGGTATAGAAGAAGAATGGGACATGGAGACTCTATATTGACTATCAGGTGTTGAACAAGATCACTATCCAGAATAGGTACCCAATCTCACATATTAATGACCTTTTGGACCAACTCAAAGGGGCGAAATATTTCAGCAAGATTGACTTGAAGTTTGGGTATCACTAGGTACCAATCGAACCCTCTGATGTGTGGAAGACTGCCTTCAAAGCCAAGGAGGGCCTTTTCGAATGGTTGGTCAAGCCTTGCGGGTTGATGAATGCTCCCACAACATTCATGAGGTTGATGGCCGACATCTTGCGGCCATTCACCAAATCATTGCTAGTGGTGTACTTGGATGAAATTTTGATCTTCAGCCAGACTTGGGAAGAGCACATCCGACAAGTCCTCCAAACACTGCGGCAACACAAGTTGTGTGCAAATTTGGAGAAGTGCAGTTTTGGCATGACCCAAGTTCAATATCTGAGATAAAGTATTGATGAAAGGGGGGTGCATGTGGATCCAACCAAGATCCAAGTCATTCAGGATTGGCCAGCCCCAACCACTCTAACAAAGCTTCACAAGTTTTCGGGTCTTGCTAATTTCTACCACAGGTTCATGTTGGGATTCTCTCATATCACTTGGCCCTTGAGTCAAGTCACTAAGGGAGGAGCGAAAGAAAAGTTCTCTTGGTTGGAATCTCAACATAAGGCGTTCGTATAATTGAAACATCACTTCTGTTCTGCCCCAGTTCTCACATTACCAGACTTTCAACAACCATTTGAGATCGAGACGGATGCATTTGAATATGTTATTGGGGCAGTTCTTAATCAACAAGGGAATCTAGTGGCATATCACAGTGAGACATTATCTGACACAGTTCGCAAGTATCCCACTTATGATAAAGAAATGTATTCCATTGTGTAGGCTTGTCGACAATGGAAGCATTACATTTTGGGGAAGGAAACAACCATCCACACAGACCATCGACCCCTACATTTCATATAGACACAAGGGAAGTTGTAGAACAATTGTCATATGAAGTGGCCCACATATCTGCAATAGTTTCATTTGAACATCAAGTACAAAAAGGGTAGCACCAATAATGTTGCAGACTGCCTCAGTCGACCACCGATCATGGTGCTAACCATCGTTCTCAAATCTTGTGGGCACGAGACTTATGATTGGCCACTTCTCTATAAGAGCTATCTAGAATTTGGTCACACATACAAGGCACTCTTGGGGGGTACACAAGTTCCACATTTTCACCTCCAAGATGCATTGTTATTTCACTTGGGACACCTTTGTGTTCCTTCAAGCGAGCATGCAAAGATGATATGGGAAGAACACTATAGTCAAGTCAATGGACATTTCGAAGTCGAGAAAATAGTGGCAATCCTGCAGAAGTATTTCTATTGGCCGAACCTTCGACAGGATGTCGGGAAGTACATCAGATCCTGCACTGCTTGTGCCATTGCCAAATCGACCATCAAGAAGCAAGGCCTCTATACTCCACTACCTACCCCTAGTCGACCTTGGGAATCCATCTCCATGGATTACATGTCGGTCCTTCCTTCTACTAATCATGGAAATGACTAGTTTTCATGGTTATCGACATATTCTTGAAGATGGCCATTATGGCAGCCTGCAAGAAGAATATCACAGTAGAATCCATTGCTAAACTCTTCTTTGAATGAGTGTGGGTGCACTTTTGGATCCCACAGTATATCATCTCAGATCAGGATAGCAGTTTCCTTAGCACATTTTGGTCCAGCTTCTATTCAATGTTGGACACTAAGCTCACCAAGTCCACAGCTTTCTATCCCCAAAACGATGGCCAGATAGAGGTTGTCTATAGGATGATTGTACACATTCTACGCATTTACAATTCAAATCATCCACGCACATTGGATGAGAGCCTCCCCTATGTACAACATAGTTATAATTAGGCTCTTCACAGCTCAACTGGCCATATCCCCTTTCAGGTGGGCTTGGGATTCTAGCCACTATGTCCTATTGACATAGCCATGCCATTTGCGACTATTTAGGCCGATTCGACTCATGTCCAGTCTGAAGATGACAAAGCGAACAACTTCATCAATCGCATTCAGTACATCCGCCAATAGGTTCATGAAATATTGAACAGAGCCAATGCTAAGTACAAGCAAAAGCATGATCAACATCGGGTTCCACAAAACTTCCAGGTGGGTGAAAAAGTGTGGCTACATTTGTAGAAGGAGCACCTCACTGGACCCCACCACAAGCTTCACCCGCTCTGATATGCATCGTACACCATCACCAAGGTTGTAGGGAACAATGCCTTCAAGATCAGTATTCCACCATTCCTTTGTCTTCACCCAGTATTCAATGTGGACTGCCTTCATCCCTACTTCCCACCTCTACTGGACACCTCTGACATTGCAGAACAACTCACACCAACAGAGTTAAACCAAGAATGCATGGAAAAAACCACCATAGATTGTATCATGGACATGGAAATCAAGAACACTCACCAACAAAAGATCCAACTGTATCAAGTTGTCAAAGTTGGCTAACTCCTGCACCAAGGCAAGTGGTTCACTAGGGACCAAGTTCAACAGAAATCTCCTCATCTCATGGAGGAACTCAACGCAATGGGGACCATTGCTTCTATTACAAAAAAATTATACCTGATAGGCTGCTAATAAAATCAATCTCATGTAACTATTTCAACCCAATCTTTCGATTGAGGCTTAGCCTCCTCAACCTGAGAGGGCTCTCTCAAGGGTTAATGATTTTTGATAGAAATATAGATGGCTAACTCTATGTGGGGCATTAAGTAGATAAATGATAGATATTGGTTTCAAATCACATCATCAAGTGCACATTGGGCTTATGGAGTCAAAATAGTTTCAGTAAAACTAAAAAATCTACTTAGCATGTAAGTCAAGGCATATCAGAGCTCTAGTCAAGAGATACACATGTGAAACAATAAAAAACATAGTTAGTTTGTCTATATAGGAAGTCATAGCATCAAAGATGAATTCTGAGTAACATAAACAAACACCACTTCCATACGATAGTAATAAGATGAAATTATAACAAGAACACACTAGAACTCTTTATGAATCTCAAGTTGGCTAAGTGGAAAACTCTGTATTAAGAAGAAAACCAGTCACTTACAATAAACACAATCTCTTGCTAAAAATTTCCAACCCTGACCATATTCGAATTCTTGATCTTTTATAGATCATTTAAAACATAAGATAACCTTATCTACAACTAGATGCATCGAACTCCTGACTCTTGTCACCTTGCCTAACCATATGACATGTTATTTATTACAAAAGGACAGCTAATCCACTAAAAATTCGTATTACAAATAGGATTCAAACTCTTAATCACCTATCTATAACAAACTTATCTTAATTATATTACATTCTTTTCCAAATGTATTAACACCTGGTCGAATCTAGATGATTGGCTCTAAATCTTAATGACCATAACGTTGACCTCCATCAAAGTAGGAAACAGTCCCCTGTTTTCTAGGCATATGGTCCTTTGCACTCTTAAGACACTCTGACCATCATAAACTCATCATTTCGAGATTATTTGTGGTTAGAAACTGAATTAACACCTGCCCAAAATCCTCCATGAGTTCTAGCTATCCAAAACCATCATCAAACAATTCAAATGAGCTGAAATAAACCCGTGCTACGAAAATAACACAGTTTCGTAGCGCATCACTTTTACCTTTTTTCCTTCAAAATTTTGATTTCTTTCCTCCAGGATTATCTTCATTATCATTTAATACATACTCCTTGGAAATTTAAAGTCATAATTCATACTTTTTCCCTTCAAAATTTATGAGAAAGAGTGAAAAAATCTACTACAACAGTTTCGTAGCGCTTTTCACTCTTTTTACACTGTTTGTGCTACAAAACTACTGAGTGAGCAGTTTTGTCCAATTTTTTTCAAAATGAAAAATACAAATGTGCCAAAACTCAAAATAACACTGGTTTCATCAAATCCAAAAGTCATATGAACTGACAAACACATTTTTCATGAGATTCCTTCTTAAATTTCACTTGATTTAGCTTTTGACTTTTTAATGATTGTCATTTTGCACCTTTGTTCTTTAACTCATCCTGAGTCAATTTCAACTACTGCTCCAAGTCTTCCACTTGATATCTAAGTCTTTTATTACTGGCTCTCAAGTGAGTATTGATTAATCTGACAAATTTAGCTTCCTTGATGGCTGGAACTGTACTTGTGAAAAATTGTTATGCACTGCTTGGGGTTTCAGACCTAGCACCAGTTTAACCTTCCCATGGTGACTTCATTCTTTTAAACTCTATTTTCTCAATACTGTGCTTTCTGGCCCTCTTTCTCATCATAGAAATTTCTTGGTTTTCTAAATTCGATTTCTCTTCAAGATTTTGACACTCTGTCATTTCTTCTTTTCCCTTATTTGTTTTGCTAGTTGCATGCTCTACTGTAGGTGAGGAGAGATCAACCACTTCTTCAGGGGATTTTTATGTTTCAATAGTTTCTTTAACTTCCTTTCTTCCTTCCTTGAGTTTCTTATCATGCCTATTTAAATTTTTCTTTGCTTGAAAGATGAACGTTGCATTTTCACCCTCAAAATCAAGCTTCATTGCAGACTTAGTCTTTTTTTGTTTGTGTTCATCTTCTCCAATGAAGTCAACTTGCACAATGGGTGTCTCCTCTATATCAATTTCATGAAGGATGTCATCTAAATTTCCCTTAATTAATGGGCTATCCTCTGAAACTGAAACAATTGTCTTTCCTTTTGATTCCACTGCTTGGCTTCTTGTCACTCTTTTGATTTCCTTCTTGCTGGAAAATTGTTTCTGTTTTGCCTCTTTGACACTCTTTAAATTTTGTTTTGCAGGTGATGGAGTTGATGTGTCAATCATTTGTGTCTACTCTGTCCTTTTTGCAACTTGTTTCCTTGGCTTTAGTTTTACAAATTCCTTTTGTTTTTCAACCACGGGTTGACTAGACTCTGCTACTAGTGGTGAAGGATTTCATTTAGTTTTAGGGTTTCTGGCAGGAGTTAAGGTTTCCAACTCAAAACCATTCATAAACAAAAAGGATGACCAATCCTTGCATATATTCTGAAGCTCATTCAAAATCAATAACTTCATCAAACCATGATGAAACAAAGATGTTTCACAACCTTCATATTTGGCTTGTACTTTATCAGCCATTTTAGCAAGAATCCCATGCAAGTAAAAGGGAAAATCAAGTGAAATTTTACCTGTGAAATGCAAAAGCAGCTTGAAATGATATGTGTAGACCTTATGATACCTGCTTCACATGTAAAATATCTCCGGATGTTGAGTAGCAACTTTGCATAAGTGTCCTTGATGCAGCTTCTAGGGATTGCATTATTTAGGTCCATATCTGCATACTCAGGTTTCATAAATTCTTTGCCTGGCTCCATATCAATTTTGAAACCTTTAAACCAATTTTCTTGGCCCCTTGGTATCTTTGTCACAACAGCAATAGTCTCTCGTGAAATTGAAACATTTATCATCCCAACCTTGGTAGTTGTTCCATTGAAGTGCAAGGAGAATTCTTTAGACACCTGTGTGTGGCAACCCTACAATTTTTCACAAAATAGAAGACAACCTACTCTATTGAATGCCTCCATCACTGTTGGGTCTTCAATTATGCCTTCATATTTTCAGGCTCATATCTTAAGCAATGTCCCCCTCTGTGAATTTTCTTTTCCTCTGCCATGCTTCTCAGAAAAACCTGTTAGCTTCACTTGAATATATGAAACAACCTCGCTTGATTAGGATATATCTTCCTCACTTGAGTATATGAAACAGCTTCGCTTGATTAGGATGAAGATAACCTATGTATGGAACACCCATAGGTTTGGCTTGACTACTTCAGAGCTCAGAAACTCTCATGGAGGCAAATGAAATGAGAATGACCAAATTAGGCAAGATTTTGAATTTGAAAAGTAATCTCATAACTAAATGATACCTCATTCATACTCTATCATGACAATTATGACTGTAATATGAGTAATTACATTAAATATCATCACTAACTTACTCATCATACCACTAACCTATCATTTCCCAATGGATTTTAACAAATTTCAGCTCAATTGGAAAGACAGTTAAGAAACCGCGCTTTCGTAGCGCCGGCAGTGTATTTTTCCCAGTTTGCGCTACAAAACTATTTGCGCTTTCGTAGCGCAAATCAACTTTTTTGAACTAGTGGCGCTACGAAAATGTGGATTCTTGGCTAATTCTAGAGTTTTGACTTGAAACTTTATTGAATGATTCCTAAATGGAAATTATGGATTTTTGACAATGAATGAACCTTTAAAAGACTTTATTTGAACCTAATGATGACCTTTGAACTTATAAAAATCTAACCTACCCTTAACCAAATCCTAAAATGACTTCTAAACCTAATTTGAAACATGACCAAAAACAAACATGGCGCAATGATGTTTTGAATTTTTTTTGGGTGATAATAGCTTCCTAAGGGGGGAGGAATGATCCCAATGGATATTGGTGGCCACCCACCTATTCCACTTGGGGCCACACCATTGTCTCTTTTAGTTTTTTAGCTTCGGCACAACTTACTATTTTTAGCATTTTTTCGGGTCCTGAACTTCCAGAGCCATTTTGAGGCCCTAAACGACGCTTTTTTGGGAATCACTTTTCCGTAAAATTTTATTCCATTCCAAAATATACAATCACAATAAGTAGTTGTATTCCTCAAATAGATATTTCTAAGGGTGTATCATGTGTGTCAAACGGAGATAGTATGCCAAAGTTATGACCCCAAGAAATTGATGTACCAATTTACCCCGACGAGGCCCATATTCTGGCGTTTCATCTCCTAGGATTAGGTTTTTGGATGTTTAGGGTTTTGCATTGTTTCTCAATAATATATAGGCTTTCAAGTCTCATTTTAAAATAGATTTTAGAGGCCTGTAGCTGCCACATCTCTTCTTAGAGATAAGCTATCAGCGCCTTAGCTTGTTTATTTCCATTATGTCTGTAAGCAAAATTCAGTTCTTTGATATTAATGAAATGAAGTGTTATTTCCGCTGCATCTTTGTATTTATGGTTATATGTTTATTATGTTTTTTTCCTGCATAAATTTGGATCATATTTGCCAATAAGGACTAATTTCCTCTCAAAATAGCCGCAATATTATCTATTAATTCATGTATTTATTAACATTTCACTTACCAATCAAAATAGGATGACATACATAAATCAAGTTTGTCATAAACCATGATTATAATCATTATATAGCCAATATAATAACAATTATAGAAAAACTATTAAGATCACATTATAACAAGTACATTTACACATAAAATACAAGAGGAAAATATCTCTATTGACATATGAAAAATGCAACTAGGTATGGGACTTCCACATCCCACTCGACCATAGATTGGGTTGAACTAAATATTTATTTCAATTAATCACCCTCGTGCCATATTCCAAGAATGAATGTGGGATCTCATCGAATAAACTAAACAAAACTAAACCAAGGCTTCTAGAGGCCAAACCACCTCAACCCTCAACTAGTGATTCCACCTCATTCTTAGACATCACTATCCATCAACAAATCAATCTTTACCCAAGTCATCCAGGGCTCTACAACATTTTTTCTAATCGGGGCTTCCAGGAATAGTAACTCAACCCACAACTGCAACCAGGCTTCCATAGCATTTTTCCAACCATGGTTTCCAGGACTAGTAACTCAAGCCACCAAGGGCATCCAGAGCGTTTTTCCAACCAAGGCTTCCAGGACTAGTTACTCAACCCAAGTTGTTACAAGGCTTCTAGAGTGTTTATCCAACCAAGGCTTCTAGGAACTAATAACTCTACCCACAGTCATAATGAACATGAACACCAATCAGAAAACAAGGTAAACCCACAACACCATGGCTATCTATTAAATAGAAAGGCTAGGAAAAACCACTGTCAATCCAGGAAATCCTCCATGCCAATGACAGATCATAACCAAGAAACCACATGCATGTTCCATCCATACCAGAACTAGCAACGAATTCATACATGCAACTCGGAACTTGCAAGCAAAACCCGTTGCAGTTGATCATCTCATTTTCCTCTTACTCTTTCTTTCATTTCCCTTTCCTTCTTGCTCCAAATCCAAAGTATAGCACACTCCTCCAAGAGTGCTCCAAGAAAACTGTAATTTTCCAAGAGTATGAGAGAGAGAAGAGAGAGCTCCAAAACTAAACTGTCAAAATATAACACTGACAAAAGTTGTGAACTGATCCTCAGAATCCTTTTTATCAATGAGGCCTCTAATTTTTTCAATTTTCCATTATTTTCTTTCATTTTCCTCCTCACATGCAACTTATGACCTGTCACCTTCCTTTTCTCCTATTTTCCATTATCTTCATAAATAAATTCCACTTTTTTTTTCCAAATCATTTACCATTTCCTCTTCCAATTTCCATATCCATTAATTCATCACAAGTGATCACCGTCACTATGTTTTTGCCCAAAAATTAGCTTTCAATACGTGTCCCATGACCATGGTCTTATTTTTCATTTATTAACTTTATTACATGAATTTTTAACCTGGGGTTGTTACATAACGCTTCCATGTAATTTAACTTGCTCTATTTCTCGGTCCTAAAGCATGAGCTCCTTATACTGCAAGATAAATTGAGGCTCTATTTGAAACTCTCCATATGGTTCCACTTCCACCTCAATGATAAATACCTGGTTACCTACATGTCTATTATCCAATGCTGCATAGATATGGGGAATGCTATGACCTGCATCCCCAACTACCTGCGTGTACTACACACTGTATATATGAGGTCTTCCACGCATCCACTATGCTGATCTAATATAAAGGAAAATCCTTCCTGCAATGATATCCACCATAGGTTCAACACCACAATGGTTATCTTCCATTTATTTTACTATGTTTCTCTACGGGCTGAGACCCATGTCCTTTCTCATCTACATTGAAATTCTTGTGAGGTGGCACATTTACCTTCTCACATGAATTTTCATGAGGTCTTGCTCGCTTCTCAAGACATTTACCTATATTATTTATGCTGCCTTTCCAATCGTTCTTGAACTCCTCTAGAAAATATTACTTCTCGCTCCTCCTATACTAATGTTGGCATTGATGACAATGACATCTCCTGGAAGTAGTACTAGAATAGAATCCACGAGTGTTAACCATCCTTTCAAGTGTATCCAAATATCTACCACCTCTGAAATTATCATATGTTTCCATCCTATACCCTGTTCGATACCTGATTCCATCGACACCACTGGTATTTTCGTCCTGTCCATGGTTGACCCCCAGTTGTCCCCGCTTCTACAAATCTAAAAGGCTTTGATGAATCATTCCATTGAATTTAGATTTCTTTTCTTGGGTTCTGGAGAGCCTTTCCTATGCCTCAATAAACATGTTATTATCTACCTTGCATCTTTAAATCTCTTCCCTCAGATTCAACAATGTATCTGCTATATTAGCCCTGTAAGGGGAGTTGTGTGAACTGTAGTCCACACTTATTCTCCTCATCTTTGACCTTCTATTTCCTACAAACATACCATGTTAGATAAACCAAATAGAAGAAATAATCAAAATCATATCTCAATTTATCTCAAGGGAATTTATTGCATCTGCACAAGTCAGTCCATATTAGCATGATATATAATCATATCTAGAACTTAACTGCAATGATGATAATCATCATGCATGTGACCACAATGCATATAAAAATAAGTTAAATATCATGCAAGACCAAGTGATTCATGTGCATATGACCACACTAATCAACTAGCATATATCATGCATGTAACCACAAAATTAATAAAATGACATGCATGCATATAATTGTGACAAATATGGGTTTTGTAGGCCTGGACCAATTATTAATCTCTCTTATGACCCCCCGTGTGGAAAGAAAACAAGAAGTATAATCTTGGGTGTGTGTTATATTCTTTCCATGACTAATACCACGCATTTTATATTGCATCGGGGGCAACGGGGGGGTCATGGGGGGGGGGGGGGAGGGGGTGGTGGGGGCGGGGTGGTGTGGCAACCCCCCATGTCATGGGTTTTGGAGGGGGGTGGTAGCCCCCCTACAAGAGGTCCGAGGAAATAGCCCAAATAAACTTTGTTTATTTTTTTTGTAAACCTAATGATGGGGGGCAGACCCAAATATGGTGGGGGGACCTACCCATGGTTTTTTGCATGAGTTTTGCACATGGTTTTTGGCATGATGGTTTTTTGACCCTGGCATTTTGTAGACTAGTCAAGGGAACTTCGGTTATGTTCTAATATAGGGTTGGTGGATTAGGATTTATGAATGCTTCAACATTTATATATATGTATTGTAACATTGAAAGGAATATAATGAAAAATCAATCTCGTAGTATCGATTTTGGAATCCAAGGGAAAATATTTGTTTATATTTTTTTTTATGTTCTCACCATTGTCAATTTTTCTATTTTAAGAATTCATTTGCATGTAATTTTTGTACATGGTTAAAACCTACACTCCCTTGCTTTACTTTTATTTTCCTTTACCTTCCTTTGTTATTCCTTTTCTTTCCTTTGCTTGCTTGATTTATCTCTCCCCTTGGAGATCTCTCTCTCTCTCTCTCTTTGAAACTGATCCAAGCCAAAACTGAACAAAAATTTTAAACTATTTCTTTGATGCTTTTTTATCATTGATGTCTAGTCTCTTCCTTTCCTTTTTCCTTTTTCATTCATTTCCCTTCATTCTCTCTCTAATTTCCCTTTCATTCATATTTGTGTCTCTTCATCTTACTTTTCTCTTGTTTTCCTTATTTCTCATAATAGAATGCCAATTTTTTCCTCTTTTCCTTTTTCAATTCCTTTACTGATTTCCATGGCCATTAATAAATCAAAATTGATGCCAACTATAATGTTTCCCCTCCATTCAGTTGGGAATACGTGTCCCATGACCTTGGTATTCTTTTATTTACATGGAAAATCAAATAAGGGCTATTACAAGAAGAAGAAGAGGGGAGTAATGTAATATTCCCAATTAGCCATCAGCTAGTTGGAATATTAATTTTTGCTTTTGCTTCTTAATTTGCTGAATAGGAGGGTATGGAGACCCATAAATCTCCTTAATAGTAATAAAATCACTGCTAATGTGAAATGAGGACATCTTAGCAGCTTAATTGAGCACCCTTGTGTGTGAAAAGGGTTGGAGCACATAGACTGGGTCAACTTGGACCAAATCAACAACTTTGTCATGGAGGAATGGCATTCATTATGGGACAACGCAGTTTTGGAGGGAGACTCCATGCATGGAAGTAGTTCCTTTAATGAGTGGGTACAAGGGTGAGGAAGCTCACCACTTATATAAGGAATAGGATGGTAGCCATGGATCATTATGTTTATGTATTTGATATTTCAAATTTATGGTCTATTTAGACTTGTTGCTCTCTTCAGCTATTTAGCTAAGATTGCAGTGCTATTTAGCACAGAGTGTTCTCAAGCAGGAATCCCACCTCTATCCTTGAGTGACCTCTAAGGAAGAGTATTTGCACTAAATTCCACATTCAGGCATCAAGCCAAATCTTTAGTCTTATGGTACAACGTAGTTCCTGTTGAGGTTGTGTTGTGTTGTAGGGCAGAAGTTGCAGAGGGTTGATTTGGGTGATTTCTGAGCTAGATCTCATTAGAGGAAGGTTTATTTATCTTGGGAGGCTAGTAAGGAGGGCCCTTGAGCATCATTGATATATTTGGCACCAAGACACAGTTTTTTATCCCCTACAATGTAGTATCAGTTTGGATCTGCGTTATTCTAGGGAGGAGTTGTAGGGTTAGTTGCATTGGGTGATTTTGGGAGTGATTTCTTCAGTGAAGGGGCCAACCTTTCATCCGGAGGATCCATTGGAGGAGAGCATACTTATTTTCATATCAGCTTCAGCCATAACTCTTCAATTATTTTTTTGCAACATACTTTCAGCCCTAGGGCTGCAACTCATATTGTATTACTAGGTGTTTTTCCTGGAGACCCTCTTGGGTTCTTGTTGAAGGTTATATAACGCGGTTCTTGTTGAGGTTGTGTTGTGTTGCAGGGAAGAAGTTGTGGAGGGTTGATTTGGGTGATTTCTGAGCTATATCTCATTGGAGGAAGGTTTATTTCTCTTGGGAGGCTAGTAAGGAGGGCCCTTGAGCATCATTGATATATTTGGCACCAGGCCACAGTTTTTTATCCCCTACAGTGCAGTATCAGTCTGGATCTGTGTTATTCTAGGGAGGAGTTACAGGGTCAGTTGCAGTGGGTGATTTGGGGAGTCATTTCTTCAGTGAAGGGGCAAACCTTTCATCTGAAGGATCCATTTGATGTGGTCATACTTATTTTCATATCAGCTTCAGCCATAACTCTTCAGTTATTTTTTTGCAGCATACTTTCAGCCCTAGGGCTGCAACTCATATTGTATTATTGGGTTTTTTTACTGTAGACCCTCTTGGCTTCTTTTTGGAGGTTGTATAGAGCCTTGATATTCATTGTACATTATTTTTTAGGCATATATCAACCATTTTTATTTTGTGTATTCATTTGTTGTAGTAGTGTCTCCAACATTTTGATATAGTAGTAGCACCTCATTCTTGAGGGATTTATTTATTGGAGGCTTATTGTATATTGTTATATGATTTGTGGCCCATTATTTTGTACTATTTTTCTTCTGTTATGATTAATGGAAAGGCTCCATATTGGTCTCATATTTTGAGGTTATGTTTTACACTACTATTTCAAGCAATTTTTTCTATATTCCTGCTTTTCCCATTTGGTAATATTACATTGGTATCATATCATAATATTGGCTCATCCTGTGCAGCTTAACCCAATATGTCATCAGAAGAAGGAGAACCTCTCATAGATAGAGAGAAGAGGTATCTCAGAATAAGAAACCAGAAGTATGACTATACAGATGATAAAGAAGACAAGGGTAAAATCCCTTTTTCAGGAGAAGATGAGGAGAAGGAGTATCCAAAGCTTATTCTTTGAAATATGCAAGACATTTCTAGAGAAATAAAGGATATGAGGATGGATATACATAAGGAATACCCTATAGGGTTTCTACATGGTGAAGGCTTTGGCATTTATCATCACTGGAGTGATCAACCAGTGAAGCAACAGGTTTCTCAATGCTCTACAATGCCTACATTCTTAGTAGTGGGAAATGGAGGGTTTCAATAAAAAGAAACTCTTGAAAACTATTTCATGGAATGTGAGTCTCAATCTCAGAGATTCAAGGATCACTTGAGTTTTCAAGAATTTTTTCAGATCAAGGACAATAGGAGACCCAGGCATCACAATAGAGGTGGAGGATTCATACAGAATCATGATCTACATCGGGCTATGGGTAGAGTTTTCTTACCCAACTTTGATGGGTCATAAAAATGCACTGCCAAATCATGGGTAGAGAAGCTTGAAATATTCCATCTAAACTAAGTACCAGGGATGGAGGCCATCAACATAGCAGCGCTGCACCTTGAGGGTGAGGCACATGATTGGTGGTTTTAGGCTTGTCTACAATGGGTTATGCCAATGTGACTGCATATTCATAGTTCACAAGGAGGTTGGTGGATAGGTTTGATTGAAGAGACCCGGAGGCACCTTCTATGGGGCTAGAAAAGCTCAAACAATCAGGTAATCTAGAAACTTATATTTCTGAATTTATAAAATTTTCCATTATGGTTCCTTATTTATGTGCAGCAAGAAGGGTCTATATGTTTATTGATGGATTAGTAGAACCTCTTCATGGGTTGGTTAAGTCTACCAAGCCCACTACCCTTTAATATGCCATTGAAAGGGATAGAGCTCTATAAGATTCCTTGCCAAAAGCAAAGGCAAAATTTCAACAAATCCCACCTTCCCATCAAAGAGAAAAGATGAGAAGGCTTCTCTTTCAAAGGAGAGCCAAAACAAAGTACCTCTTAGTGATGATGTCCGAAGAGACTTGAGGAGAAGGAAGCTTTGCTTCACATGCCAAGAATCTTGGGCACCCAGACATAGATGTGCAGTGGGAAAGGAAAACTATATAGATGTCTTTTTAGATGATGAGGAGGAAGAAGAAGAAGACCCAGAAGGAGGTCACAATGCTAGAATAGCAAGAGATGATCCACCACCACCAGAAGGTGAGAAGGAAGCACTTTCTCCAATTGGAGGGACTCTTACATCATTGACAGTAGTACCAAAGTATCAGAACACCTCCACACAAAGAACAGGGTCATATTTGCACAGTGAAATCAAGGACCTAACAGTCCCATCTGTTATGCATATGACTTTGGTCCATGAGACATCACTATTTTGTGGCAAACCACCTAGGAGGCCACCTGATTAGGAGTTGGTGAGGCATGTCTCACATCATGTTGCACCACTCATAGATCCAGGAGGAGTGGGAACATTGGGAGGTCATGGTACAATGTAGAGAGTCTTGGGTAGACTCAAGGAGGAGGGAGACATTCTCCCAACATCATCACTACCCACTCTCACACCACATATTGCGCTGAGAGAGGATGCTACAGGGATGGAGGATGGCACCATCATGGTGACTTTGGAGGCTCAGAAGATGTTCTCACTTGGGGAGAAATCTTCCACACATGGTAGAGTATGGTGGCCACTCATGCATACCTTGACCAAAATCAGGAAGTTTTAGATAGGTGATAGCTTCCCTTGGAAAAATAACCTCCAAAATCTTCAACCTTTACTTGAGCATGAGCAGCTACAAGAGGATCAGAAGAGGAAGGATAGCAGCATCCTGGTATGTGACTTTGGCATGGGAGATGTCAAAGAGGAGGACATATATATGACATATGATTTCTATGATAGATCATCAGTGTTGTCACTTTGGAGGATAGATCCATACTGGAAATCCTAGCTGTTGGTGGATTTTTCCAAGGATCTTTTCACTTGTATGATACTTGATGAACAACTTTTAGAGGATGGATATACAGTTAGATATGAGGTCATATACTATCATGGAAGGATCTTCTTATCTAGAGTATCCAAGCTCAAGGAGAAGTTACTACTTGCAACACATGAAGATTTTCTTTTCAGCCATACTTATTCCATGAGAGCATACCATACCATCATGGAGGGATATACTTGGGAAGGCTTTGAAGAGGAGATATATCAGCATTTGAAGAGATGTATGGATCATGTGGAGATGGAGGAGATACATAACTCTTTGAAGGAGTTATCACAGCCATCTCTTTCCTCTTTGGGAATGAGAGGGGATCTATCTATGGACCCCTCCATTTGTATGAGCATAGTTTATGGTAAGGATTATGTTTGTATGCATAATGATATATTTGATGAATATTTGCATTCCTTTACCATATATGTGTAGGCCATTGCTCCATGTAGGAGTATTATTCCTTATAAACTTCATGGCCAACTTGGGGCCATAAACATTTTTGAGCATGGCCACACCCTATGAGGATATAGGGAGATGATATATCATTCAAGGTGCACTCCAAAGGCACCAAACATCACTCACATTCTCATAACATGTGAGAATACTGTGACAACAAGTAAGTGGTGGGGAAACCACTTACCATATCACCTCTGAGGTATTCAGGGGATATACTGCATTGGTTCCACATGTGGGACTATGATCCACCTCCATTTTTGCATATGGATGTTTATGTATCATTGTTTTTGATCCCATAATTTGATGGTGTCCTTATTATTTTTATGGGAATGATTGGAGGAAGGATGGAAGTATTGGATGTGCCCTTTGGGAGAGAGAATCTCCATGTTTATTATGCTACATGTTTCAGGGAGAACATTGGGTAAACCATGATTACTTCATTGGGTCTTTTTCTTCCTTGTGGGATGATTCATTTGCATCTCATGAGAAATTACGAGGAGCATTTCATGGAGGGATGGATTGGGAGACACTTGGCTTATGAGGAGAGCTTATCACATGGAGGTGTCACCAATGGAGGAGGAGAAGAGTTGCAGCACTGACCTTTACAGTTGCTTGAGGACAAGCAACATTTGGGAGGGTAGGACTATAATATTCCCAATTAGCCATGAGCTAGTTGGAATATTATTTTTTGCTTTTGCTTCTTAATTTGCTGAATAAGAGGGTATGGAGACCCATAAATATCCTTAATAGGAATAAAATCATTGCTAATGTGAAAGGAGGACATCTTAGCAGCTTAATTGAGCACCCTTGTGTGTGAAAAGGGGCTGGAGCACATAGACTGGGTCAGCTTTGACCAAATCAATAATGTTGTCATGGAGGAGTGGCATTCATTATGGGAAAACGTAGTTTTGGAGGGAGACTCCATGCATGGAAGTAGTGCCTTTAATGAGTGCGGCCAAGGGTGAGGAAGCTCACCACTTATATAAGGAAGAGGATGGTAGACATGGATCATTATATTTATGTATTTGATATTTCATGTTTATGGTCTATTTAGACTTGTTTCTCTCTTCAGCTGTTAGCTAAGATTGCAATGATGTTTAGCACAGGGTGTTCCCAAGCGGGAATCCCACCTCTATCCTTTAGTGACCTCTAAGGAAGAGTATTTTCACTACATTACAAATTTAGGCATCAAGCCAAAGCTTCAGTCTTATGGTACAACGTAGTTCCTGTTAAGGTTGTGTTGTGTTGCAGGGAAGAAGTTGTGGAGGGTTGATTTGGGTGATTTATAAGCCAGATCTCATTAGAAGAAGGTTTCCTTCTCTTGGGAGGATATTAAGGAGGTCCCTTGAGCATCATTGATATATTTGGCACCAGGCCACAATTTTTTTATCCCCTACAATGAAGTATCAGTTTGGATATGCATTATTCTAGGGAAGAGTTGTGGAGTTAGTTGCATTGGGTGATTTGGGGAGTGATTTATTCAGTGAAGGGACCTGCCTTTCATCCGGAGGATCCATTGGAGGAGAGAATACTTATTTTCATACCATCTTCAGCCATAACTCTTCAGTTATTTTTTTGTAGCATACTTTCAACCCTAGGGCTGCAGCTCATATTGTATTATTGGGTGTTTTTCCTGGAGACCCTCTTGGGTTCTTGTTGGAGGTTGTATAGAGCCTTGATATTCATTTTAAATTATTTTTTAGGCATATATCAACCATTTATCTTTTGTGTATTCATTTTCTGTAGTAGTTCTTCTATGAATGCGTTGTAGTAGTGTCTCCGGAATTTTGATATAGTTGCAACACCTCATTCTTGAGGGATATTGGAGGCTTATTTTATCTTGTTATATGCTTTGTGGCCCATTATTTTTTACTATTTTTCTACTGTTATGATTAATGGAAAGGCTCCATATTTGTCTCATATTTTGATGTGATGTTTTACACTGCTATTTCAAGAAGTTTGTTCTATATTCCTTCTTTTCCCATTTGGGAATATTACAAGTAAGCATAGATATTGAAGGTGAAGGATGGAAAAATAGAAGCAAACAACAGGTGGAGCTGCATAAATTTTCTCTTGATTCCTACGTTTGATTATTAGGTAGATCAAAATGCTAGTGAGTTATGGATTCTTGTGCTTTATCTAACTGGTGAATACTAAGTTCTATAGATTCTTATGTATGGTTTAACATGTGGAGACTAAGTTCTTGGATCCCCTTAGAATTTAATAGTTGGGTACATGGTGTGTTCTAGAGTTCTGCTGGATTGTAGGTGGAGGCACTATGGACCCTAGATTCCTGAAGAATGAAGCAGGTGGAGATACTATGGACTTTGTACTCCTTTAGTGATTGATTGGGTGGAACAATGTGTGCTTTGGATTCCCTGAAGTGTTGTTTGAGTGGAGACATTGTGTTCTTTGGAATCCTTAGTGTCAGGTGGAGGCATTGTGTGCTCTAGATTCCCATGTGAAGTTGTTAACTGGACTAGTGTTAATATCGCTTAAGCACTTCACTCCTTAGGATCTGAATCTAGCTCGTTGGTGGTTAACTGTAAGAAAGAATATTAGTGAAATTGGCCTATAGTTGGGAGGAGATTTGAATACCCTCACTTAGTACCAATCATTCAAGTAGTAATGGAAATTGTTGATTTGTATCTCTATGTGTACCTATTGCACTTGAATGATAATTAATGTTGTTATATTTATGGGTGTATCACTATTATCGATGGGGGACATGTGTTCCTATATATTTTCAATGATATGTTCATATGATTTCTCTCATGATGTGAGGGACTTGTAAATCCATGTCGATGATGATATGTTTCACAAATTTTAGAGTTATTTACATGTTTATGTATGGAGGTAGAATGAACCAAGTTGTTATGGAGTGTGAAAATCTACAGTTTGGGTGTTATAACTATTAAGGAGACCCTCATGTATAAGAACTAATGAAACTCTGCAGTAACTTATGCACCGAACTTACTTTATGGACATGGGTTTCATCCATATTTTTTGGGACTAATCTTTGGCCATCACACATGTTTTGTGATAGCTTGTATTAGTATTTGGACTGAATAGTAGTACATACTACCAGATGATGTAACATGTAACCTATCATAATGAAAAAGTTATGAATTTTTTCTCTGTGAAAAAAGAACTAATGAAACTCATTGGTAAAGTGTCATATCTGACATGATACAATATTTTATGGATATATGTTTTATATGAATAACTAATTGACTCCTTTAGTCATGGACATTTAACTGGTTAAGATTGATGTTGCCTTGAAATTGCAATATATGTATAATTGTGGATATGGTAGAACTCTATGTAATTTACTCTGCAATATGATATGTTGTTATTGAAATTGTATTCACTAGTACATGTTAATTATGGCATGATATATTTAAGGACATGTTAATAGCCTCATTGTGCATATCATGGTGATGAATGGTGTTTAGAGTGTTGAGTGAATGAAGAATCATCCTAAAAAAAATATGTGTTGCGAGTCCAACCTTGTATTTGGGCCAAATGAGCCTTGATAAATTTCTAAAGGAAATCAAAATTTTTCAAGGGAAGAGGCATTAACTTAATCATCAAGGTTACCATTAATCCTAATATTAATCACCTAACGATGGTGATTAGCATTATTATCGTTTCACACCAAGTGCATATAATAGTACCATCTTTGGAGTTGGCACGGAGATGGCATCATGTGCATAGTTGACGGGAGCACAAGAGAGGAAAATTACCATTACCTGATGTGGATTATTCATGTTGCATCACATCGGGCTTTCTTGGAGGCATATATGTAATTAAGTGTCATCAAAAGAAGGCATGAGATGAAAATATTCCTTCGAGGCATCTATGTAATTAAGTGTCATCAACATAAGGCATGAGATGTAAATATTCCCATCTCCTACAACCAAGGTTTTCATTGTGTTGTAGTGGTGTGGAAAAATTTCTTCTAGTATGGGCACATTGGTGTTATTGATAGATAGGAAGACAAATGTCTTTCCTCTCCATAAACGAGAAAAATTGTATTTTCAAAGAGTATGGAGACCAGTGGGAACCATGTCATAGGTCGAGGTGGTCGATTCCACGTAGGCCAATTATGGATACATGGATGTCAAGTGGAACTTTTGATAATGTGTACATATGACATCGCAAGACTACTGATGTGGCACATTGTGAGGATGACACATGGAAAGTGAAAAAGGAATTTTTGGATATACAAGGGGGCTGATTTTGATTTACACATGACACCCTTAAGGAATGCCACATTGCAGATTGACATCACCACAATGTCAGTGTGACATCAGTAGGGCATGTTCATTGGGGTTGGGCACAAAATAATAGAAGGCACGATGTCAAATTTGGTGTCGAAAAATGGAGAAGGCTTTGTCGCACCTTCCGTCTAGTGCCAATATTTTCTCTGAGGTTTTAGGGAAATGGTCACACTTGAAAAAGTGTGTATCGAAGAAATTTCCATTAGAAATTGTGTTGATATTGATGAGTGGGGGGGCACAATTTATATGGGCCACCAGTATATATGTTGGCCACGTGGAGAATATTGGCAAATGGGGAGATGTGCACGGTTTAGTCACATAAGAAAAAAAGTGTGGACCCCTCCTCCTCTTTAGATGTTGGAACATAGGGGGGCACACTTAAAATTTGTTTCCGATGTGATATTTATAGGTTGTGTTGGAAAGAAAGTAGTGAAGGGTTTAATCATGCATTTCTTATGAATCAAATATAAATTAAAACATTAGATTTACATGTTAGGGGCTACAGCAGTGGGGCCCATGGGATAGGTTTTGTGGTAGGTGATACATATGTATAGCCATGGCCACATTGGAATTTAGAGTGACATGGAACCATTTGGGTGAGGTGGGATTTCCACTTGAGTTCCGTGTGTGTGCCACATGGTAGGTCCTTTCTTAGGTGGTAGGGATTGAATGACTCGTGTGCCCTGGTATTGCACCAAGAGTGCTGCAACTCCCAAGGGATGCCCTACTTTACTTTATCAACATGGGGTTTGTAAAAAATTTAAGGTGACAATGCTATATACACAGCAGATGCATTCTATTCATGTCATCCTCTTCTAATTTACGAAAGGGTGCTATTTCTTAAACTGTGAGAACAACTGGAAAGTAAATTGTTGGAAGGAATGACAGAAAGGAAACTAAACTAAGTTGCTGAAAGGAAATGAAAAGAATGAAACTAATTTAATTTAGAGCATAAAGGAAGCTAATTATAAACCACACTCGACTCACCCAAACAGCTAAATTCACTCTACTTATCCTATGATCTCTCTACCATGCTCCTAGTCATGGAACTAAGTTATCCATGCCTTAATTTTAAATAAAATGAGTTAATTTGAAGCTTAGAGGGAAGAAATGGGACAAAAGAGGATAATGGGGGGTTTAACACATGAAACAAGGTTTGGAAGCATAAAGAAGGGGTTAAACCCTTATGAAACTTTATTATAGCGCGAGAAATGGCTCTGAAGCGGAAAGAATTCAAAAGTGTGATGGAGGCAAAAGTTGTGATGTGTGATGTCGCAATCGCAATATCACAGGTTTAAAGGTATAGTGGTAAAGGTTAACGGAATGAGCTAAAATGTGTGAAGTGTGATTTGCGACTCGTGACATGGTGAAGTGTGATGGAGGACGAAAGCGGCGATATGTGATGTTGCAATTACGATGTCGCAATTGCAATATCGCAAGTTTAAATGGATAACGGTAAGGATTAACAAGAACAAAATAAAATGTGCAAAGTGCGATTTACGATGAAGTAAAAGTTGCGGGTTGCGATCTGCTATGTGGTAAGTTCATCAAAGTGCGAAGTGTGATGGCTGATGTTTGGTCAATTTAGTGTGTCCTAAATTGCTACATTAATTTGTCAATCCGGGATTCGTAAGCTGATGAAGTGTGGCGCACTATATGTGCAAGATAACCTATTTCTTACTTTTTGTCATTTTTGGTTTTTTTTTTTTAATTTATCTTGGGGGTTTTTATCTTGGTTGGTTTCCTAATGTGAGATGGAAATTCTAAAAGACAAGTATGGATATAACTGTTCAAGGCAATGATGTCCTTTATAATGATTTCCCAAACTTCAAATTTCCAAAGGGTTTTAAAACATGCAATGACAAAATTAATTCCTAAAAGAAAATGAAAATGTGCCACTATACTAGTCAAACAAACAGTGAACTATTGATCATGAAACCCATTACCCTTGCTGCTGTCTAAATGCAAAAGAAACTGTGCTCAAATAAATCCAAGAATTGCAAGCAAAGTAAAGCTAAAATCAAATTACATCAACTCATATTCTGACCCCTCACCATTAGTCTCGCTATGGCTTTCGGAGGTAATCATAAACAACTTGAGAAATCTGATATCTAATTTGCAGTAAAAATAAACTAATATCAAATTACACACTCATACTTCAATCCCTCACCATTAGTCTCGCTATGGCTTTCGGAGGTAACTGATAATGACATGAGCAATTTAATATCTAACTTGCATAAAAATAAACTAATATCAAACTACACACTCATACTTCAATCCCTCACCATTAGTCTCGCTATGGTTTTCGGAGGTAACTGATAATGACATGAGTAATTTAATATCTAATCTAACTAATAAAGCAAATGTACAAAACTGAAATAAATAAAACAATGTTGGAATTAAAAGCTAAGAAAAATAAATCAGCAGAAGGACAAGACTGATTCCATGTCATTAGTCATTGTAAAACTATGTGCAAATGCCCGGGCTGCCTATTGTAATCTGGAACAAAGACACTGATCAGTTAACAGCAGTATAAAGCATGAAAAATTATGAACAGAAATAAAACGTTAATACCATAAGAGATGTAATATATACACGTGAATAACTATGGCATAATGAACGTAAGGAAATAAAGCATGAAACTATACAGCAATAAACAAAACCTCGGCGTGTGCAGGGGCCCTCTGCACAATCCTCGGGCAACATCTATCAACCACGAATTATACTTATGAACAGAGTCTTCTCATGTATTTAAAATGCAGTCATAACAAGGAAATAATGTCACAGCACAGTGGCTTTATTTTCAACAAAATTACATTACAGCCGCTAGCTACTATGCGTATGAGAACGCATTATTTATAACAGAGGATGACATAACTAATTTCATACAATCTACGCTGATAAAAGACACGTGAACAACCACGTCCAGAAATCTAGCATTATGGCTGCTGTGAAGATTAAATCTATGGAGGGTGGCTGTTGGATTCAGCTTATGGAGCAGTTCACAGGTGTTGATATGTCCCCTGAGATTTAGGAACAGCCACGCAAGTCTTCACGTGGTGAAAAACGGAGTTCTGTCACCGTAGGACTCTTAAGTTGACCACCGCTTGACTACCTTTGACCACGACCTTCTTTGGTGAATTCGACTGAGCCAGTAGGACTCGGTCCATGTCCATGTCATTTCCAACTTTCCCATGTGGCTTGATTTGCCTGAAGACACCTGCAATATAGAATTTAACAAAATGGCTGCGGAAAGTTGAAGCAGCTGCGGAAAGTGACAAGATTCCGCAGCTCAATGAGCAAAAATCTAATTCAAACAGCAGACACAAAACATAGTTAAAAACCACTAAAAATGCTTTTTTATGATTAATATGCAATGATGTTGATGACTTAGGAGGTCCAGGTAAATGGAAAAAGTCTAGAAAGGTGTATAGGATAGATGCAAGTTTGGGACTCAACAGCTGACGTGGCAAAGTTATCGCATCGACGGAATGAGTGGTAATTGTTATGTGAAAAGCTAAATGGTGCGATTTGCGATTTGTGATTTCATAATATCGCGATCGCAAGAACAAGTGGTAACTGTTTAAAGGTAAAAGCTAAAATGTGAGAAGTGTGATTTTCGATGGGCAACATGGCAGTGGGACCGACGACGAGGTGAAATTTCGCAATATCGCACTCGCAAGAACAAGCGGTATGTGATTAAAGGTAAAAGATAAAAGGTTCAATTTGTGAAGTGCAATGTACGGTGACGGGAGACTCGAGGAGCAAAGGCAGAGGTTGCGTTTTCGATGGTTTTGAATGGTTTTTCATGTGTTTTTCATAAAAAGGGTAAGGTAGCCGTGAACGGAGGAAAGCAAAGGAATAAGGCTTGAAGGGCTTAAGTGTGTTAGGAAAAAGGGTAAGTACAACATTAAGGTGAGAAGGAAAGGAATGGAATGGAGGCGTAAGTGCAGTGCTCATAAGTGAAACACACTTGTGGATTCATGCACGCAAAATAGACATAAATGCTTGATAAAACAGGGAAAGAGAGTCTCGGACTTGGTAATGCAATTTATTCCCGAAACTCAAACAGAAAGAATTTTTGGCCTATGGGAAGGTCTACCCTTCTCGAAATCTACTGACAGAGATGAGAGGTGGAGGCTTGACCATAGTTTTTGGAGTTTTCCCTCTATTTTGCTATGCATAAGCAATTAAAAAACTACAGCAGCAAAAAAATAATCAACAATAAAACTATCAAAAGTAGATCTAACTTAAATGGCAGAAGAAAAACTAGCTAATGACATAAATGAAAATATAGGGACATCAAAGAAGTTGAGGCACATGGATTGGGCCCTAACCCACCAGCCTAGCCCTCTGAAACTTAAATCAAGAAAATGAAATTAGTCTGCTCATTTCATAGAAGAATAACTTCATACATCTCTGAAAGTTTGATCACTGAATAAAACAAAAATCTCAATAGCTCACAAAAATAGTTATGAATGGAATCGAATTACTGACTAGAATTGACTAACTCGTCCTAGCTCTAGCTCTGCTCTATTTATTATATAGGGTAGCTACCAAGAACTCCCTAGAAAATGGTGATTGAGTCCACTTGATTCCCAGTGAACAAGGATTGGGTGCACTCCTCTTTGTGTTGCTTGGTTGCCTCTGGAATTCGAATTGCTGGAGAGAATCCTTGGGGATCCTTTGGCTGCTTTTGGAATTTGAATTGTTGGACAGAATCTTTGGGATCCTTCGGCTGCCTTTGGGGGTGGAAAATCCTCATATAATTCCTCTTTGTTGTCTCCTTCGAGTCTTTATAATAAAATCCGTATAAAAATGGTTAATAATTCATGATTTTCTACACTCAACCTTATATTAGGCACTTAGAGTATGTTAGCCTTAATCACCACCTATACTAGCATCATAAAACCAAATAATAATAAAAATGCAAGAAAAAAGAGATATAAGAAGGAAAAAAGGTGACTATTAACCCCTCCAAATATGTCTAATGATGGAGCTCATCATCACCCCCCTACTGAATGGTTTCTCATCCTCTGAGCAACTAATCCTCCTCCTGCATTTCCTTTAAGGCTCTGACAACCCCCCTGATTTCTTGAGGAACAATTGTGGGAGTTTCCCCAAGAGGGTAAAATCCATTATTCTTTTCTGCATTCTCCCATTCTCTATCTTGTGAATTTGTGTCCTTTTCATTAGTCAGCCCCAACAACAAATGTGGGTTTAGTTTTAGTCCCAACCATTGGATATTTTTGGCCTGCATGGCCCTATTGTATAATGGTGCCCTTTCCAATGCATCCCTCAGTCTTTCTGGACTATGGTACTCCCTGTTATTAAGGTTGTGAGGGAGGATGTTCCATAAACTCTGGCTGGCCATAATGCAATCATCTTCTATCTTCCTAGAAACATCACCAAAGTGACCTATTACTTGTGTTTGAGTCTGAAGGTAGCTTTCAACTAGTGCAGGGTCCCTTTCAATCTCTCGATAGATAAGGATGACTCCTCTTGGGCTGAACAATTCTGGTATGATATGTAAGGGTTCTCTATTTCTTCTTCTCATGACCCTCCATATCTCTTTTTCTCTAGTGTTCTTATATATCATCCAAGATACTAAAGCCATCAATTGCATATCCCCCATTGTAGGATTGGGGTCCCAAGTATCCAAATTTGTTAGCACAAGGTTATGCACATAAAACTCTGCCATCTTTGCTTGATCATCCATGTTAGCTTTCTTGTATAAATTCATGAATTTCCTACAATATTGGAAAGGTATGGATCCATGGGAGGCTAGAGTTTTGATTTGAAATAGGATCCATTGCTCCTTGAGGTATACAGCATATGATTCAGAAGGGAATATATGCATAACTCTATTATGGTGGCTACTTGCTCCCATTTTTTCTACAATTTCTCCTTCAGTGCTACATTCTCTGCCTGTTCCTTCTGCAGCTACTCCTTCAGAATTGTTTCTTCGATTCTTTACTCCTCCCTTGGTGATTCTTCAATGATAATTGGGCTCGTGGGAGGATTTTCTGGCTCTATCTAACTTATCCTCTGAATCTTGTTAGATTTGATATACATATAGGTATGTCTTTTTCTCTTTGTGCTCAAAGGAGTGGAAACTATCTCTTTGTCTTGAGGGAATGTGGTGTTGTTCTATGATTCTTCTTCTTACTCACTTTCTGCTACCTCTATGACTTCTATTGCCATCTCTTCTATTTTTCCTTGGCCCTTTGTCTCTTCCTCTTCTTCTTCTGGTCCCTCTTGTTCCTCTTCTTCTGGTTCTTCTTCTTCTTCTTCTGGTTCTTCCTCTTTTTCTAGTTCTTCTTCTTCGGCTGGTTCTTCTTCTTCTCCTATCATGCTAGAAGTGGAATTATACCTTGTTTGGGTTGCTATAATAGCTTCCCTACTCATATTTACGAAAGCCCTTTGGTCTCTTTCCCTAAAAAATTATCAATTCACTCGGGATCTCTTTTTATTAGATTGTGCAGCTAATTTGGAGCACTTATGTAACTCAGCTCAGCTCCAGTTTTTGTTAGATACTATTGTTTCCTTATCTTGTTAGTTCATGATGGACTGTGTGTTTCCTCCCCTCATTCTCCTCTACTCCACTTGATTTAAATTATTTTCTTTTGCATGCCCAGGTGGTGTGTCTTTGCAGTTCTCCTCCAGTCATATTTCACGATGGTGGCCATGCTAACTGGCCACCTTTCTGCCCCTTAAACTCTAAGTATGGAAATTTAACTATTTCTGGCTATTATGGATGCATAGCGAGGGGTGAGAAGTTGTACCTGAGTTTACCTATTGTGGTCAATGCGTTTGAAGGAGCTGGAGGTTGGAGACAATCCTTTTATATGCTGCGTTCTTCACCATATTCTTGTACTCTGAATGAGAAACTTGTTGAATGAGTAGCTTCTTGAGTGAGTTGCTAATATTTTCTTGTTGTTTCTCTCTGATGTGGATGTCGCGTGGGGTGCTTGATATGTCATGGGTGGCATTCTCATTCTCCTGGAGTCTGCTATGCAGCTTTCCTTGTTGTTATTCCTGGCATTCCATGAGAAAAATTGTTTTTGAAGGAACTTCCTGATGTTTGTAGCAGTCTGGGTGTTGCTTCTCTTGCTACATTGTGCTCAGGAATGAAGGAATGTAGTGTATGGAGGTGATGGAGGAAGTTATGAAGATGAATGGAGTGAATGATGGGATGGATGGTAAAATAGAAGAAGGGAAAAGAAGATGAATGCATCCTTGCATTTCCAGAAACCATTAACAACCTCCAAAACAACAAACACAAAAAACACAGAGATGTAAATGTATTTTTTGTTTTTTTCCTTTTTTCCTTTTTGTTTTTTTTTTGTTTTTTTTCTTTTTTTGAAAGAAAGTGGGCTTCCTCCATGGAGGTTTTCAACACAAAAACTTTCCTTGGGTGCCTCAGAGAGGTTTTCACCCATGGATATTTATTATATTTTCCTCTTTTTTTTTAGCAAGTGAGTTGCCTTCATCGAGGTTTTCAACCCATGAGCTTATTATTTTTTCTTCTTCTTTTTTTCATTTTTTTAGGAGGTGTGGGAAACTATGAATATTCCCATCATATACACTTCTCTGCTTATTGAATTTATGAACTCTGCCTTTGACAAAGGATTCTTGTAAATTTTAAGTCTGTGACCATTGACAAGCAAGGGGATTCCTTCCCCATCTATGGTCCTGATTTGAACTGCGCCATTATCAAAACATGTTTCTGTTGTGTAAGCTCCTAACCATCTTGTCATCAACTTGCCTTTAAAATATTTAAACCTTGAATCATACAACAGTGCCCAATATCCTTCTTGGAAGGTCTTTCCTTTGATGTTCTTGTCATGCCATACCTTCCTTTGTAGCTGAACTACCTATGTGTGAAGAAGTCTTGCATTATGAACTCATCCAATCCATTTAGTTGCATCAACCTCTCTTTTTGAGAATTTGATAGATCTAGATTTAATTCAGCTGCCATTCTTAAATTATTGAATTCAAACTCAACTAAAATTAGAATTTTCTTACCATAGACTAGTTCATAAGGAGTGAATCCTGTTGTTGTATTCCAAGTAGTGTTGTAGGCCAAAGTAGCTTCTACCAATATATTTTCCCAATCTTTTCTACTACTTCTCACAACCTTTATGAGGATGCTCTCTAAAGCTTTGTTAGTTACTTCTACTTGGTCATTCGCCTGAGGGTGATAGGAAGTGGAAGTTATATACCTAATCTTGTGCTTCCTAAAAATATTATCAATGAGGTGAGAGGTGAATTGTGCTCCCTGATCAGTGACTATTTATCTAGGGTATCCAAATTTTTAAAACACATTCTCCCTCAAAAATTCTGCCACTTTCTCCTCGGTTGCTATCTTCACTGCTTTTGCTTCAGCCCACTTTGTCAGGTAATTAGTGCAGACTATGATATACTTCTTTTGTCTGGATGGTGGATCGATAGGTCCAACAAACTCCATGCCCCACTTATCAAATGGATCAAGAGCCACCTGAGGGTGTTAAGGCATTTCATCCCTTTGTGTGGATTTCCCCATACTCTGGCACTGGTCACACATGAAGGTGTATCTTCTGGAATATTGGTGAAGGGTAGGCCAATAGTATCATTCCTGGAAAACTTTGTAAGAAGTTATCTTTGCAGCGAAGTGGCCTCCACATGGGCTATCATGACATTCAGAGAGGATATCAAAAACTTCTTCCTCCCTCACACATATCCTTGGGATTTTATTAGGGCATAACTTGAAAATATTTCCCCCAATCCATGTGAAAGGGGCGCTTTTCCTGATGATTATGCTCCTCTCCCTGAATGAAATATTAGGAGGGAGTTTTCCAACAACCAAGTACTTGGCTATATCAGCAAACAATGGTGAGAGTGTTGATATGGAAAAGAGGTGTTCATTTGGCAGTTGGTCATCCAGCATTCCTTCTTCACCTATAGGGAGAACTAACCTGGAAAATAAATCTGCAACAACCTTTTCCTTTCCAGGTTTAGCAACAATAGTCCAATCAAATTGTTGCAAAGGTAACAACCATCTAATTATCCTAGCATTTACATCTAGTTCGTTCATTAAATACTTGATGCATGCATGGTCAGTGTGGACAAAGGTTTGATATCTAGTGACATAATGCATGAATTTTTTCAATGCATGGACAATGGTTAACATCTCCTTCTTAGTAACAATATAATTTAGCTTGGCCTTTGAAAAATTCTTGCTGATGAAGTAAATGGCATAAGGGATTTTTTCCTCTAATTGTCCTAATGCTACTCCTACAGCTTTGTCGGATGCATCAGTGTGGATGTGGAAAGGGAGATTCCAATTTGGACCTCGAAGGATGGGGGTAGTAGTCTATTGTTTCTTAATGATCTCGAAATCCTATTGACAAGGGTCGGACCAAATAAACTCAGAATCCTTGGCCAATAAACCAAGTGATGGCGAAGCCATCTTGCTAAAATATTTGATGAACCTTCTATCGTAACCACCTAAGCCTAATAAACTCTTGACATATTTCTACTTTTGAGGAGCAAGTACCCTTTTGATGATAGTGATTTTTTTTGGGTCTACCTGTATTCCTTCTTGGGATATGGAGTGTCCTAATACAACCCCTACTTTCTTCAGGAATTCGCACTTTTCTGGGCTCAAGGAGAGATGAATCTCAATGCACCTTCTTAGTACTTTACCCAAATTAGAGAGAGCTTCCTGGAATTCATCCCCATATGGTGTGAAATCATCCATGTATATTTCGACAGAGTCATGGACTAACTCAGAAAATATTCTCAGTACATCCTTTTGGAAGGTGGCTGGGGCATTGCATAACCCAAAGGGTAGGAATCTATAAGAAAAGGTACCCCAAGGTCAGGTGAAAGTATTCTTATCCTGGTCTTTGGGGCTTATTTGAATCAGATTGTACCCCCTGAACACATCTAAGAAGGAAAATAACTTCTTCCCTACAAGGCCATCCAAGAATTGGTATATAAAGGGCAAAGGTAAATGGTCTTTCTTGGTGGCTTTATTAATTTCTTGATAATAAACACAAATTCACCACTTTCCATTCTTCTTTGGGACTACGACAAGAGGAGATACCCACTCACTGTCAGATATAGGATATATGAACTCTGCATCCAATAGTTTTTGTAGCTCTTCTTTGACTATGTCCTTCAGAGCTAGGTTCATCCTTATTTTGGGTTGTCTCATAGGTTTGCATCCTTCTTTTATGTAAATGTGTTGCCTGCATACTAAAGGACGCACCCGTTTCATGTCCTTGTAATCCCAAGCAAATGCTTCAAGTTTTTCTTTCAAAATTTGGCATAGCTACTTCTCTTCTTCATTCAAGAGGTTTGAGTTGATTTTCAGAGATCTGGATGGGCCAAACTCAATAGCCTTGGTGGTTTCAAAGATTTTCTCAACTGCGTGCACTTCCATCCAAGGTTGGCTTTTAGACTCTTGGACTAAGGTTTCAAGAGGAGTGTTAGTGGAGGACTGGTTTTGAATGGCATGGTCGATGAGTTCATCTTCATCAAGTTGCTCCCCTCTAAGAATAGCATCTATGGTACACATAGGGGCAGTGTTATATAACTCATTTTATCCATCCTCCAACCATATAGGGAGATAATGATCAATGGAAGGCTGGGTTGGAGGATATAACACCAGATTTTTAAACAAAGGTCCATTTTTGATACTCATGTTTCCGGCCCGACAACTAATACAAGCATCTACAGTGGCTAACCAAGGTCTCCCTAAAATGAGAGGATAACCATTAAACTTGGTTTTTGGTTGCAGGACCAGGAAATCTGTAGGATACTCCCAAGAGTCAATGGTAACCATAACATCCTCAACAATTCCTTTCGGATTTAATGTGGACTAATCTGCAAGTTGCCTAATTGTTATGGTTTTCCTCAAAGTCCCTTGGAGATTAAGTTTCAACATAGTTTCCTTGGTCATGATATTGGTGGCAACCCCTAGATCAATTAGAGTGTTGGGGACTATGACACCGTATACATGCACATCAACAACTGGACTACCAAGGTCCAGGTATTTTTGAAATATCACCTTCCCCAGTGTCAAGTTAGACAGTTGTCCTATTACATTGATGGTGGGGGTATCTCTCTTCCTTCTCCCTGGATTCTTGAAGCTCTTTTCTTTGATGAGCCTATTGCAGATAGGGACATCCTTGATGGCTCAGAGAAGTGGTATCTTTACGCACAAAATTTCAAATTCTCCTAGGAGTTCAGTATCCTCTCGGGTGTGCTGACTAGGGTGGATCAAGCGCTCGAGAAAAGGAGGTTGTTGGATCTGAGTGTTATCTTATTCCTTTTCCTCCTCAACCTCCACAGGTGGAGATGGGGGATGGTTGTATGGGAGTACTCTTCCTGACTTGAGATTAACCTCCTGTATCTCCATAGAATAAGTTGGATGGGATGTTTCTCCACTGGAAGCCTGTTGTTCCTGTCTATTGTTCGAGTTTGAATTGGGCTCTGTAGGAATAGGTAGCCTAGGTGGAGCAGCATGAGTACGCTGAGGTTGAGTTTGGGGTGGAGGCATTAGAGAAGGTAGTTGATTTTGTTGAGGCCTCCACCCTTCGGATGGATTGTTCCACTGAGGTTGTTGCGGAACATACTGCTGAAATGGTTGGTTTACTGGATGAGGATGATATGAAGGGTTGGAAGGCAAAGTAGGAGGTGTAGACTAGGATGGAGGAGTGGGGGTGTACCAAGGTTGCATGGGTGCACTCTGATTGTTGTAATATTAAGAGTAAGGTGCACCTTTCATACCTTTTTGATATGGCCGAGGGCCTTGAGGCCTTCTCTGGTTGATGAAATAGAGTTGCTTTGCTATTGTTTCCCCACCATGATATACAACTTTAAGTCTAGGTAAGGAGGGACACTTTTCTGTGGCATGATTCTCTTCACAAGCTAAGCAAACCTCTATGAAATTTAGTGGACATTCATTTTTGGGTGCTTCTTGGTACATCTAGGAAAAAATATGGCCAGGGATCTATTTGATTCCTCTTACTTCCTTTTGACCTACATTGTTTCCATTTGTGAAGCAAAGGTGTTCAGCATGTCACTCTTGAAGTCCTATAGCATGTTTCCAATCTCATTTTTTATGAAGGTAGAACAGGAAGGGGTATTGGATGTACTTTGGCTAGCTCTGCCCTTCTTCCTAAATGCCCTAGAATGGTTCTAGAAGATAGTTTTGATTTTTTCATAATGTTTTTGGTAGATATCTCCACCTGATAACATATTCAAGGTTTCTATCATCTCTTCACTGATCCCTTGAATAAGTACAAGTTTAAGTGAGTCAGGATCAAGATTACAGTTGACTCTCTTATAGTGCAATTGAAACCTCTCTTCATAATCTTATAGGGATTCATCAGGCCCTAGAGTCATCCTAAATATCTCATCCTTATTTTCCTTGGACCTATAGTAGTCTTTGCAGTTGTTGTTGAAGGTCTCTTCCTTATGTGCCCAGGTAGTCATGTTATCCCCAGGTAGACCCATGAACCAACACAAGGTTGCATCCTTAAGGGTGGCTGGGAATAACTTCAACTTCTGATCATTAGAGGTGTAGTCATAAGTCCTACAAACAACAACAAATTCAAACATGAATGTGTCAGCGTCCTTAGAGGTAAGTCCATGGAAGTGTGAAAGAGCTGAGGGGCTAATGTTTTTCATCTTAGTTTCCCCATATGCCTCTTTTATGGGAAATTCTCTCTGGGTCCTAGCCATGGTTAAGATAGGTGAAGTAGGTCCCTTAGTTGAAACAAGGTCTTATTCTTCTTCCCCAATAAGATCCTAAAAATATTCAGAAGGCTCTCCTATAGGGGGTTCAATCGCAATGCCACTGAAGAAGAGTGAAGGGTGGCTAGGAGGTGATGTGGGGGTTTTAGGAAAGATTTGTCTTTGGGTATTCCTAGTCCTACGAGGCATGAAAATAAAATCTTTTTGTATTTTTTTTCAATATTTATGAAATGACATGAAAGTAAAGGAAAGTAGAAAAGAATGATAAAATAAAAAATCAAAACATCTACTAGACACCTCCCTAGCAACGGCGCCAAAAAGTGGTGTGCCCTGGTATTGCACCAAGAGTGCTGCAACTCCCAGGGGCTACCCTAATTTACTTTATAAACCCAAGGTTCATACAACCTTTGAGGTGACAGTGCTATATAAACAACATATGCATTTTGTTCATGTCACCCTCTTCTTCTTTACGAAAGGGTGCTATTTCTTACACTGTGAGAACAACTGTAAAGTAAATTGCTGGAAGAAAATGATAGAAAGGAAACTAAACTAAGTTGTTGAAAGGAAATGAAAAGAATGAAACTAATTTAATTCGCAGAAAGAAAATAGCAGAAAGGAAGTTAATTCTAAACCACACTTGACTTGGCCAAACGGCTAAATGCACTCTAATTATCCTATGATCTATCTACCATGCTCATAGTCCTGTAACTAAGCTATCCATACCTTAATTTTAATTAAAAAGAGTTAATTTTTAGCTTAGAGGGAAGAAAAGGGCTAAAAGAGGCTAACGAGGGGTTTAACACATGAAACGAGGTTTGCAAGTGGAAAGAGGGGGTTAAACCCTTATGAAACTTTATTATAGCACGAGAAATGGCTCTGGAGTAGAAAGAATTCAAAAGTGTGATGGTGGAGTGCGATGGAGGACAAAAGTTGCGATATGCGATGTCGCAATCGAAATATTGAAATTTTAAAGGGATAGCACTAAATGTTAACAAAACGAACTAAAATGTGCAAAGTGCGATTTGCGACATATGACGTAGCAGAGTGCGATGGAGGATGAAAGTGGTGATATGTGATGTCGCAATCACAATATCACAAGTTTAAAGGGATAGTGGTAAGGATTAACAAGAATGAAGTAAAATGTGCGAAGTCCGATTTATGACACGGTAAAAGTTGTGGGTTGCGATCTGTGATGTGGTAAGTTCAACGAAGTGCGAAGTGTGATGGGTGACGTGGCGAAGTTATCTCATTGACGGAATGAGCGGTAAGTGTTATGCGAAAAGCTAAACAGTGCGATTTGTGATTTGTGATTTTGCAATATCGTGATTACAAGAAAAAGCGATAAGTGTTTAAAGGTAAAAGCTAAAATGTGTGAAGTGTGATTTGTGATGGGCGACGTGGCAGTGGAATCGACGGCAGGGCGTGATTTTGCAATATTGCAATCACAAGAACAAGTGGTAAGTGATTAAATGTAAAAGCTAAAAGTTGTGATTTGTGAAGTGCGATGTACGGTGGCAGGAGACTCATTTTGAATGGTTTTTCACGTGTTTTGCATAAAAAGGGTAAGGAAACCGTGAACAGAGAAAAGCAAAGGAATAAGGCTTGAAGGGCTTAAGTGCGTTAGGAAAAAGGGTAAGTACAACGTTAAGGTGAGAAGGAAAGGAGGGGAATGGAGGTGTAAGAGCAGTGATTAGAAGTGAAACACACTTGCAGATTCATGCATGGGAAACAGAAAGAAATTCTTGATAAAATAGGGAAAGAGAGACTCGAACTTGGTAATAAAATTTCTTCCCGAAACTCAAACAGAAAGCAATTTTGGCTTGTGAGAGGGGGAGGCTTGACCACAATTTTTGGAGTTTTTCCTCTATTTTACTATGCATAAGCAATTGAAAAACTACAGCAGCACAAAAAATAATCAACAATGAAACTATCAGAAGCATATCTAACTTGAATGGCAGAAGCAAAACTAGCTAAATGACATAAAGGAAAATATAGGGACAACAGAGAACCTGAGGCACATGGATAAGGCCCTAAACCACGAGTCTAGCCCTCTGAAACTTAAATCAGGTGAATGAAATCAATTTTCTCATTTCATAAAAGAATAAATTCATAATCTTTGAAAGTTTGATCACCGAATAAAACAAAAATCTCATTAGCTCACAACAATAGTTATGAATGGAATCAACTTACTGACTAGAATAGACTAACTCTTCCTAGCTCTAGCTCTTCTCTATTTATTCTACAGAGCAGCTACCAACATCCCCCTAGAAAATGGTGATTGAGTCCACTTGAATCCTAGTGAACAACGATTGGGTGCACTCCTCTTTGAGTTGCTTGGTTGCCTCTGGAATTCAAATTGTTGGAGAGAATCCTTGGGGATCCTTTGGCTGCTTTTGGAATTCGAATTGCTGGAGAGAATATTTGGGATCCTTCAGGTGCCTTTGAGGGTGGAAAATCCTCCTATAATTCCTCTTTTCTGTCTCCTCCAATTCTTTATGATAAAATCCTTATAAAAATGATTAATTATTCATGATTTTCTACACTCAACCTTATATTAGGCACTCAGAATATGTTAGCCTTAATCACCACCTATACTAGCATCATAAAACCAAATAATAATAAAAATTCAAGAAAAAGAGATCTAATAAGGCAAAAAGGTGACTATTAACCCCTCCAAATATGTCTAATGATGGAGCTCATCAATGACTAAACTTTAAAATTCCATAACGTTTGATTCGACGGATCGAGAAAAAAATTATATTGCCAGAAAGCTCTTGATTAGTTCAATGTAATGGTGGTATATAAAGTTAATTACACTGACTTTGGTGAAGAATAAATTTTGTAATCCCGTTTCCATAATGAGACAATGGAAATCAGATTAGTTCAAGGTAATACCTCCCATCTTCTTAGATTAATCTAAACGGGAGGGAGGGAATATTACATTTCTATCATTTTAGGTGACTCTTGATATTCCCAATTTGTTTGGTTCTTTAGACTTATATTTTTTTGTATTCATTCCCAAAAATGGATGATTATGATGCTCTTAAATAAAATATCCAAAATTACAATAGTCCTCCAACTATGGGAGTTTTCATTCAAAGGTTCATCCTTCAGAATTAATAGGCACCTTCTCTTATTTGGTTGTAAGTCTATTATTTGAATTTATGTGTCCTATGTGTAACCACCCCCTCTCACATTTACCAAATTTCACCGCCCTGACAGGGTAACCATGAGAGGAGGATCTATTATGATATGACCTGGCCTCCTAGGTCCCATTGAGGAAATGGGGTCAACCACAAACGACAAACTGACATCTCACAACATCCTACAGGGCTACATGACACTCAAAGGATGAGAAACCATCCTAGGTGGCCAAACCCTGAGCTGGACCCCTTCTTCTCTTCCCTGGGCCCTCAACTGCTCCCACAACAAGGCCTCCATGTGGTTGGAGTCCTCCAACCACATACACAAGCTTACATCCATGTAGTTTAAGCCCAATTTTTCCAGTTAGGGGTGTGCGGTCCTAGTTTTTGAGCCTAAATTCTAGGTCAGAATGAAGACCACTGCTGAGAACTTCCTGTAACTTCTCAGAATCAATAATGAGATCACAAAAATTCTAGACATACAATGTTGAAGGAAAAACTTGACCTAGAATACCTTAAACATGACAAGAATTTTGTCAAACATATTAAGAACATGTAATCTACAAGTCATGAATGCATATATGAACATAGGGGTTTGATACTTATCTGAGAATAATCAAGAAGGTCTAATTCCATCTCAAAATAGTTGCAATAACGTTTGTTATCTCATGCATTCATTAACCACTCATCAAAAAATCAAACATATCGAGAGCCATAACTAGAACCTGTTATGAAAACATGCTTATAAACAACATACAAACAAAATAATAACCATGATATAATAGGCATCGAAGCCACATAATAACAAGTACACACACTCATGAAATAAAATAGGAAAAGAGCTCTTATTAACATATGCAGAATCCAACCAATTCAGGGACTTCCAACTAAGTCTTCCTTTCATCTAATCACTATTGTGCCATATTCCAAGCATGAATGTGGGACCCAATACATAAACAACTAGGGCTTCCCGAAGATTAAACCACCTTCACCCTCATGCTCCCGCAATCTTTCCAAATCCGGTCAAGAGATCACATAAGTAAACTGATACATAAACAACTATGGCTTCCCGTAGATTAAACCACCTCCTCCCTCAAGCTTTACTGTAATCCCACCAAAACCAGTCAAGGGATTACTAGGCCCAAAAAAAGCTTGGATGCCTCAGAATTTATTCACCAATACCTTGATGAATTTACATGTCTCCACCCTCTGGCTTTACCGCAATATCGCCAAAACCGGTCGAGGGATTCCTAGGCCCTATGAGAATTTTCCTGAGATCACCTCACCCAGTTCCAAGACCATCTGAAAATCCAAAGATCAACCAAATAAAAGAGCCCAAAAACACCATGGTTATCTGAAATGGAAAGGAAAAGTTAAAACCACTGTCACACCTAGAAAAACCCATGCCCATGACAGAAAGAGAACCAAATACATACATGCATGTACCATGCTGTCACATCCAGATAGAAAATCACACATGCAACCTGTTACCTGCAGGTCTTCCTGTTGAAGCTGCTTGATCCAACTTTTCCTTGTTTGCTCCTTGCTTTCCTTTTCTTCCATGTCCTTTCTTTGCCTCCCTTTCTCCAATGCTAGAGTGCTCCAATAATGCTCTAAGTGTGCAAGAGTATGAGATAATAGAGAGTGCTCCAAGATAAAATTGACAAAAAGCTATGAATTTATCCTCATAATCCTTTTTATCATTGAGGCCTCTCTTTTCTTCAATTTCCTCTATTTTTCCTTAAATTTCTCTCTCATGCAAACCTCTGGCCTTTCATCTCCCTTTTCTCCTATTTTCCCTTATTTTCATAAATAAAATGCCAATTAATGCATGTTTTTCTTTCCAAATTCTTTTTCAATGCCTTTGCCAATTTCCTTAGCCATAATAAAAAAAATGAACACCCACTACGATGTTTTTCCCAACATTCAATGTGGAATACATGTCCCACAACCTTGGTCTTATTCTTTCTTTATTAACTTTATTACATGAAATTTTAACCTAATCTTTTGATATTGTGTGCACACATGGATATCTTTGTCTCATTTCAAAATATTTTACCTTTTCTTTTTATTGCTTTGATTTTGATGTCTTCAATCAAATCTACAATAAGAGTCTTGATGCATGAGATTTGAAGGTGGTAAACTTGATATTTGTTGGGTCTCGATGGTTATCTTCCTCCTCCTAATATTCCATTCCTCCAAACCTACATACAAGACTAAAAACCATGTCCTCAATTCCGATTTTATTTTAATGGATACCTAGGAAAGCTTTTTGTATTGAATCAATATTTCAAAAGAAATAAGTCCTAGGTAAGATCAAATCCTTACTTCACTGAATGATGTTCTTCATCGGGAATAAAATTTACTTCTATCTAATATACATTGTTAATTAGAAGCTTAAATTCATGAATGAATGGGTTTATAAGCTAAGTTCCAACATTTCCCAATTCTTGACATGTGTCTATATTAGTTGTTTTCTTTGATATATGTCTCCTTCACTACAAAGTACTTGAGTTCTTTCATGGAGGATATTCCTATTTAGTGTTTAATCTCTGTAACTTTCCTCTAATCCAGACCTCTGTTAAAGTTGTGGTAACTTTTTTCCTCCATGAAACTATCTTCTTTGTTATCCTTTTGTCACTTTCCCAAAGGAACGTCATTCTCATGTGTTCACTTCTTATCTAAATTTAATTTTTTCCATTCAACCCATTAATTCAAATACCAACATGAACTACATAGCCCATACATGATTATTCACATATTTTTTCGATTTCTTTTGCATCTCTTCAAAATTCATACTAATTATGTCAAGAGACATATAAATTTGAGAGGTTAGGATCGTTCCTTAGAAGTATTCACTTTTGAGTATGGATAGAAAAAATATCTAAAAATTGTTTATCATAGTGGATCAAATATTTCTGACCTTGTAGCCTCAGTATGTTAGTGGAAAATTAGACCCCCTGAAGAATGTCTTCGCCAAAGACAACCTATATAATGGATTCATCTCTTATTTGATTAGATTTTAAACCCAATGAATATTGTTGCATTTGGTAGAAATTTCATATTTTTATAACAACCTTCTTTCTTATCTAACCTATACAATGATAATAGACAAGCTAATCTAAATTACATCAAGTGCACAAATTTTATTTATAGGCTTCAAAATCCTCTCAAATGAAAGAATATCACATTGAAATCAAACCAAAAACCATTCAGAAGAAGTCCTTATATTGTTTTGTACATTTTCTTGAACTTCCCTTTGCATTTCCCTTCTTAAGACCCCCTAGTTCTCATTTTTCCTTTTGTATTCATGAAAACTTTCCAAAATTTTCAATCACATCCCCTTTTTATATAATTAAACTCTTTCCTAGTGAATTATGTATATTTCAAGGGATCTTGAGCCATAAGTCCCAATTTTCCAATCATTTATCCTTGAAATAATCTTGGGAATTTACATACTTGACTTAATAATATGAATATCTTGCCAATCATTGGTCTAAAAGGCATTAGCGTTTTGATTCTATGTTTGGTTCAATCAATAATGTAATAATATCATTATCAGTCATAAGGTACTAGTAGCATAACCTTTAAAAATACATTACTTGTTGAAACCCATTACTTGTGAAAAGGAATCCATTGAAAACACTATTTTTGGTGCATGTTTCATGTTTCTTAGTAAAGTAATGCATTTCTCGAGGAACCTTTTCCATTTTAGCAAAAGATAAACATATTTTATAGAAATTGTTTCCATTATTGACTCCATTATCAACAAATCTCTCTCTCTCTCTCTCTCTCTCTCTATATATATATATATATATATATATATATATATATATAGAGAGAGAGAGAGAGAGAGAGATTTGTTGATAATGGAGTCAAAAATGGAAACAATTTCTATATATATATATATATATATATATATATATATATATATATATATATATATATATATATATATATATATATATATATATATATATATATATATATATATACATACACACACACACACACACACACACATACACACACACACACACACATATATAATCAAGACCAAAATCCTAAACGAAACTCTTTATATATCCATCAAACATTGTATTTTCCTATCCCACACAAAATTGCATTCCATTGTTGAAGCTTTATCATTTAAGTCTATAGATGGAGTTGTTAAAGTTGAAGTCAATATGTAAGTATTATAATTATTTAAGACAAAGCAAGTCAAATTGTGTTGATATTTCATCTCGATATATGAAGGAGGGAATAAAGATCACAATTTCATCTAATTAGAGAAATAGTATGTGGACAGTTTTCATAGGTAAACCATTATCTTATCCTATCATACATAATATCGTATCATTAAAGTTTGAATGTTTAATCTTGTAGGTGAAATTGATGTCATTGTGCACACATATCAATTTGTTGGGATAAAGCAAGATAATTTGTGTTGATATTTCATTTGAGTATATAGGGCATAAATATCACAATGATAATCGAATTAGGGAAATTTCATCTACCAAATTGTTAAAGAGTATAAGGAGAGCATAAATATCACAATTTCATTGAATCAAGGATATTTCATTTATCAATTTTTTGTATGAGATTTCTTTGATCGTGAGACAAGGGATCCTCCTCTGTGTAATAATTTGACTACTAAAATTTATGGAGGTGTTCTTACTCTACCCCCTTTTAGGAGAAAAGACATTTTCTTAATCTACATTTAGATTTGAATTTATAGCTGCCTAAAAAAGAAATAATTAATTTTAATTATTAACCCCATTCAAGTTGTGTGTGTGTGTGTGTGAATCATAAATTTTTCACCTTATCCACGACATCCTACTTTTGGTTTCTCATTTGTGTTAGTATTGTAGTATCACCCTCCGTCTTAGATATTGTTTTGATTAACATCATACAACATTCTTGTTAGGATATGTTAGGATTGTGAAACTTAGTGAAGTGGTGGTGTCTAAAGACACCATTGCTCGGGATCCTGATGGCAACCATAAAAAATTTACCAAGAGTATTTTCGCCTTTAAATACATTATATTCCACATGAATACTGTGTGTTATCATAAACTTGGAGCTCCAAACTATCAGTAACTTGAACGATTCAAGTTTACATGAACTACCCTAACAATCCCCCCCCCTTAAACTTGACTCGAGGAGATTAACATGGTCCCAATCAGTCTGTCAAAGTCCATGTAAAAATGTTACCATCTACTGGAATGCATGGGTAACTATCATTGCACCTACTGATTATCTAGGACACCTTTTAATGTACATGGTTCATCGACCATCTCACATTCTCACAATACCCCCCTCTAGCTAGGATACTAGTACACCTACCACCATAGTACCTATCCAATTGGTCCATTCCACAACTTGATAACTCCATGTGCCAATGCACTACATGTATGTCTGAACAAATTCTTAAGGTATTACAACAACCAACCTCAAGCTAGCATACAAGTACACCTACCACCATTGTACCTATCCAAGTGGTTCATTCCACAAGTTGAGTCATCACGTGCTCCTGCGCAACATGTATGCCTAAACAATAGGTCATACAACTTCCTTAAGGCAATAAATTTTCCTATAACAAGATTTCAACTTGGACCAAATACCCTTTGGGTGTTCACATACCACTGGTGAACACCACTGTGGTGTTATCAAACCACTATGTGTGTGTGAATCATAAAATTTTCACCTTATCCATTGCATCCTACTTTTGGTTTCTCATTTATGTTAGTATTATAGTATCACCTTCCCTCTTAGATATTTTTTTTATTAACATGAGACAACATTCCTATTATGATATGTTAGGATCTTGAAACTTAGAGAAGTGGTGGTGTTTAAATACACCATTGCTCAGGATCCCAATGGCCACCTTGAAAAATTTACCATAAGTATATTTTCCTTTAAATAGGTTAGATTCCACATGAATACCATGTGTTCTCATAAACCTGGAGCTCCAAAACTATCGGTAACTTGACTGAGTCAACTTTACATAAACTACCCTAACAATCCCTCCTTTAAACTTGACTCAAGGAGATTAACCTTGTCCTAATCACTCTGTCAAAGTACATGTAAAAAATTTACCATCTACTGGAGTACGTGGGTAACTAGTTGTTTCATCTACTAGATATCTAGGACACCTTTTCATGTGTGTGGTTCATCGACCATCTCACATTCTCACATTACCCCCCTTGAGCTAGGATACCAGTACACCTGCCACCCTAATACCTATCCAATTGGTCCATTCCACAACTTGATAACTCCATGTCCCAATGCACTACATGTATGTATAATCAAATTCTTAAGGTCTTACAACAACCGACCTCAAGCTAGCAGACAAGCACACCTACCACCCTTGTATCTATCTAAGTGGTTCATTCCACAACTTGAGTCATCACATGCTCTTGCACAACCTGTATTCCTAAACAATAGGTCTTACAACTTCCTTAAGGGAAACAGTTGCCTATAGTAGGATTTAAACTTGGACCAAATACCCTTTGGGTGTTGAGACACCACTGGTGAACACCATTGTGGTGTTATCGAACCATTGTGACTCTCATCACATGTTGGTTCCTAATTAAACTTCAAAGCATTGACTCCATATTTTTTTTCTCATCCATACAACCAGTATCTCATTATATATCTAGCTTTGTTAATCTATTCCTTGACCTGGAATTTCTCACTAGTTGGCCTTTCTCTCCTTGAATATTCAACCCATGATATTCATCTGCATCCTCGTTATCATTATGCATCCTCTTCCTCTTCTTTCTTCTCGTAGAAATATAGTGCAAGGATTTCTTGATTAAACTCTTCATTGGGATTTTGTTCTTCCTATTTTTTAGGGGTCACACCTTTCTTTTCCTTTGCATGACTTAGATTTTTAGGTTCCTTTGTGAATCCTTGATCTATAGGAGTGCCCCAATTTCCTCGACCAACCCCTTGTCCAGTACCACTCCAATTTTCACACTCCATCTAAGGCATTTAAATTTCATCACCGGCATCATTTCCATATCCTTTTCCTCTTTCAAATGAATGACCAAAATCACCATTCTCTAGGTGAACAGATCCATCCTCCTCACCTTGGTAAAAACCTCCACCATAACCACTACCCAAATGTCTATTGTTGTCACTATCGTTATTATAACCATTTCCATTAAAACGGTCACCATTCTAGTTTCCATGATTACAACTACTATAGTCTGCATCTTGATTACAGTCTCCTCCTCATCCCCCTCCACCTCCTTTGCCCACTCCATTTCTCGACTCTCTCATAGCTTCAGTAGGAGGCAGGGGTTTTAACGACATCGTGGTCGATGCCATTTAAGCAAGTTGAGGGGCCTCCATAACTGTTTACCTCTGATAACGGATAAAGGCTAGCTGTGAGGAATCACCATTGTTCTCATCGTCGTCTAGATCAAACAGATTCAAAGTCACCATTGCTTCTTGCGTTGAATTGGCTTTGCTCCATTGTAAAAAATGAATCCTCTTTATATATTTATCAAAGGAGATTATCCATCATCACCATCTATATTAATTTTATGATCTTAGACTCAATAGCATTTCCCATAATGCTCACAGAGAGTAAAGTGTGTAGTATTTGTAGTATTAGAACATCAACCAAGTATATTAGGCCTCCTCAAACCATCATGGTTTTATATACTAAAACCCTAGCCAACCACACTATTTTCTACTAAAATAAAAAAACATTAACCTCAAGGGTTCCTGCAAATCTTTAGGCACCTCGGCTTCCCTTCGGACATGGGCACTTTTCTTCTTCATGTCTTCTTTGAATTTTTCACAAGACTAGCTTTTCATAACTATGTTGTAATCAACACATAACAACTTTGACCACAACTTTGATACCAATTATTAGGATCATGAAAGTGAGATAAGAGAGGAGTGGTGGTGTCTAAAGACATCGTTGCTTGGGATCCCAATGGTTAATGGGACAAATTTACCTAGAGTCTTTATGCCTTTAAATAGGCTATGTTGCACATAAAAACCATGGGTCAATACTATCGGTTCTTATAAACTTGGAGCTCAAAATCTTCCCATATCTTAACCGAGTAAAAAATTTACCTGAACTACCCTAATGATTCCTAACTAGCCTAGATTGATCTTAACTCAAGATCTACCAAGGGATGAGATGAATCAAATCTCTTTTCACTTTAAAATATGTTTGCATTTGAAGAGCTAATAGATCAAAAATTAAGATCGATCCACCATGAATCTAGGCTCATTTAATTATAAATTATAATGATTAATTTTATGATTTTTTTATTTTACTTTATTTTTAGTTTTATGTAATTTGACAGAGTCAAAATGTCTTATTGATAATTACAAATATTATTTTTTATCTTTATTTTTTAAATTAAATTTTATTTTATTTTTATATATTTTGACAATCAAAATATAACCAAGACATTACATTGCATCCCTACCATAAACAAGAAAGTGCATCTCCCATTTTGTGACTAAATGAAAAATATAAACTTCTGAATTTTCTTTTCTTCACAACATCAAACAATTACAAAATCACAAATATCTTGACCTAAAATACATGGTGTACTGAGCAAGGATTTACACCTCCGCACATCCTTTTCTTCACTGCATCGACATAGTTTATGAAGCAATCAGAAACATCTTGCTCCACAGTTGGCCCAAAATACAAAATTTCCGAAGCAAGAATCTACACCTCCGGATATACTTTTGTTTACTGCATCAACAAGCAATCAGAAAATTCTTGCTCTACGGTTGGCCTAAAATTCATCCTTTCCATAAAGCCTCTCTTTTCGTGAAGGATATTTTGCATTATATCTTTACAACTACAAATTGAATTTAGTATGTATTTCTGACACTAGTCCTTGGAATCTTGCCTGTAACAGCTTCATACAAAACAATATGGCCAAAGTTGGATCCTATGACAACAATTCCAGTTGGTTACCCATGTTATGAGATGCCAGAATAGTTAATCATCTCAAGGCCATAATCCATGCCACTTGTTCTGGTGTCAGATTCATGGCTACCTACACATTTTACATCCATTTTCAGCTTATATAAAAGAAATAAAAGAAAGTAGACACTAAGTCAAAAGCTGTTTCTTTCTCTATTCCTTCTATCCATAGCTATGTCAAAATCCCCTTAACGACTTCATGATCAAAGAAAGAAACATTCAAAACCCTTATACACTGACAAGCTTCTGCTCCCAATCAAGATTTTACAGTTCTGGTAGAAGATGGATGAGGTATCTGAGATTTGGGATCCACAGCCCATATCAGTAGTACTTCTCCACAGAAATTTCCTTGTTGAAGCAAACCAATGTTAAAATAGATCTTTACTTAAAACAACAATTATCCATTTGGAGTTACATGACATAGGCTTCACATGCAAATTCTCAGAAGGAAAAAATTGCTTACCAAGTTATCATGAATAGAGCTAGATCTAGAAATAAACCTCTTATTCCTAGCACGGTCCCTTTTGGTTGACATCTGGCTAAAAATGTCATTTTCCTTCCATCCAGTCCCTTTCAAGGCAGATAATAATTGGGGATAAAAAATATTATCTACCACATGGCCATCATTATTGCCAATGCTATGCTATCAATTGAAGGGTAAGCTTGTGAGTTTTTTCCCATCTAATTCATCCATCTGGTTTTCTAAAGACTTTGCTACCTCAAACTCAGGTTTACACTCCTTCAATTTACCTTCATGGCTTAAAGCATGAGCATGGCACGGATTTTATGTGCAAGGAACTATTGTTGTAGCATTATGGGAACTACGCCTGGGCCTGCTTGTGGATTTATTGCTTCTCTGAAAAGGTATTTTCTTTAACATGATGCTATCAGAAGGTAAGCTTAGCCAAATTTTTAGAGTTGTTTGATAAGATTATATGGTAAGAATAGGGCCTTTCTGTATGTGAGTATTTGTTGTGTATGATCTTGATGTTTGTTCAGACATACTTACTGCATTGAGAACAGTAGATGATGATAACACATCCCAACTGCGTTTTCTTCTTTTTGTTGGGCTAATCCAGGGGATTTGAATTGGTGATCTTTTGGCAAGGAGTGCCCCACACAGAAGAGCACTAACTCAAAGTGCCTAGTGGCTCCAGGTTAGGTTCTATAGCTTCAAGTTAAGCCCTGGTAAAATTGAACTTTATCCAATAGTAAAAAAACTCTTGGCTTTTTTCCAATATATCCAACACCTTTGGGTTCATTCCCAACAATGTTACATTACATCCATTCTTTCCTTTATATCCAACTGCATTCTTTCCTTTATATCCAACTGGTAATATCTTTCACTAAACCTGGAAGAACAAAGGGAGATTGCCCGTGGTTTCATTTCAACTTAACCATATGTGAGATATCATCATGATTTGAATTGGTGATCTTTTGGCAAGAAGTGCCTCAAACATAAGACCACTAACTCAAGGTGCCCAGTTGCTCCAGGTTAAGCTCTATAGCTTCAGGTTAAGCCCAAAAAGAATAAAAAACTCTTCGCTTTCTTCCAATAAATCCAATACCTTTGGACTCATTCCCAACAACGTTACATTACATCCATTCTTTCATGTAAATCCTACTAGTAATATCTTTCACTAAACCTGGAAGAACAAAGAGAGATTGCCTGCTGTCTAATTTCAACTTGACCATATGTGAGATACCATCATGATTTGAATTGGTGATCTTTTGGCCAGGAATGCCCCACACATAAAACCAGTAACTCAAGGTGCCCAGTAGCTCAAGGTTAAGCTCTATAGCTTCACATTAAGCCCTGGTAGAATTGAAATTTATCCAATGGTAAAAAAACTCATCGATTTCTTCCAATAAATCCAAAGGATCCAACACCTTTGGGCTCATTCCCAACAACGTTACGTTACATCCATTTTTTCCTTTAAATCCTACTGGTAATATCTTTCACTAAACCTGGAAGAACAAAGGGAGATTGCCTGCTGTCTAATTTCAACTTGACCATATGTGAGATACCATCATGTTTGATTTCACACAAGTTCTATCTCAGAGCTCGGAAAAAGCAATTTAGGATGGACTAACAGCAATATTCAAGAGCATATATAGCCCATCATTTAAATCAGACGCTTGTGCCATCTTTCCTCCAGAGCCTCTTATGAAAATTTGGGAAAAAAAATGTAAAATGATGAGAATTTGATAAAAAAAAATTTAATAACAAAGATCCTCCTTGGCAGCTTCTTGTACCCAAGAACCCACATTTATAATATTGTTAGTAATACATAATTAATTGTTTTTTAAAATTTAAATGTTGCATTTAATTAAAAAGAAATTAAAATTTATATCATCTATATAATTAGATATCAAACTTTGCCTCAATCAAATCACAGAGTTATAAATATGAAATGTTTCCATTCTCTAATTATAATTGCCTGTTGTGTATGTGTTTGTCAGCTACAAGTTAAATGAGTTGAGCTATATTTATGGCAAAATTAACAGAGACAGATCATTGTGCTAAAAGTTGGGTAATTTTTGAAGTAACATGGTGAGATTGTTACGATGGGTTGAGAAGAAAGTTATTTCTAATATTTTATGTAAAGTTTGGGTTTTTTTCAATTATTTTATATTTTTAAGTGTTTTTGGAATAAAAAAATTAGTTTATAGTAAGATTTTCAATTTTTTTATTATTTAAAATGTGTTTTTGAAAGCATAAATAAATTTAATATTCTGAAAAAATTCTAAAATATTTAGATTAAGTAGATTTAACAATTTAATTTATGATTCCAATAAATTTCTATAAATACTTAAATAAATTTAACAATTTAAAAAAAAAAATCCTCAAAAACATAAAAATAAAATAAACTACGACTATCTTGTGTAATAAAGTTGCAAGCATGTTAAATAGTTGCAAACATGTTGTGTGACCATTTAGCCATAAACACACATTGATATGGATGTGTGGGGACTGCATGGGTGGGTTGACTTCAGGATGCAGTCCACTCTGCTTCATGTAAACTTTTTATTTAGGATGCAGTCCACTCTGCTTCATGTAAACTTTTTATTCTCCAATTGGTCAATCTCATCTTGTTGGTACTATTTCCATGAGGAGTTGTCTAAGGAGACGGAGGAATTGGCCAGAATCCCGGCCAAAAACATTTCAGAAATCTTACAGTAACAGTGTTTGAATCATGATTTTGATGGTGGAAATGGATTCAGCACCATCAAAAACCTCTAAGGCACCCAAAATATTAAAGTTTGATAGTTATAACTTGGATTTACAAAAATCCCTGCCGGATTTTCTTAAAATTTTACCAGAATTTCCATGATTTTCAAAACGAAAAAACAGTCTACTTAGACTACGGCTTTCCATGATATCCATATCTTACTGAATTTGTAGAGTGATTACTAGTGCACAACCTAACCAAATCTTTAGTATCATTATTTTTTATCTTAGTATCATTATTTTTATCTTTATTAAAGATTTTGGAATATTATTATTATTTTTATTTTTATTATATTCATTGGAAGTTTTGGAATATTTTATAAATTTGATAAATTTAACTTAATTCTGATTTATAGTATTTTTAGAATATTTCAAAATCTACCATTCAAATTACACTCAAATTATTTTAATATTTAAATTTAAAAAAAATCAAATTGAAATCTTAACCATCCCACCAATGCCTCAAGAACTGCAACCTCATGATAAAAATATGAAAATATGTTGATTAATAAGTGATATCAATAACTTCAAAGTGATATTGGCCATATAAAATGCATATCAAGAATGTCAAAACATTTAGACATTTAGATATACATAGCTCTATCTAGAAATAAATTTTAACACCAAACCACCACACTTTAACAATTAGACCACATCCTTGGATCTTGGTATTTCTGGTCTTTATCACATGAGGATTGCAGCTTCCCTTCAATTATATACCCAGGAGATAACAACCAGGTGGACATGAATGTGCGAAAGCACCAAAGCAAACCAACGGTAATAGTAACCCATTGATGAACATCAACCAATGACAGCCCCTATATCCCATTTAACACCTTTTTCTGTTCATGCATATACAGTAACGGATCAGGAGGATGAGCATCAAACATTGGCTAATGGTTTTCACTGAGCATTATAGATAATCTCAATGGTTCACAGGTCACCAGTCCGGCCTGGCCATTGTCATAGGAGCACTGTAAAAAATGTTCTTCCAAAGTTGAAATGGCACAATAGCTTGTGGTGGGGCACCTTCCAAATTGTAGTTTGAGTGGCTGATAGTAATTTTTGTTCTCTTATTTATTTGAGTTTAATGGTTCGTTGTGATAGGTTGAAAGAGTAGGTGATTAGATGAACTCTGATATTGATGAGTGGAGATATTCTTAATATTATAGTTATAGGGGATAAATTTAATGTAGATTTTGTCTAAATTATTTATTTTATCAAATGGTCAATCTATCATGATTACATTATATTAGATGATTTCTTGTATTGATTTCATTTGGGTGGAGATATTTTTGATATTACAGTGACAGTGGACAGATTTGATATGCATTTTGCCTAAATTATTCTATCAAATCTAAATTAACAGAATACTGTCATATATTGGTAATTTGATAGAATTATATATATATATATATATATATATAGGTAATTTGATGGAATAATTTAGGCAAGTGTATATTAAATCTGTCCATTGTCACTGTAATATTAAGAGTATCTCCACCCAAGTGAAATCAATCCAACCTGTCATCAATATAATTTAATCATGGTGGATTAGTAATTTGATAAAATAATTTAGACAAGGTCCACATCAAATTTGTTCACTATCACTGTATCTCCACATAATATAATATTTAGAATTGTATTTAAAATTAGGCTATTTGAATTAATAGAGAGGAAATGCTTATTTTACATGTGTGTTTCCTGGTCAATTTTGCTATATATATATAAATAATTTGATGGAATAATTTTGGCAAGGTGCATATCAAATCTGTCCACTGTCACTGTAATATCAAGAGTATCTCCACCCAAGTGAAATCAATGCAATGGGCCATCCAATATAATTTAATCATGGTGAATTGGTAATTTGATAAAATAATTTAGACAAAGTCCACATCAAATTTGTCCACTGTCACTGTAATATCAAGAGTATCTCCACATAATATAATATTTGGAATTGTATTCAAAATTAGCTTATTTTAATTAATAGAGAAGAAATGATTATTTCACATGTATTTTTCCTGGTCAATTTTGTTCTATAATATATCTATATATATATATAGGTAATTTGATGGAATGATTTAGGCAATGTGCATATCAAATCTGTCCATTGTCACTGTAATATCAAGACTATCTCCACCCAAGTGAAATCAATGCAATGAGTCATCCAATATAATTTAATTATGGTAGATTGGTAATTTGATAAAATATTTTAGACAAGGTCCACATCAAATTTGTCCACTATCATTGTAATATCAAGAGTATCTCCACATAATATAATATTTTGTATTGTATTTAAAATTAGCTTATTTCAATTAATAGAGAGAAAATAATTTTTTTATATGTATTTTTCCTCATCAATTAAGTCAATTTTGCTCAAAATCTGATAGAAAGTTTTAAAAATCACAAGTTTAAATTACTTAATTTATAAATTTCTAGTACTTCAAAAAAAATTAAAGTGCTGAATCTATTTATACATTCAAAAATACATTTTAAATAACAAAAAATCACAATATTACTCTAAATTATATTACTAAATTTTAATAAAAAAAATATTTTATTTATTAAATAAACTGCTAAAATAAGTTTAGCTACGTGAAAACCAACTCGACAAGTTGGTCATTTCAGTTCGAAAAATAATCCGATGGTAAAGCGACTGAGACTTTTCAGGATCAAATTATGTTAAGTTAAAGCCAGTCCGATAAATCTATCAAAGCATTTACTATTGAGAATTATTACATGAACCTTCATGATTGGCAGAGTTCTTATTATTTTAAAATTCAAGAGAGACCAATCAAGAGAAGGACCCATGATTAGCCTACAATTTAAGATTCAAAGAAAACAACTTTAAGGAGGACCCAATTATCACCAGAAGGCACATTGAGGGACCCATGATTACCATATGGCACAGCTTAAAATTCAAAGAAAACATATTTAGGGAGGACCCAATTATCACCATAAGGCACATTTTAAACTTTCATTAGGCAAAGTGAAGAAGACATTTGTAAATCACATCCAGTGATTTTTGTACTTGAGAGGAACATATTTCCAAATGGCCCAATAAGCTTGTTGGGTTATCTTTTGAAATTAGAAATAAGATTTTAAAAGTAAGAAGTTAAGAAAGGTTTACCAGGTGAGTGTATTAATGAATTTTTTAAATTTTGAGATATTACTATAGTTATAAATATTGTTTTTTAAATTACGAAAAAATAATAAAAATAAGAAATTAGTAAAATATTTTTGTTTCTTAATTTTTATAATTTTTAATTTATTTGTATGATTTTATAAAATTAATATTTTTTATTATGGATTATAAAAGATAAATAGAATTTTCTAATGAGTGCTCACATCGTTTATTTTGAATTGAGTTAGTGATAAAATTCAAATTAAATTTGTAATTTATGGGTTTTGGAATTAAATTTTGTTCTAAGTTGCATTGAGCTCTCAAGTTCTAAACTTATATGAGTTTTTTTGGAAATTAAAACACTATCTCGAAGCTAATTTACCAGTAAAAGCATTTTTAATCAAAATTTTAGGTCTCATTTAGAATGGTGCTTCGCCAAAATTAAGCTTACTTATTGATTCAAATTCGATCACATATTGTTTGTCATCCATCTCGATGCTTCAAAGTGGAAAAAATGGAGGAACCGACTCATAGGACCGTTTTTATCGATGGGATCCAGTTTGACAAGTTGGGGTCTGAAACATTCTGAGAGTAGTTTGAGGCATCAAATGACACTTTTCGAGGGTAAAACTTTAACGCTTAAGAAATATATAAAGTTTTTATACGGACTCTGATTGAGGTGATTCTTGTACCATTGGAAAGGTGTATGTGTGTATAATAGGGAAACAAAGTGCATGTGTTTGTGCCTGTGTGTGGAATGGGAAAAAAAGTTTATATATGCATTTTTTTTCCTATTCTAAACACACACACGCGTTTTTTTCCCATTCTACACACAAAGGCCTTTCCAACAACATGAGAATCACCTCAATTGAATTTTGTATGAAAAAGTTATCCCACTCAAAAGATGAACTTCTTGTTTTTACTACCATTAATCATGGAAAAGAGGACAACCACATGGTCATAATGAAGAAGACTCTAGAAGAGTCAATATTGTAACTCTAGTGTAGAGTTGAAGGAGTCAAATTTAACCACCAATAGCCTATCGGGTCGTGTTATAACCAGGCCACTAGGAGGAAGAGGGAATCTATTTTGTTCGAATGCATTATGTTCCATTGATGATCAAACTAGCCAAGAGTGGATAGGCGGGGAGAAAACAAATAGGATTTGTCAATTGTATCAGTCCACAGGGAACAATCGTCACTTATTTGTACTTAAATCCATTTTCTATTCAGAGAAAGAGAGTAGAGAAACCTCACCTTCTAGCCCTCCCAAAAGGGTTTCTCAGATTGTATTTTGTATTAATTGTGGTTTGTGGGTTTTTATTTGTTGTTATCTATTTTCTGCATATTTATAATTTTCATGCATACACAATACAAAGTAAGAAATATATCCAAAAATATAAGGATAAATATATCCTCATAGTGTAGATTTTGTATTTTAAGTTTAATTTTATTAGATTTGTTGTGACAAATTTTCTTGTGGAATATCCACAGAAGTTTATAGATCATATTGGTATCATAGCAGGTTTTTTGGGTATATCGTGGGGAGTTGTAGAGGAACTATATTGGTTAAGTCGAAAGTCACAAAATCACAGTCATTGTCGATGAATATGTGAATAACCCTAAAGGTACTGCTGAGAAGAGATTTTCATGGCTAGAAGCATAAGTTGTAGATATAAATTGTAATGTGAGCCTCCTCATGGTGGCCTTGGCCAACAATTTTGGGTTATTCAAAGAAGATGGGGATTCTAATGCAGAGGTCCAATCAAAGGGGAGATCAAGAGTTGGGAAGAAATAGAGAAGGATTTGACGGAAGAACCCAAAAAAGATAAACCCTTGTTCAAGTGTCATGAGCCATTCACAATCCCTATTCAAAATGGAAGCGAAGGTTGACATCAAGTTGTATCAAGGTGATATTGACACTGTGAAGCTAAATCATTAGTTATAGTAATCATAATTTTATTTTAGTGTTAATCATACAGAGGAAGAATAAAATATTGTGTTTGTTCAGTTCAAATTAGAGGGTCATGCCTTCACTTGGTGGGAAAGCCACACAAATACCTTGATCTAGAGGGAGAACCTTTAGTGGCTAAGTGGGAGGACTTTAAAACCCTTATAAAGTCACAATTTTACCTTATCGGGTATGTAGAGGACTAGTGGATTTGATGGCATTAGTTCAAACAAAAGAAAGGGAATATTATATAGGATTACACCACATAGTTCATTAAGATGATTGTAATGTTGGGTATATATCCAAAGAAACTAGACATACTCCTCAATTATATATGGGGTCTACAAAACCAGTTGTAGAAGCAATTGATGTTGTTCAAACATAGATTGGTGGAAGAGGCTTGTGTATAGGCATAGTATCTAAAGAACATATGCAATAAGAAAGGGGAATCAATTGGGTCGAAGCAAAAGGAGCACTAGGATGCCTCTAGGGAGGGGAAGAAGAAGTGAAATGGGGGAAAGATAAAAATATGGTAGCCAACACACTAATGCAAAGATCCCATAACCACTGTAAAATTAGCAGTCATACAGAGGAGAAGTGTTGGAAGTTGCATCCTGTAACAACCCCAGTTAATGTTGAGATTCAACAAGAAGATCCTAGTGAAAATTTAGCACCTACACTAGGATGGAGCCTCCGGCTATTTTTAGGTGGATTTATATTTATAAATGCATGAGAAAATTCTATTTATAGATGCATGTCTATTTATAGATGTATGTGCAAGTTCTATTTATAGATTTCATGTCTATTTATAGATGCATGTTGAATTTTATTATCCCTTAATATTAGTTGGACAATAAACAATAATCTATTCTCAATGAGCACTTGGAAATAGTTAACTGAAGTGGAAAATCAGTTAGCTAAAGGAATTTCAAGTTAAGTGGTTGGTTGGTGGGACATGCAAGTGGACTTATTTGTAACTAAGTGATTCGAAGTTGTAACAGAGTTGCAAGTGCAGTTATGAAAGTTGTAAAATAGTTTAACTCAGTTAAGTGAGTTAAACTTAGTTGTGCTAGTTGTAACTGAAGATACACTAGTGAGATATCAAGTGAATTAATTATAAATTAATTCACAATCAGTGGTCTCACATCCAACTGAATATTTACTGCTATTAACTGCATGTGTCAGATCTAGTGGAGACCCAGTTGAGTTCTAGGTGAAAGGGAAGTTGACTATCATTTGTGACATTATATGGTTCCACACATGCAACCACACACACATTGGATGTGCCCATGAGGATTACACAGTCAAGGAAGGTAGGATTGCACTCATTTATGGATTGTTATCAGCTGGGATTGCACAATGGAGGCAGATTGTCTGAAGACAGTAAATTGGTGAAGGAACTTGCCAATTTATGTATGACAATGTGAGATAGTTAGCTCATGTACTGAGAGCTCTCGGATTAGATCTTTGTATGTAATTGTTTCATGATCCATGATATAATACATAATAGAAGATAGTGGGGTTTTTAGCTATAAGCTTTCCCCGGGTAAATTAGCTATGTTATGTGTGATTGATCTTTCTTCATGATATTGTGATTGGCGATTGTGTTGTAAATTTCTGCAAAGATAAGTAGAAGTGATTATGTTTTTAACTATAGCATATTATTGTTAGATTAGGAGAATCCAGGATATACATGCATTTTCTATTAAATTTCTACATGGCATCAGAGCACGAGAGATTGCAATAGTGAATTAGGAGCTAATTTTGTTGGTGGAAAGAATTCGAATTTGTAGAAAGATTTTCTTGGTGCTACAGCTGATTCAAGATCGAAATGGCTTTCAATGGCTTGAGGTTAGAGTATGCACTCAAGGGCAGCTCAAATTACATTACTTGGAAGGACAAGATGGAGGCAGTACTCGAAGAAAATGGATTGAAGGGATTCACTAAAAAATATGTTCCTAAGGTAGATGCTACAAATCTTGATGCATGGAAAAAGAAAGTGGCAAAGTCGGGGAGGATCCTATTGGAGGGAGTACGAGACCACATTATCTCAAGCCTCCATGGGAAAGCCACACCATATGCTATGTGGAAGGCTTTAATGAATCTATTCCAAAGCAATAATGACCATAGGAAATTGGGGCTCAAATATAAACTCAGAAAGATCAAGATGGAAAAGGGCGACAACATTCCAAAGTATCTCTAAAAGTTTGTCCAATGTCGGGATGAACTGGGGAGTGTGGGAATAACTGTCGCTGATGATGATTTGGTGAGATTGGCTCTCTTTGGACTTCCTAAGAGTTGGCACAATTATGAAGAATCTGTCAGCAAATGGGAAAAATAGTTGGATTTGGAACGATTGTGGTCAGATATGGTGCAGGAGGAGTTCAGGTGGAACACCAGAGATGGATCTTCATCAAAGCATGATAATGAAGAGGATTTTTCTTTGGCTGCCAAGGCGAAGAAGGGGAAGGAGATTAAATTCCATTCTAAATCTGATTCTAAAGGAAAGAAGCTAGATATGTCCAAGGTGAAGTGTTTTAACTGTCACGAACATGGGCATATTGCTACTAATTGTTCACAAAAGAAGAAGAACAAGAAGGTTGTTGGAGATGCAACTGGTGAGGCCCTTTCCTCGCAATTTGAGCTTGACTTCTCTTTGATAGCATGCATGGTGTTAATTTCATTGGGATCGGTGTGGTATTTAGATAGTGGTGCTTCCTTTCACATGACGAGATATAAGGAACTTTTCAGTGACTTGGAGGAGAAAGATCTCCAGATGCATATAGAGATGGGCGACGACGGACGGTACAGTGCTACTGGGATTGGTATCATTACCTTTTAGAGGGAGTTCAGTAAACCATTTCAATTGAAATATTTTATGCATGTTGGAGGTCTGAAGAAAAATTTGGTCTCAGTCGCAATGTTGGAGGACACAGGCTATGACGTTGTTTTTAGCAATGGAAAAGATTTCCTGCGACATAAAACAACGGGTCAAGCCAAGAGGATAGGGATTCAAGTTCAGAATCTCTACAAGATGGACGTAGATGGTTATGCTGCCATGATAGGAAAGGCATAAAAAATGGTGAGTCAGGATGAGGGTGAATTATGGCATAGGCGATTGGGCCATCTTCATCATGGAGCCTTAAAAGTCATGTAGCAAATATCTACTGTAATTCCAATGGGAACACTTGCTCAGTTAGATCAGTGCAAGGGTTTCACCATGGGGAAGTATGTAAAGTCCAGCTTTCATGAGAAGGAGAAATGTGCTTCGGGGATCCTTGAGAGAATTCACACAAATGTGTGTGGACCATTATCGGTTGCTTCAACTGAAAAACATAAGTACTATGTTATTTTTGTTGATGAATTTTCTCGTAGATGCTGGATCTTCTTCATGCAGAAGAAGGATCAAACATTCTCAAATTTCTGTGAGTTTAAGGCATTGGTGGAGAAAGAGTTGGGGAAGAAAGTGAAGGCTCTTAGGAGCGATAATGGTGGAGAATACATCTCTAATGAATTCAAGAACTTCTACAACAAAGAAGGAATTCAAAGAGAAATTCCTCATAACCCACAACAAAATGTGGTCGCGGAGAGGAATAACAGAACTATCGTGGGTGCAACACGAGCGATGTTGCATGATTAGGGCCTACCAATGCATTTGTGGGCGGAAGCATGCAACACTTTGGTTTATGTGTGAAACCGTTGTCCTCATAGAGTACCTGGCATGAGTACACCTGAAAAAGCTTTCACTGGTAAGAAACCAGATGTTTCACACTTTTATATTTTTGGCTCATATGTTTATGTGCATGTGACCAAGAACGCCAGGAAGAAGCTAGAGCCAACTGCTGAAGTTGGGATTTTTGTGGGGTACACAGAAACACCCCATAATTATCGTGTGTATTTTCCTAACAGTAAGATCACTGTTATGCGATGGGATATAAAATTCGATGAGGGGAAAGCCATGCGGTTATCGCTTGAGAGGGAGATGGACTTGCATGCGAAAGAGGAACTGTTGGTTCCCAAAGATGAGTCTCTAGATGTGGATCAGCCACGGGAGGAGGTTCATGGAGTGGAGGATTCCACCCACGCAGAGCCAACCATTAGAACTGGAAGAAGGCGTACCACAGAAGCTGATAGGCTGAGACTTGATGTTGCACATAATGTAGGAGCCCCTACTTCACAGTGCAGACAAAGACAATCTCCTGGCCAATTTATTGGATACATGGATCACATGAGGAAATATATTGTGACTAAACCATCTTCATTTCAGGAAGCAGTGTAGGAGCCCACATGGGTAGATGCAATGGTGGAGGATTATGACTTCATTGTCAAAAACAGTGCTTGGGAAATTGTTCCAAGGTCGGTTGATAAATCAGTGGTAGGTTCGAGATGGATCTTCAAGGTAAAGCAAGTTGCTGATGGGAGTGTGGAGAAACACAAGGCCATATTTGTGGCCCTAGGCTTCTCACAGATCAAGGGGATAGATTATGAAGAGACCTTTGCACCTGTCGCAAGGTATTCTTCCATAAGGACCATCCTTGCTCTCTCAGCGTAGATGGGTAGGCACATTCATCAGATGGATGTGAAAACTGATTTTCTCAATGTCATCACTGAGGAAGAGGTGTACATAGAGAAGCTCGAAGGATTTGAAATCTTCAACAATGAGTCACATGTGTGCCGACTCAAAAGAGCATTGTATGGGCTGAAGCAAGCATCCCGTGCTTGGTACACTCAGATAAAGAGCTATTTCACTGGATTGAGCTTCACCAAAAGTGAAGAATATGCAAACCTATACCAAATTGTGGTGGAGGGTAAGCTTTTGATCATTTTTCTTTATGTTGATAATTTAATGTTGACTGGTGATGAGAAGTTGATATAATCATGCAAGGAGGATCTTGCAAAGGAGTTCAAGATGAAGGATATGGGCCTCCTTCAATATTTCCTTGGATTGGAAATATGGCATTGAGATGTTGAAATTTTTGTGTCTCAAGGAAAGTATGCAAGGGAGACACTAGGTAAGTTTCACATGGACGGCTACAAACCCATGGATACTCCTCTTCAAGGAAACTGGAGGAAATAGGATGCTACTTCTGGAGAGGTAGTGGATGCTACTATCCATCGACAGTTAGTGGGTTCGCTAATGTATCTAGTGAATACGAGACCATACATTTTCTATGCGGTTAACTAGCTGAGTCAAGCTATGGTTAAGCCTACTAAGCTCTTTTGGAAGGCGGGTAAGCATGTTCTGAGATACCTAAGGGGCACATCAGAGTATGTTTTATGGTATATAAAGACAGATGGAGTGAAGTTACATGGCTTCACGGATGTAGATTGGGTAGGCAGCCCAACGGACATAAAGAACACATCAGGGGGGATCTTTAGTATCGTGTCTACAATTGTTTCTTGGTGCAACAGGAAGCAAAGATCTGTGGCACTCATTTCAGTGAAAGCATAATACATGGCAGTGAGTCAAGCTGCATGTGAGGCTATCTGGATGAAAAAGATCCTGGTTGGTTTGTTTGGTTCTCATTTAGATTCGACAGTGATGCATTGTGATAATCAAAGTTGCATTAAACTCTCGATTAATCTCATGTTTCATGATAGATCTAAGCATATAGATATCTGGTACCATCATCTTAGATATTATGTGCAGAGGAGGATCATGTTGCTTCAGTACATTCCCACGAAATATCGTGATGTGAATATTTTGACGAAGGCGCTCACCAGGAGCAAATTTGAATACCATAGAGACAGGATCAGGGTGAAGGATAATCCCTTTCTTGTTGAGAGGGAGTGTTGAGATTCAATAAGAAGATCCTAGTGAAAATTAAGCACCTACACTAGGATTGAGCCTCCGGCTATTTTTAGGTGGATGTCTATTTATAGATGCATGAGCAAATTCTATTTATAGATGCATGTCTATTTATAGATGTATGTGCAAGTTCTGTTTATAGATTGCATGTCTATTTATAGATGCATGTCGACTATTATTATCCCTTAATATTAGTTAGAAAATAAACAATAATTTATCCTCAATGAGAACTTGGAAATAGTTAACTGAAGTGGCAAATCAGTTAGCTAAAGTAATTTCGAGTTAAGAGGTTGGTTGGTGGGACATGCAAGTGGACTTAGTTGTAACTGAGTAATTCGAAGTAGTTACAGAGTTGGAAGTGTAGTTATGAAAGTTGTAAAGTATTTTAACTCAGTTAAGTGAGTTAAACTTAGTTTTTCTAGTTGAAACTGAAGATACACTAGTGAGAGATCAAGTGAATTAAATATTAATTAATTCACAACCAGTGGTCTCACATGCAACTAAAGATTTACTACTATTAACTGCATGCATGTCAGATCCAATGGATACCTAGTTGAGTTCTAGGTGAAATGGAATTTGACTATCAGTTGTGACATTATCTAGTTGCACACATGCAACCACACACACATTGGATGTGCCCATGAGGATTTTGCAGTCAAGGAAGGCCGGATTGCACTCATTCAGGGATTGCTATCAGCTGGGATTGCACAGTGGAGGCAGGTTTTCTGGAGACAGTAAATTGGCTAAGGAACTTGCCAATTTTTGTATGAAAATGTGAGACAGTTAGCTCATGTACTGAGAGCTCTTGGATTAGAGCTTTGTATGTAATTGTTTCATGATCGATGATATAAAACATAATAGAAGATAGTGGGGTTTTACCTATAAGCTTTCGTTGGGTAAATTATATGTGTTATGTGTGATTGATCTTTCTTCATGATATTATGATTGGCGATTATGTTGTAAATTTATGGAAAGATAAGTAGAAGTGATTTTGTATTTAATAGTGGCATATTATTGTTAGATCCGAAGAATCTAGGATATACATGTATTTTGTATTAAATTTCTACAGTTAAAAATCCATGTAATAAAGTTAATAAAGGATAAAATAAGGCCAAGGTCATGGGATATGTATTCGAAGCTGAATGTTGGGAAAAACCATAGTGATGGGGATCACTGGTGATTAATTAATGGATATAGACATTGGCAAAGGCTTTTGAAGGACAAATGGAATTTATTGACATTTATTTATGAAAATAAAGGAAAATAGGAGAAAAGGAAGGTGAAAGGTCACATAATTGCATGCGAGGAAAAATTGAAGGAAAATAGAGGAAAATGAAGAAAATAGAGGACTCAATGATAAAAGGGCTTTTGAGGATCAGTTCACAACTTTTTGTCAATTTAGGTTGGAGCTCTATTATATTCTCTCTCTCTCACACACACACTCTTGCACACTTAGAGTTTTCATGGAGCATTCTTGGAGCACATTGGATTTGTAAAAGAAGGAAAGCATAAGGGGACAAAGGGATCAATGTATATAGTTGGAGTTCTTTGCAGGTACCAAGTTGCATGTATGGTTTACTTGCTAGTTTTGGCATGCATGGTATATTCATGCAATTATTTGTTTATGATTTTCCATTGACATGGAGGATTTCCTAGATTGGCAATGGTTTGGTCTAGCCTTACCTTTTCCTAGATAGCCATGGTGTTGGCTGGATAAATCGATCTTGCGGACAAGATCGATCTCCCTAGTGTCAGAAGATAATCTAGCAACAAACAAACAACTAAGTTTGTCTTTCTCTAAATATATTCGTTTTACAAATAAATGCTATGAAGGTGTCGATCCTACCTTATATCCAAATGCTTATTTGCAGTCGTAGTGCTTCTGTTGCCTCAATAATCCTTCCGTCGCAACAAGAGTTCTTTCGTCACAACAATAATCCTTCCATTGCAACAAGAGTTATTTCGTCGCAACAATAACCTTCTGTCGCAACAAGAGTTCTTTCGTCGCAACAAAGTGTCGTCTTTTGTCGACCTGTAATCACAAACAAGAAAATAGTAAATAGCACTTGTATAAAAAATAATTATAAAACATACCTATCATAGTGACCAAGGAATCTATGAAATAAACGATCAAACGACAACTTATTGAAATAAAAAATCGAACAACAATTTATTGAGGAAAACAAAACTTGATTGTATTAATCTTAAAATAACAGAAGAACCTTACAACCTTAGCCTTGATGTTTGAAAAGGCCTTCCCAGGGTCCGAAGCAGGAGTCTCCTCTACTTTGATAAGTCTTGCACTCTTCCTCCAGGAGCACATAGAGGTATGTGATCTTTCCTCTCAAAAGCTCAGCAGAAAGAAGTCTAAATCTCAACAACACTTCAACTCAATCACACATAAAGCTTGAAATCCCTTTGAGGCTACCCAATGCCTCTTTTTATAGAGTAGATGAGGAGGTTAGGGTTCCACCTTTGAAGGGATAGAATCCTCCTTCAAAGGGATAGGCTCCTCACATCAAGGGATTAGTTCCTTAAGGTGTGGGATACATGAACCTTACTAAAGCGTAATCATCCCCAAAAATTCTCATCTAGAACCTTCTAGAATTGACCTCAAATCAGCTTTTTGACTTTACTTTCTCGCTTTTTTGACTTTGAGGAGGGTATGCAGGCATTGAAAAGGAAAACTGCGTTCTGGAACGTAGGTAAGCAGTGTATTACCTGCGTACCCAAGCTAGGAATGCAGGCAGGCTTCATGTTACCTGCGTACCCAAAGTTTTAGATATTTTTAGGGTTTTTCCTCCTATTTTAGGGCTTGAAATAAGGATTAAAGGTTGTAATACTTGCATAGGAGGCATGTATGAGTGTTAATGAGCTCATACAGTTAGCAGAATGTCAAGGTGAAAGTTTTTAAGTGCAATATATTGCCCCCTAAAGTGTGAAGTATGGAATAGATGAAGATGAAGTCTGTCATATATGAAGAGTGAAGTACTTTATCATTTCAAGGATCATCCTATGGACACCCCAGTCGGAGCCTGTAAAAAAATTCAATGAAAAATATATATATGTAATCATATCATTGCTGAGGTAGGCATTCCCATACTCAGATCAAAACTAACTAGAAAACTGATTTAAACTTTTATGATACAGGAATGATTTTCAAGACATCAATAGTAGAGACATATGTAGACACAGTATGGACGCAGCCATATGTTTATGAATAGCCCACTGTATAAATGATAAAAAAATTCCTCGCAACTTGGATGGTAGAAACTAGATCCAGGGTCTTGATTTTTGCTTCTCGAACTAGTACGATTCTATCCATGTGAATGAATGTGTCGAAATCGAACATGGTAGAAACCACTTGATTACCATTCAATGATGTAAACTGTTAACAAGTGTGAGAGTAACCACCAGTAATGTCAATGGATCTCAAAGTACTCAGTACAATCCATGAAATGTGAATGAATGAGTTGAAGTCGAACACATCACGGAATCATTTGATCGAAGGTCAATGATGCAACCTGTCATCGAAGGTGAGAAACCTGCCATTGAGGCATGTGGATTTCAAGGTACTAATGATTTCTCGATCAACTTCCTAGATAAAGAGTTGTCATCAATAGAAAGTGATCCGTTGTAGGCAAGCCCACAACACGAAATCATAGATCAAGTTTTGAAGAAATATATTGGCAAAGACTGACTCAGGGATGGTCAAAATGGAAGACAAATATTTCACAAATGAATGGTTTGTTTGAACTGTCCTCTTGAGCACATAACGACACTGCAGATGTCTTGGTGAAAATTGAACCAAAGCTAATACCCAGAAATCGGATGAAGACATTCAATATGGTTTGATTAACTGTTAGGTAAAGGATTTCCCCAACCCAGGTGAACAAAAGTGTCGTGTTCAAGAGTGGTTAACAGTTTTTCGAATAATCAAAATGTAACAAACAGGTTTGTTTTTCTCTCTTTTCCCCCACCATTTCTGGCAAGTACCTCTTTATTTTTGACAAGCTTGAGGAGGATAACATTTGCTTGTTTATAAGCTCATCCTTCGGATGAGTCCAACTTAGTTTAAGATTTGAACCCTAAGAAGGAGTGGTTCGTTCCTGTTTAAAATTGAATAGGCCCTTTACTGTTAAATTTTAACGAGTCCAGTATAGGAGAAAGTCGGTGTTTTATCAATTTTAGGGAGTCAGAAGAAAAAACTGAAGAAGACTCCATGGGGGTACTTTTTCGTAAATTTAGTCTCTCAAGACCGAAAAAGGATAAAATAATGCAGGAGAGAACTATATTGACCGTAATTAGTCAACGTATACCATTTTTGTAAATATTCCATTTCAGTCCGTAAAAGGGGTAAACTTATACTGAAGGGACGATCATTCATTTACTTTAACGAGTTCAAATAGTCAAGTACTCGGCAATCTTTTCATTTTTAGAGAATCTGAAAAGGGCTTAAAAGAGAACTCAAGATTTCACTTTTTCGTAAGTTTTAACGAGTTCGAAAAAGGGATAAAAATATACTCCTATGGCTGAATTTCAATTTAATTTACAAGCAGGAAAAGATGGAAAGAACTCGACATTTTCATGTGTTTTACGAGAATGAAAGATAGAAAAATAATCTCGGGATTTTCATGAGTTTAACGAGTCTTGAAAATAACTGAAATTGACTCAAGATAGGTTTCATTTTTACAAAAGCTTGAAACAGAGAAAAACTATGCTTCAGAGTGGTTTCATTTTTACACAAGCTTGAAACAGAGAGAAAATTGTGCTTGATGCCCCCTAAGCATAACTGCTAGAGTGCATGCCCCCCCAGCTTCATTTCATTCAACTAAGTACACTGCTGGTAATTAATAGCTGGATGGAATGAAGGTTCATTTACGAGATCATATGAAAGACCTGACCTAAAACCGTAAGAAAATTATGCAAAAACTGAAATAACTAACCTAAATATATGACTTAACATTTACGAGATCTAGTCAAAGACTCGACTCAATTAGGGGAGGATTTGTTTCATTTTTTAACAAGCTTGACACAGGAAAAGAACTATGCTCATGGCAACGTGTTTCATTTTTTAATGAGGCTGACACAGTAAAAGAAACTATCCTCGTATCTACTCTCTACAATCTACCTATATAACCTACTAATTCATTTTTTTAATGAGGTTGACACAGGAAAAGAAATGTCCTCATACCTGATTCATTTTTTAACAAGGTTGACTCAGTAACAGGAACTATCCTCTGACCAACTGATTCATTTTTTAACGAGGTTGACACAGGAAAAGAACTGTCCTCATACCTAATTCATTTTTTAACGAGGTTGACTCAGTAACAGGAACCATCCTCATACCTGATTCATTTTTTTACGAGGTTGACTCAGTAATAGGAACTATCCTCGTAAGAATATGTTTCATTTTTTAACGATTTGACACAGGAAAAGAACTTTCCTCTTGGAAGCTTGTTTCATTTTTTAAACGAGCTTGAAAAAAGAAAAGGAACTATGCTCTTGACTAACTGATTCATTTTTTAATGAGGTTGACACAGTAAAAGGAACTATCCTCACCTACATGTTTCATTTTTTAACGAGGTTGATACAGTAAAATAAATTATCCTCACACTGACTTGATCATGGTTTCCAAGAGGTCTTCATTAGATGGAAGAACAATTCTCTGGAAGGAACACATGTCAAGGGACTCAAAAGGGATAAGAACATCGCATTCAAATAATCCCATAGAGTTTTCCATGTCAATTACCGGATCTAAGTCATAGGAAGTCGAGCAAACAGTGAGAGGCTCGCTTACATCAGTAACTGAAAACATGGGACTAGTTGCCACATAATTAACCCGTGGTGGGGTAGATACCACTTAAGGGTGTCAGATTATTGGTAGTTGAATCAAGACTAGGGAACGAAAGCTGGTCTACAGTCACAATATTTCCATTGTGAGGGAAAGACATCACGCGAATGAGTGTCGATACGACAGATTTCATTGCATAGACATAGTCTCGCCCAAGGAGTAAATTGAAATCCAAGGGGCCTCGAACTACCATAAGATCAATACAGACAGTTTTACCTTCCAAAGTAATAGAAAAATTAGGAAGGATCCCTAAAGGTTCACTAATGGTTCTGTTAAAAGCTTTTAGATTCTGCGAAATAGGCACAAGCTGAGGGGAACCCAAAGCTTTCCAAGTAGTTGAGGATAAAATACTAACAAAAGCACCTTCATATACCTGTGTGCGGTGTATGTCCCTACCGCCAAACTTCACAATTATTTGGAAAAGGATGGAGGAAGAAAGACGAGGTTCTGTCATTTTATTCCAATCAAAGGAAAAGACCTCAGTACTTTGAGGGGGTTCTATAGAAACAGGTGAAATGCCCCCTAGCGTAGAAGAATCTGATGTAACAAAAAGAACCTGAGCAGTATGAAGTTCACTCTCTACAGGGAGAATGGGATCGACCAAATGTGAAATCGAATAGACCACTTGATCAACTAATGGATCATCAACCTGAGTGATATGAGTTTCACTCTCCAGTGGAAGAGTGGGATCAACTGTACTTGAAATTAGATCAATCACTCTGTCAGTTGATGGTAGGTTGGGAGAAAGTTTACGGTAACCAGTTGGAAATTCTTGCTGTGGAACAGTAAGGTTTTCCAATAATTTTGAGGCTTCATCCATGTGAGGGAAAATGTGAGTTTGATGACTCCCTTTGCATAACTCACAAGGAAACCTAACTTTACCCTTTTTCCAAGGAACCTGACTATCACTGGTTGATGGATCAATGGAAAGTTGATGAGATTTTTCTGACCATACTTCCAAGACCTTTCGAATACCTGGACAATTGATAAGGAAGTGGTCACCCTTACAAAGCTTGCAAGGGTATTTGGGTTTACAATGCGTGTTTGAGGTTTCCTCAACACAAATAACACTTATAGCCATGGTTGGTTGGTTGACTTCTTTCTTATCTTTCTTCTTCTTCTTCTTAGTCACCTAGTTACTAGCGTCAAGGTTTTTACCAAGGGAAGAGGAAGAAAGGGAGGAAGACATAATGGGAGAAGAAGGTAAAGGGTCAACAGAAGGTTGGTGATGTTGAGATGGTGAACTCTGTTGAGGTGAAGCATTCGTTTGAGGTGGACCAATTGGAGTATTTAGGGCCAACGAAGTTGAAAATAACCATATCGGTAAACCTATTGTAAATCCAGGTAATGACAAAGTAGCCATATAAGGAGGACCAACATTTCCAAAGCAAGGAAAAGTACTAGGATTCTTGTTAAGAGGGGTTCCTTGGTTGGTAAATTCAGGAACAGTTGCCATTATATTCAACTTCAGTGAATTTTATTAACAATTTAAAACTAAAATTAACAATTCACAATTCACACCTAAAAATTAAAATTCACAATTCACACCTATGGTCTCTAAAAGTAAAAACAAACAAATTAACACGTGCTATCAAATCTAGGAGTCAAACCACACACAAACAGTAACTTCCTGTACTAAAAACACTAGTTGGTGATGAAATCCAACTTCGTAGAATTTTAATGCAGAAATGGTGGTTGGAACAGTTACCCCGTCAACCTGCTTAATGAAAAAAACTGGCACAAGTTTCTTCACAAAACCATCTCGAGTGAAGAGAACCCCCCAGAGAGTCCAAGTGAGTCTAGTCGATGTCTGCTCTAGGTACAGTGAGATCTTTCCTTCACCGTCACCTTAGGAAATAATCTTAAGCTTATGGATAGTAAGGTTACCAACAGTAACAAATACAACTGGGGGAACAGTCTACGATTCGATTCCACGCGCAAGGGAAGAGTAACAAAGCTCAATCCCCTTGAAGGCTCCTCAACATGGTCAATCTGAGGTTTACCAACAAGTGACCCAAGGCTCCTCGACAATGGTTAATCTGAGGTTTACCATTTGTAATGCGTGCAAATCTTCTATTTTTCCCAATGAAACAGAAGTGATTGTCTCAAAGGTTCGGACATGATCTCGTGATTAACTCCTTTAAGAGAAGCTTCCCAGATTGTACCGATTACAATTGGATTTATTTCCTACCACAAGATTTATCTACTTGTTTTTTTTAGTTTCTTTGGAAAGTTGATTTATTCCAAAGCACTAATCTTGAGCTAGATTGGTGGAAAGAGCCCTAAAAATGTAAAAATTACTAGATGAATTTTATTAAGCGCCGTGTTAGTTAGGATGTTATTACTCAAAGGGTAAATGGATATGAAACCAATGGTATTATGACCCGACCCAAAACTGAATGCAATCGAATATGATAATGTAATCTTTTCAATTCGATGAATCCTTACTAAAGTAAGGAGAGAGTTTCCATTCACTTCCAACGATGCAAAAAATTGATCACTAAGAGAAAATATAACAAATTCTCTAATGCACTAATTTCATCAAGAAAAACTAATGCAAATCAATTCCAAAACAGTTTTTTTATTTTTGTGTTTTTAAAACAAGCATAAAAACATCTAAATTCAAATCAAAGAAAACTGATCTAAATATATGATTGATTTTTCAGAACGTAAACTATGCAGTTGTAATCTATGCACAATTCACTTGAAAAGTATGCAAATGTAATCTATGCACATTTTTCATTCATATTTTGAAAATGAGAATTCTAATTATGCAAATGTGATCTATGCAAGAGAATTCTCAAACACAAGATGATTCTAATGTAATCTAAGAACCAATCAAATGCAAGCAAAGAAAATTGGGTGAGAGTTCCAAAGATCAAAAATAAAAACACTCAAAGGCGATTAATACTCATACACAATTTATCTAAAAGATGCAAAATTGTGAAAAGACTGAGACAAACCTCCAAGTAATGACCAAAAGAAATAAAATTAAGAATTTCTCAAAAAAGAGACTCAAAACACCCAATTAACTTAATGGAGATTGACGAGATGAAAAGATTGCTGAAAGAAACTCATAGATAAGAGATTTTCGACAGAAAACATATAGATTTGGGTAGATACTAAGAATCCTAAATCAAATCTAAACTAAGCTGAAAAAATAAATCTAAGTTTTTCAAGACTTTTAGCAGGGTCTGCAACAATGTACGGTCCCTAGAAAAGTTCAAGAAAAACAAAAAATACTTCAAAACCTTGAAAGCAAAGTAAATCTAAGTTACCCAAACTCGTACAAATCAATAAAAAATCAGAAAAAAGCATTTTCTCAAATCCAAACAAAGGAAAATAAAAACAAGAATCTTTCCCCAACAGAGTCGCCAATTTGTTGGCTGGATAAATCAATCTTGTGGACAAGATCGATCTCCCTAGTGTCAGAAGACAATCTAGCAACAAACGAACAACTAAGTTTGTCTTTCTCTAAATATATTCGTTTTACAAATAAATGATATGAAGGTGTCAATCCTACCATAGATCCAAATGCTTATTTGCGGTCGTAGCGCTTCTGTCGCATCAATAATCCTTCCGTTGCAACAAGAGTTCTTTCATCGCAACAATAATTCTCCTGTCGCAACAAGAGTTCTTTCGTCGCAACAAGAGTTCTTTCGTCGCAACAAAGTGTCGTATTTTGTCGCAACAAAGTGTCGTCTTTTTTCGACCTGTAATCACACACAAACAAATATTAAATAGCACCTGTATAACAAATAATTATAAAACATACCTATCATAGTGATCAAGGAATCTATGAAATAAATGATCAAACGACAGCTTATTGAAATAAACAATCGAATGACAATTTATTGAGAAAAAAAAAAACTTGATTGTATTAATCTTAAAATAACAGAAGAACCTTACAACCTCTGCCTTGATGTTTGAAAAGGCCTTCCCAGGGTCCAAAGCAGGAGTCTCCTCTACATTGATAAGTCTTGCACTCTTCCTCCAGGTGTTGGGGTTCCCATGTTTTGGCAAGGTTGGCAATACCAAAAGATGAGACAACATAAAACCACTTTCAGACCTCAGGATCTAGCCCTCCTGGGTCCAGAGAGGGGTCTCTCTATGATATGTCAAGGGTATATGTCTTTGAAGCTCAGTGTTAAGATGCTAGGCTAGTTATAAGGCTTAGGGTTTGTTTGTTTGATTGTTTGTTTGGTTGCTGGTTATCAGGAAAGAAGGGTTCAATGTAAGACAAGGATGAAAAAAGAGGATTTAGGCAGAGGTGAAATATTCCAGGGAGCATTCAAGACCATTGGGAAATGGAGTCAGGAAAGGGTTTACTTTCTATTCAATGTGTACGCTTTCAATTGGGCTAGTCATCTAAAAGATTGGATCTTAAAGATGATAGTGTGGTATAGAATGGTAAGGGAGGAGGAAACAATAAAGGTTAGCACACAAAGTTAAAGACTTGAGATCAGAGAGAGACTTTGAACTCTCAATGCTTCGGCCTCCAGCTTGAGAGATCTTAGAAAGGCCAGCTGGTCGTACAAGGATCCTAGTGGACAGGGCTAACTCTAATCCCCAGTGTTCCCAAATCCTCCAGCTAAATCCTAACAAGAAAATCTAAGAACAGATTCATTTAATTCATACATCAGCTAGTAGGCAATAACATCCACTACACTAGTTAAATTAACTGAAATCAATTCTTAGATAACACGTTTAGTAGAAAACATCAAAGGCAAGGAGAGCAGAAACATAAGGTACCTAACAAGGGTAAATCCTATGCCAATATTCTGATGCAAGCCAGTAGAAACGAAATGAAATGAATTAAAACACAGAGATAGGAAAACATCACCGCTGCTTTAGATCAGGATCCAAATAAATGTGCTTGTCATATTAAAAAGCAACACCAGTCAAGTACAACATTGCCAATAGATGAATACTCAGTCTGAAAACATTTTCCTCAGCCTATCTTACAACTTTACACAGAGACTATGTCTCAAAAGAAATAGCTTGTAATTCTCTGATAACTGATCAACAACCTCTACAATGAGTTCTTCATGAATTTTATAGGTTTAGAGAGCAGAGGAGGTAGGTGAAAAACTAAATGAAGCATTAAAACTCAGAAAGAAAGAGGGTCAAAACCCATTCTGTTTTAAATCCTGCGCATTTATCCATGGCACTCTTTGGGTGAAAGAGTGGTCTTCTCCAGGCTTCCATTTACTCCGGGCATGTCTCTGATGTACTCTGCTGCAGTATTCTGTAGTACTTCTGGTGAATAAACAAAAAGGTAAATAAATGATGCTAGGGTCTGCCATACTGTGAATCAAATGCTCTGGTAGCATAGGACGGTTCCGTCAGGGTGGAAAATTCTTTAGGAACACGGTATAGAATAAAGTTTCATGGGCACTCTATCCTTTATGGGGAAAACATTCTGCTGATGTGCAAACCTTGATATATACAAATTTCTGTGCGTCGTACCCTCTGTGTGATCGATGATGTCTTCAATCTGGTACTTTGCCTCTAAACCACTGAGTTAAGGCTCAAAGATCTTCATTTTCGTGCCTTAAACTCTCTGCTGCTCCATTTCCTGTCTCTGTCGGTGAAATCTGTGCTTTAATGGCGCCAGAGAGGTTTTGCAGAGTTTAGACTTTGTCCTTTGATGAAATTTACGATGTAGACACCTTTCCGGACATTTTTCTGTAAAATCAAGCTCTAAATTCAGCTCCTTTTGTGCACTGATATCACATATGAATCATGGTGGTTTTCCGCCTGCCTATGATCCTACAAAACACAAAAACAAATTAAGAAAACCGTGCATGGAGAGGGTCGTGTGGATGACTGCGGAAACAACGACGTGACCCAGTGGACAACGATGCATGTAGAGGATACTATGGAGGAAGGATGTGTAACAGTGAGAAATGCACTGGGTGACATCGAAATAGAAATTCTAATGAAAAAAATTAAAAATTTGACCTTGGAATGAAATTATATAGGGGACGGACGAGAAAATGACGAACACACGTGGAAAAATGACGTGGCGGTACGAGGTTAATGGGCGGGCATGCATTTAATCTGGGCTGTCCGATTTCTGGCGGAGATCGACGATGGAAAACACATCGGAGGGTGACATATGGTGGGCTAGGGGTACGGATGCCTTAGGTTATCCCCCGCGCAACTTCATGGAGCGATGACCATTGGATGAAGAGCTTCAGATCAAACGGTTGATGTGCATATCGCGCCGGGTCTGTGGACGAACGATAACGCACGATGGAGGGGCGGTTTTGAAATAGTGCCACTACCACGCGTCATTTGATGATTGGAATCACTGGCCCAATGAAAAATACCGCCCACCCCTCAAAGGCGGTGCGATAGAAACCACCGAATTTCGAACAGTGACCATGGCGTGGGGACCACCGGGCGGGTAAACTCCGGGACGTCGGATCATGAATAAATGAATGGTTATGATGCGTTAACAGGGCGGCGACAGGGTTGAACGATGAACATTGCGGAGCTTGCGATGACCGTCTGATCGGTACAGATCGACGGCTCACGACGCCCCCGATATATATTTGTGCTAAGTGCTTTTTTGGGCTGGCAGGTGGTTCTAGCACCAGGCTACATGGGGGGGAATATAGTTCTTGGGCTGGACAAAAAGGTGCTAAACCCATACACATAAACAAAATGGTTATTCGGCCCATTTTAACGCAATTTTGGGGGCAGAATTGGGTAACAATAGGGGAATAAGGGGAAAATGGGCCAAACAAGGGGAACTTGTAGGATTTAAAGGGAAGTTTGGGAGGATTTAGAGGGTAAGTGGGAAATTTTACAAGGGGGAAACAAAGGTTAAAATGGGTGTTCTGCAGGGGTATAAGGGGCAAATGTAGACTTTTAGGAGCAAAATTTGTCAAGATCAGAGAGGCTTTTTGGATGGATACATCAGTAAGAGTAAATCACAAGGCAGAGGACATGAAGAGGCTTTCAAGGATGATGTGTCTTCAGGGAGATTCATTCCTTGAAGGCTCAAAAACAATTTAGCCCCCTTCTTTTCCTATCAAAAATTTATAGGGGGGCTAACAGTGGCTCCACATGGGGATGGCTTCTTCTTGAAGGAGTTAAGAATTCAAAAAATGATCTTTGGTGTAGGCTAGATGCCTGCTGCTTGAGCCACCTTTATTCTTTTATTTTTGACTGCCACAATTGTGAAGACATCAATTTAGCAGAAACATTACCAATCAATCTACCTACCTATTCTACAATCCTAGCATTTTTTCTTCTAGGGTGCATTTGAGCTAGTAGACCCTTTACATCTTTTATTTTTTACAAACAAGAAAATAAACCTATTCTATTTCTATCCTTATTGCTCCATGAGACCAGATTAAACTATTGGCCTCATATGTTTCTCTACCTATTCTAACATCTGCTGGGATTAAACTGTCCAGCATATTTCTTCTCTATATTCTACAACAGAAATTTAAAAACTGTCAAACTAGGATTAGACAGTCTAGTTTGCTGTGGATCCAAGGCATAAAGATAGTTGCACATGGACAGAAACTTGCAGAAAACTGAAAAAAAAACTTTGAAGGCTTGATATCTGAAGTTGAAGCATCCTTCTTTCCTTCGTGACTCAAGTTTTGAGCTTGTTAGAGTCACTTTCTATCCTTCACCTCAGCTCTGATTTTGGGCTTGTTAGAGCTAATTTTTCTTTCTTCTTTGCTGGTCCAGGTTTTGGGCATGTTTGAACCAGCTATCTCTACTTTCTTTGGCTCAGGTTTTGATCACATTAGAGCCAATATTTTCACTTCAGAGGTCCATGTTTTGAGCATGTCTGAACCTCTCCTTTCTTTCTCTTTTTTTTTTTTTTTTGAAGACAAACACTGCAATGGTATGTATAATGGAAATGGAAACTGGAAATTGGAAATCAATAGAAATAGTGTTTGAGCATCCTGCCATTGACAGGACCCCCAAACAGCTCTGTACCATCTAATTCTTGTAGAAAAAAGGCATTTGGACTCACAGTGGCCTGGATGATGTAGGGACCTTGCCACAAACTGTCAAACTTGTCGTGCTTTCCTTTGTCCTCTCTCCTTGAGTCCCACTTCAGAACTTTATCTCCAATTTTGAAATCAGAGGCCTTAGTTCTTTTGTCAAATAACTTCTTTGTATTTTCCTAAACCTTGATAGCTCTATTATAAACCTCTTCCCTTGTTTTTTGGAGATGAATTGTCTGGTTTATTCTCCTCACCATGCTATCTTCTTCTGTTTGTATCTCTTGAACAAGTTTAATCACTGGTATTCCAAGGCTGGTGGAAAACACTGCTTCTGTTCCATAGACAAGCTGATATGGTGACATGCCAATGGATTTCTTTGTTGTAAGCCTGGAAGCCCATAGGGCATGCACTAACTTGTTATGCCATGACTTTTTGTTCTCTTCTAGCAGCTTTTTGATGATAGTCACCAAGCTCTTGTTTGATGATTCAGCTAATCCATTACCTTGAGGGTAATAGGAAGTTGAATGACCGAGTGCTATTTGATACCTGTGAAAAAAATCCACCATTTTCTTGGATCCGAAAGCAGCAGCATTATCAGTGATTACTTTCCTTGGGCAGCCAAACCGAGAGAGGATATGACCTTCTAGGAGCCTAATGATGACTGAATCTGTGGCATTCCTAGTAGGCATGGCCTCTATCCACTTAGTGAAGTAGTCTGTGGCTGTTAGGATCCATTTTTGTTGTGCAGAAGAAGCAGGGTGAATTTCTCCTATGAAATCTAGGCCCCATTGCATAAAGGGAGCTTCAACAGTGATGGGTTGTAGAGGTAAGGGGAGGAGTTTTCTTTTGCCTTCAAAAATATAGCATTTGTGGCAGGCAATTATCATCTGATGGATATCATTGAAGAGTGTAGGCCAGTAGTAGCCAGCTCTGAGTATTTTGTTTGCAGTAGCCTTCCAGTTCAGGTGGCCTCCACACTCTCCTGCATGGAATTCTTGTTTAATCCTTTCTACTTCAGACTCAGGCAAACATTTAAGCAATAGGCCATTTGGATTTTTCTAGTATAAATATCCATTCAGAATACAATAGCTTCTGGCCTTTAGCTTTAAGAATCTGGCCTTGGTCTTTGATAGTTCAGGAGGGGCATTGAGGTGTGAAAGCACATATAGAATGTCAGAATACCAAGGAGAGCTCTGAAACTTCTCCTCAACAGTGGGATCAGGTAATCCTTGCTACTCATCCAAGGTATTTACCATGTTAATATCAAGGGCTTGTAGATTTGATTCAGCCATTAGTTGAGCTAAGCCCTGACCTTTGATCAGTTTGGTGGGTTTTATCTCAAGGTCATACTCTAAGATTACAACAATCCATTTTCCCCTCTTCCCATCTGGGTCTTGGGACAATATGTCTTTAACCACTATATTTGGCACATAGGCTATGGTATGGGAATGTCGTATGTACACCCTAAAGTCTTTCAAGGCCTTAATCAGAGCATAGGCCTATTTTTCCATTATGTTGTTCTTCAAGGGTGCATCCCTGAGTGCTTTGCTGAAGAAAGAAATGGGCTGTTCCATTCCCTCTGGATTTTTCTGCAGTAGAACTGCAACTATTGTATGCTTGGAGGAAAATGAAAAAATCAGGAAATATTTTGAGAAATCTGGGCTGATTAGGACAGGAGCTTGGGTCAGTGCAAGTTTAACTGATTCAAAAGATTTCTTAGCTTCAACAGTCCACTTAACTCCTACACCTTTCTTCATCATGTTAGTCATATTTCTAAGGTGTTCAGCTAAGTTGGAAATAAATCTCCTTAGGAAGTTGATTTTCCCAATGAAGGATTGTAACTCTTTGATATTCCTCGGGTGTGTGATTTGTAGTATTCCCTAAACTCTTTGTGGGTCTATCCTAATCCCCTTCTCAGATATGATATGGCCAAGAAGTTTTCCTTCTTGCAGCCCAAATACAGTCTTTTTAGGATTCAGTGACAGACCAAACCTTCTACATTTTTCAAACACTCTTCTCAGGTGTTCTAGGTGTTCTTCCTCAGTCTTGGAATAAACTGTTATGTCATCCAGATAGATGACAATGAAGTGTCCTATTTCATCTAAAAAAGCTATGTCCATTGCTCTTTGGAAGGTTGCACTAGCGTTCATCAATCCAAAGGGAATTTTAACATACATAAAGTTGCCCCATGGAATGGTAAAGGTTGTCTTGAGTTGGTATTCTGGGATTACTAAGACTTGGTTGTAACCTAAAAAACCATCTAGCAGGGAGATCCTTTTTGAGCCTACTACCCTCTGAAGAATATGTTCCATTTTTGGCAAAGGGTAATTGTCTTTGAGTGAGGCTCTATTAAGATTCCTGAAATCTATGCACAATCTGATCTCCCCTGTTTTCTTTCTCACAGCCACTAGGTTTGATACCCAATCAGAGAACCTCACAGGCACAATTATACCTGCCTTACACATTTTCTTAATCTCTTTTTCCACTGCAGGAAATTGTTTCGGGTTTATTCTGCGAAGTTTTTGTCTGAAGGGCTTATGATTTTCTTTCAAGGGTATTTTATGCTGTATGATGTTTGTGTCATAGGCCCTTAAGTCCTCATAACTCCAAGCAAACACATCAATGAATTCCTTGAATAGGTCAATGTATTTCTTTTTCATGTTTGCAGGCAAGGACAACCAATTTGATCATCTTGGGTTTATCTTCAGTGCCTATGTTGCATTCCTCAACGTCAGAGTCTGCATGTTCTATAGTGGGCTTTTCAGCTACATCATAAAAGTCAAAAAGGTCTTCTAAGGGTGCCAGACCTCGAGGTATGTTCTTATCTTTGGTCTGCAACACCTCTACTTCTTCACTATCTGCGTTTTCACATTTTTTGTTTGGATTTCCAATATGTTCGTTTAAAGTGTTTATTTCTAAGTTACAAGCTGGTTCTTCCTCATCTGAGCACTCTTCAATTAGGCAGCTACTGTCAGATTTGGAGTCTGAATCAGAAAATTCAAACTCATTTCTGCCTACCAGGAAATCTTCAATCTGTTTATCTCCTTCAAAAACCTACCAATATTTTTCATTGTCTGGCACTGCAGGTCTGAATTTGGTCTGAATGATGATTTGTTGGTCACTGGGAGGCTTATATTACGAACTAGCCATGCAGGCTAATCTATTTGCAATTACGTTCTGGCTCCTAGGGACAAACACCAGCTCGTATTCTACAAAGGTTTTCAATAAATCCATAGTGTCATGCCTATATGCTCTCAGCCTAGGATGTTTTGATGTGTATTCACCATTCACCTGTTTAATGATCAGCTCAGAGTCCCCATGCACAGTTATCCTACGGGATCCTAATTTTCTCAATAGGTTTAAGCCTAGGATAAGAGCCTCATACTCTACAATATTGTTTGTACATTTGAAGTGTAGGTTACATGCATGGCTCTCTGCGTAACCACTCTCTGTGTTATTTATCCAAACTCCTACCCCAGCAGTTCTCTTGGTGCATGACCCATCGAAATTCATTTCCCATAAGGTTTCATTCTCAGGTTTATCATCGTTTCGTTCTTGGTGTGGTGCATGTGTTTGTGAAGGGTGACTAATTAGTTGACTGCATTTTGTTTTTGGTTCACTTTGAGTTTTTGTTTCAGTGCATTGTTCAGAGTTCTCTATATCATTCTCCTCCGAGTCTAGAGTAGCCATTATGTTAAAGTCCATGGGCTCCGTTTCCTTGTTTGTATCTCTGTTTTTGGACTCTGACCCTTCTGAGGATTCATCATTACAAAGGATAAAGGAGTCAAGGTTTGTATGTACATAGTATAAAGGTGAATTTTTAGGCTTTTCGGGGCTACTAACTAGGAATTTCATTTGTGCCTCTCTGTACAGTCTTCTAAGTTGGCCAAAGATTGGGATTGTGGCATAAGCCCCATCCATCTGCATTGTTCCTTGCAGCTTGGCTGCCCATGATCTTGATAATAACATGCCATACTTGGGTGGCACATCTGCCACAACAACATCCATGACCATACATTTTGCTGGAATCTGGGTAAGGCTCACACATAAATCTTTGATCAAGCCAAGACACTTTACCCTGCTAGAGTCAAATGAATATAGGTATTTATAGGGGCGGGTTATCTCTAGGCCTAATATTTCCATCATTACTTTAGGCATCAGGTTGTGTGATGCCCCAGAATCATGCATTGCATTGTGGAGAATCTTATCATGGATATTAAGACTGATATAAAAAGGGGGCACTACCCCTTCCTAAAACTTTCCTTCTATTTTTGGACCAAACAGAAGGGTAGGTTGATCATCACTCAGATTTACAGTGTCATTGTTCTCTCCTAAATTTAATGCTTTCAAAATTTGGCCTTTATATACATCCTGAGTGGCCAGCTCAGAGAGTGGTACAAAGATTTTAATTTTTGCAATCTCACTCTCCAAATTGAAATTGGACTGACTCTTTGGAACGTTCAACTCTGTTTTGTTAGTCACCACCTTAGTGGCTGAATCAGTGTGTTGATTCTCACTATGTACAGTGTTAGAAACTATTTTATCAAGAGTACTAACTACAGTGTTAGTACTACTTGTTGGTTTACCTTGCTTATCAGTGTTTTGGTTGTCTTTTTCTTTGTTCTTCCCAGAACTCTCAGCTGCTGATTTGTTACTTTCAGTAGTTACTTTTGAATTTTTCTCAGGCCTTTTCTTGATGGTAACCTCAGAAGATTTTGGTTTGGCAGTATCTAAGCTCTTTTTTCTTCTAAGTTCATATTGTTCTCTGACCTGCATCATGGCATTTTCAAATCCTAACCTGTAATCCTCAGATTCTAACCATTCCTCATCCCAATATGAGGGTGAGGGCTGATCTTCTTCTGTGTAACAGTTCTGGATTGAATTTTTTGTTTCAAACATGTTTATTGTGTTCCCCTCAGACTCTTCTATGATTCCCTCATCTTCATCTAAAAATTTCTCTTGGAATGGGGGAATAACTTGCTGATCTGATTCTCTTTGTCTGTTGGGGGTGGCATTGTTTCTTCTAAAGTTCTGGTTCTGGTTATGTTGTTGATTTCTGTTTAGGTTATTAACTGTGACAACCATTTTTTCCATCATTTTTTGTAGATTTTCCATGTTTTCGGATATGCGGTCATTATTGGGGTCAGATGTGGAAGCTACATTGTCATCTCTATATGTTACCCTTTTCTCAGCTCTCAATCTTGTTTTTTTCTCAATCAGATTTGCCTCTACACTCACTGCTCCTTTTTGCATATCTTCCAATGTGTCGTAATCCCTCTCCCTAAGCTGGTAGGCCATGTCAGCATCCAGGCCTTCAGGGTACTTTACTAAAACCATACCTAGGGGAGGTTTCATGTGTGGTGGAAGAGCATTATAAACGCTGTTAAACCTTGTAGAGTAGTCCTGGACACTCTCTCCTACGTTTCTTTTCAGGTTTTTGTATTCTGCTAGGATTTGGAGAGGGTTGGACCTAACTTCCCATTTGTTTATGAAGGTCTGATATAAAGTAGGAAGATCTTGGATACTATTAGGAGGTAGTCCCTTAAACCATTTTTTCACATCACCTTCTAAGCTCTGGGCAAAGATTCTCATTTTGACTGTTTCATCATCTATTTCCATGTAGTCAAAAGAATCTTCCATCCTATCTACATGGTGCTGAGCTGTGGTGGACTCTTTTGCAGTGAAGTGTGGGATTTTTGATTGATAATTGTTGGGTAAGGGTACTAGAGGCTGAGGTAAAACTAGAGGTTCATACCAGGTTGCCATGATGATGTTTTGATGGGGCAAAGGGTTAGCTTGAGTAGCTGGTATATGGATGAAAGGGATGCTAGGACCAGCAGAAACTTGTTGGGCAGATTTAGGGTGGCAGAGCCCCAAGTTTTGAATGAAGTGAATATCAGAAGGGGTTGATGGAGGGGTCTGTCTATTCCCAGGGTGTTTACCACTTTGAGGTGGTGAACCAGGAAGCTCAAGTTTTGGCTGGTCTAGGACACTGAATGACCTAGTTCTTGGTAAACTGTTTTGAGTGCCTAGGTCCAAAAATGGGTCTGATAGAGCTGTAAAGTCTTCTGGTGTAGAGTTAGCTCTATGGATGAGACCAGAAATAGTTGATCTTTTAGGTGTAGGAGATCCCTTGAGGATGCTCTCAGGTTTGTCAACTATTTCAGGTGGGTTTGGGTTAGGATAAGCTCTTGTATGAATGGTTCTTGAAGCCAGAATGTTGTTTTCTAACCAAGCAGCTTAACCCTACTTGTTACTTCTATTGTGGTTGATGTTGTTTTGGAGGCTGGTCTCCCAGTGGAGTCTTATGTGAACCAATATAATCAGCAGGCCTACTTATCACCAGTGGAGTCTTTAATCGTTTAGGAATTATGGAGTCGCTAGGTGGAAGGTTTAGGATGTTTCTGGAGGGAACACTGTCCACCACAGTGCTTATGAGATGTCCCTTTTCAAGGATATCTTCACAACACATCAAACTCTAACCAGAGATTGACTAGGAGGGATTTTACCAGATATGTCACCTCTAAAAGAGTTTGAGATCTGGAGGCTACCTGGCCCTTTCTAGACTCTGTCTAAGAGTGTGGGATAAAATAGAACAAATGGTATAGAGGTTGATCTGTGAATAGGAGTGTTTAACTGCCAACCTAACCAGAGATTATAGGTTTCTGAGGTTCTTATGATGTAGTGAGGTGAGAAATACTCAGAATATCCCCAGCGGAGTCGCCATTATGTTGGTGATGACAATGGGAGACAGACAGATGTTATCAGTTAAAGGCTCTCAGATTTTCCCCAGCGGAGTCGCCATTATGTTGGGGTTCCCATGTTTTGGAAAGGTTGGCAATACCAAAAGCTGAGACAACATAAAACCACTTTCAGACCTCAGGATCTAGCCCTACTGGGTTCAGAGAGGGATCTCTCTATGATATGTCAAGGGTATATGTCTTTGAAGCTCAGTGTTAAGATGTTAGGCTAGTTATAAGGCTCAAGGTTTGTTTGTTTGATTTTTTTTTTGGTTGCTGGTTATCAGGAAAGAAGGGTTCAATGTAAGACAAGGATGAGCAAAGAGGATTTAGGCAGAGGTGAAATATTCCAGGGAGCATTCAAGACCATTGGGAAATGGAGTCAGGAAAGGTTTTACTTGCTATTCAATGTGCAGGCTTTCAATTGGGCTAGTCATCTAAAACATTGGATCTTAAAGATGATAGCGTGGTATAGAATGGTAAGGGAGGAGGAAACAATAAAGGTTAGCACACAAAGTTAAAGACCTGAGATCAGAGAGAGACTTTGAACTCTCAATGCTTCGGTCTCCAGCTTGAGAGATCTTAGAAAGGCCAGCTGGTCGTACAAGGATCCTAGTGGACAGGGCTAACTCTAATCCCTAGTGTTCCCAAATCTTCCAGCTAAATCCTAACAAGAACATCTAAGAACAGATTCATTTAATTCATACATTAGCTAGCAGGCAATAACATCCACTACACTAGTTAAATTAACTGAAATCAACTCTTAGATAACACGTTTAGTAGAAAACATCAAAGGAAAGGAGAGAAAAAATATAGGGTACCTAACAAGGGTAAATCCTATGCCAATATTCTGATGCAATCCAATAGAAACGAAATGAAATGAATTAAAACAAAGAGATAGGAAAACATCACCGCTGCTTTAGATCAGGATCCAAAGAAATGTTCTTGTCATATTAAAAAGCAACACCAGTCAAGTACAACATTGCCAATAGCTGGATACTCAGTCTGAAAACATTTTCCTCAGCCTATCTTACAACTTTACACAGAGACTATGTCTCAAAAGAAACAACTTGTAATTCTCTGATAACTTATCAACAACCTCTACAATGAGTTCTTCATGAATTTTATAGCTGTAGAGAGCAAAGGAGGTAGGTGAAAAACTAAATGAAGCATTAAAACTCAGAAAGAAAGAGGGTCGAAACCCATTTTGTTTTAATTCCTGCGCATTTATCCATGGCACTCTTTGGGTGAAAGAGTGGTCTTCTCCAGACTTCCATTTACTCCGGGCATGTCTCAGATGTACTCTGCTGCAACATTCTGTAGTACTTCTGGTGAATAAACAAAAGGGTAAATAAATGATGCTGGGGTCTGCCATACTATGAATCAAATGCTCTGGTAGCATAGGACGGTTCCGTCAGGGTGGAAAATTCTTTAGGAACACGGTATAGAATAAAAGTTGCATGGGCACTCTGTCCTTTATGGGAAAAACATTTTTCTGATGTGCAAACCTTGATATATACAAATTTCTGCGCGCCGTACCCTCTGTGTGATCCATGATGTCTTCAATCTGGTACTTTACCTCTAAACCACTGAGTTAAGGCTCAAAGATCTTCATTTTCGTACCTTAAACACTATGCTACTCCATTTCCTGTCTCTGTTGGTGAAATCTGCGCTTTAATGGCGCTGAAGAGGTTTTGCAGAGTTTAGACTCTGTCCTTTGATGAAATTTATGATGCAGACACCTTTCCGGACATTTTTCCGTAAAATCAGGCTCTAAATTCAGCTCCTTCTGTGCACTGATAGCGCATATGAATCATGGCGGTTTTCCGCCTGCCTGTGACCCTGCAAAACATGAAAAAAATTAAGAAAAATGTGCATGGATAGGGTGGTGTGGATGACTGCTAAAACGGCGACATGACCTAGTGGACGACGATGCATGCAGAGGATACTATGGAGGAAAGATGTGTAACACTGAGAAATGCATTGGGCGACATCGAAATAGAAATTCCAATGAAAAACATTAAAACTTTGACGTTGGAATGAAATTATATAGGGGACGGATGAAAAAACGATGAACACACGTGGAAAAATGACGTTGCGGTACGGGGTTAATGGGCGGGCATGCATTTAATCTGGGCCGTCCAATTTCCGGCGGAGATCGATGGTGGAAAACATGTCAGAGGGTGACGGATGGTGGGCCAGGGGTAAAGATGCCTTAGGTTATCCCCCGCGCAACTTCATGCAGCGATGACCGTTGGATGAAGAGCATCATATCGGACGGTTGACGTGCATATCGCACTAGGTCTCTGGACGAACGATAACGCGTGATGGAGGGGCGGTTTTGAAATAGTGCCACTGCCATGCATCATTTGATGAGTGGAACCGCTGGCCCAATGAAAAATACCGCCCACCCCTCAAAGGCGGTGTGATAGAAACCACCGGATTTCGAACAGTGACCATGGCATGGGGACCACCGGGGAGGTAAACTCCGGGACGTCGGATCACAAATAAATGAATGGTTATGATGCGTTAACGGGGAGACGACATGGTTGAACGATGAACATTGCAGAGCTCACGATGACCGTCCGATCGGTACAGATCGATGGCTCACGACGCCCTCGATATATATTTGCGCTAAGCGCTTTTTTGGGCTGGCGGGTGGTTCTAGCACCAGGCTACATGGGGGGAAATATAGTTCTGGGCCTGGCCAAAAAGGTGCTAAACCCATACACATAAACAAAATGTTTATTTGGCCCATTTTAATGTAATTTTGGGGGCATAATTTGGTAACGATAGGGGAATAAGGGGAAAATGGGCCAAACAAGGGGAACTTGTAGGATTTAAAGGGAAGTTTGGGAGGATTTAGAGGGTAAGTGGGAAATTTGACAAGGGGGAAACAAAGGTTAAAATGGGTGTTCTATAGAGGTATAAGGGGCAGATGTATACTTTTAGGAGCAAAATTTGTCAAGATCAGAGAGGCTTTTTGGATGGATACAGCAGTAAGAGTAAATCACAGGGAAGAGGACATGAAGAGGCTTTCAAGGATGATGTGTCTTTAGGGAGATGCATTCCTTGAAGGCTCAAAAAAAATTTAGCCCCCTACTTTGCCTGTGAAAAATTTATAGGGGGGCTAACACCAGGAGCACATAGAGGTATGTGATCTTTCCTCTCAAAAGCTCAGCAGAAAGAAGTCTAAATCTCAACAGCACTTCAACTCAATCACACATAAATCTTAAACTCTCTTTGAGGCTACCCAATGCATCTTTTTATAGAGCAGATGAGGAGGTTAGGGTTCCACCTTTGAAGGGATAGAATCCTCCTTCAAAGGGATAGGCTCCTCACATCAAGGGATTAGTTAGTTAAGGTGTGGGATACATGCACCTTACTAAAGCGTACTCATCCCCAAGAATTCTCATCTAGAACCTTCTAAAATTGAGCTCAAATCAGCTTTTTGACTTTACTTTCTCGCTTTTTTGAGTTTGAGGAGGGTACACGGGCATTGCAAAGGAAAACTACATTCTGGAATGCAAGTAAGCATTGTATTACCTACGTACCCAAGCTAGGAACGCAAGTAGGCTTCATGTTACCTGCGTACCCAAAGTTTCAGAGATTTTTAGGGTTTTTCCTCCTGTTTTAGGGCTTGAAATGAGGAGTAAAGGTTGTAAGACTTGGAGAGGAGGCATGTATGAGTTTTAATGAGCTCATATAGTCAGCAGAATTTCAAGGTGACAGTTTTTAAGTGCAACACATGGTGTTGTGGGTTTTCCCTTTTTTCTCTGATTGGTGCTCATGTTCCTTATGGATGTGGGTTGAGTTATTATTTCCTAGAGCCTTAGTTGAACAAATTATCTGGAAGCCCTAAAACAACTTGGGTTGAGTTACTAGTCCTAGAAGCCTTGGTGGAAATTCTATGGATCCCTTAATGAGTCGATTTACTAGTCATGGTTCCTTGGTTGGAAACACACTATGGATCCCTATGACAACTATGGGTTGAGTTACTAGTCCTGGAGCCAGGTTGGAAGAAAATATTTGGAGTCCTAGACAACTTAGGTAGAGACTGATCTGGTGATGGTTAGTGATGTCCGACCGTGAGATGGAATCACTAGTTAAGGGTTGAGGGGGTTTGGCCTCTAGAACACTGGTTTGGTTAGGTTTGGTTTATTCCATGATATCCCACATTCATGCTTGAAATATGGCATGGGGGTAATTGGCTGAAAGAGATATTTGGTTAAGCCCAATCTATGGTCAAATGGTACGTGGAAGTACCTGAATTTTTTGGATTTTCATATGTTAATAAGAGTTATTTAATTTTCTATTCTATGAGTAAATGTACTTATTATTATGTGGCTTTTATGGTTGTTCTATCAATTTTATTGATTTAGTTATATGTTGGTTATAAGCACGGTTACATAGCAGATTTTAGTTATGGCTCTCATAATGTTTTGATTGGTAAATGAATGTTTATTGAATGCATTACTTAATAAATGTTATGGTAGCTATTTTGAGAGGGAATTATACCTTCTTAATGATTTTCAGATAAGTATCAGAGCCCTATGTCTAGATATCCATTTATGACTTTAGATTACATGTTCACATTATGTTTGAGGAAATGTCTATCATGGATAGACATTTTTAGGTGAAGGTTTTTTCTAAGTCTTATATTAAAGGATTCATCCTTGTGGTATTTATTGTTCTATGAAAGTATCATAAAGTTCTAGGCAGTTTCCTTGAGACTAGCCCTAAAAAAGTGGCTCAGAGCTCGTAGTCGCAGGCATAGAACTAGGAGAAAAATACTATAGTCCCTACCTTGCAGTCTTATGCATGTAACTGGAAGGTTACAATTGAATTTATGTAGTGTTTTTCCAATGGCTTGGAGTCCAGGTCACTGAAAAAGAAGGTTAAGTTAGGGTTTTGGCACCTCAAATGGTTTTTTAGCTCTTGGGGGTTTTGTAGCACCTCTGGGAAGTCAATAAAGTTTGGGTGTGTCGATTCAATTTACTTAAATTCACCTAGGAGGTTGAGCCATATCATAGTAACTCCTTGTCACATATTTACCTTGATGGACCGATGAACATGGGTAAGTGTGGGAGGAGGTGGTTACAGAGTGGTACCAGAGCGGGTTTCCATTCTCTTTAGGTTATATATGATACCACAAAGTGGTATCAGAGTTTCCATGTTCAACAATTGGACTGGGTGGGCGAATTTTATTTGCCATTTATGGATGTTTTCTTTACATGTTCTTGATATGTATCCATGGTGATGGTCATTTTTGTAGTTGTGTCATCATGTAGAGGTGATGATGTTGATGTGGGTATGTTTGATATGTTGATTTCATTATATATATATGTACATATGTTATGCTAATCTAGACTAATTTGTGCAGATGAGATAACCTCCCTTGAACTCCACTAAGGTATGTTTGACTTTGTTTATATTTGGTTATCTGACATGGTATGTGTGTAGGAAGTAGAGGATCAAAGATGACAAGAAAAATGGTGGACTACAATTCACATTGTTAGAAACAATGGAAATGAGGATACTACTGAGTAGGGGGTGAATCAGTAGTGTGGCCAAATTATACGCTTTTCACATATTTTACTTTTCACTCACTTTAGCAATCACTTATGAAGAACACAACACAATCATGTAAACATAACATCATCAAGTACATGAGAAACATATGCACAAGACAATAATTCTTCTTTTTATTACAAGCTTCAACTTGATTACATCACAGCTCCACAAGCTACCACTTGTAGTTTTATTAGCTTCTACTAAAAGGAACTTATATCCCTTTCGTTTATCAACTACCACTAAAATGGAAACTTTCTCCTGATCGTTTACTAGTACTCATTGGAAGGGACACATGCCCTTGCTCGTTTATTAGTCTTTGATGGAATGGAATCTTGCCCCTAAATATTTAATAACACCCACTAAAATGAGTTGCTACCCCTGTTCTACAAGCTACCAATTTCCAACCTTGTTGATCCATATTTCATCTATTTTCATACTCATAGCAATATGCCACTTATCTAAAAAACAAACAAAAATTTTCTTACTGCAACTGCTCACCAGAACCACCTTCAAAAATATTAGGTTGCTTAATAAATCACCATCACCTTCAGCAATTTATGATTGTTGAATCACCAACATTAACAACTCTACCTCATACAATTTTTTTCTCTAAGAAATTCCTACAACACACAATCTATTTCTCTTGTTGGCTCCCCGTGATTTGCAAGATTGGCAAGAACAAAATTTGCAGGGAACCACATCAAACCACTTTGGAGTCCATGGATCTAGCCTTCCTTGATTTAGAGAGGGCTCTCTCTATATAAGCGTTTATAAATTATATGTCTTTATGCTCTTGTTTTATGATTTTAGGCTAGTTATGAAGTTTTGAGAACTTGTTTGTTTTGATTGATTGGTTAATTGATAGATCAATGGTGTGATTAATTGAGGGAGTGTTTAAACTGAATAGATAGACCATAAGAGACATTAATCCATTGGGCTATGGAGTCATAAAATGATTTAATTTTCATCAACTCTGCAAGGATTTTCATAGGGAAAGCTAACTATATCAAGTGGATCTCTTAGATTAGATGGAATATGAAATGATAGTAAGTTGTGAATACAGTAAAACTGAAGGGAAATTAAGAAACCTTTAACTCTACTTTAACAAGAAAATACTTTTAGGTAACTATTTGAGACAAACCAAAGGACATGGCATACCATAGACTTCTTTGGCCATAATTTAATAAGAAAATCTTTAAGACAATAATCCAACAATCCTAGGATTACTTTCAGACAAAGAAAACATTTAAAACAACAATGAGTGCAACTAAAGAGCAAGATATACATGTCTTCTTTAATCAAACACTCTAAAGATCTTCAAAGAAATAGTTTACGACAAACCAAAGGACATGACATACCATAGACTTTTTTGAAATATCTCTGACTGTTTGTAATAATTGTTGATGTCTTTATTGAAAGAAAACATGCTATAGGTGTCTAAATGTATTTCTAAAGAAGTAAATTCCTTCTGTTGAGTCACTCGAATCTCCCTCTGTGCATATTTTCCTTTAATTTACCTTTTAAACTCTGTTTAAGCCCTTTTAACTTGGATTTGCCTTTAAACTCTTCTAATCTATTTTATCTCTGCCTCTCTGTCTTCTAATATTTGATTAATTGCTTTAATCCTTTAATTTAACTTTTAATCCAATGTTCTTCACCGTCACAACCCTTTTGACTATCTTCTTCTTTTCACTGTGCCTCTGTCTATAGTTTTCTACGCAGTGGGGCAATCCTTTGCTGTTGGAGGGCTTGAATAACCACCAATGGTCATGATCCATTGGTGTTTTGCTCGATTTTACGGCTCTCGGTCCTCCTATGAAACAAGAACTCTAGATCATCACCCAGAATGTTTATATAAATTATTTTGGACCCTTGAAATGCATTTATCGCATTCATGTCATGCTACCTGCACAATAAAACAACAAATTAGTTTGAAAACCTGCGTTGAGGGGCTTTTCTGCGTTTGTTTGGGGTTTTCGGGCATTTGGAGCATTTTGTAGAGGTTCATGATGGAGGAAGGCTTCATCGCATAGCCACAAGGCTCTGGAAAGTTTGAATCGGATGGCGGTATTTGGTTTTGGCACGAAACGGTAAGGCAATTTTCGCATGGGAAGAGGAGTGGTAAATGGTTTCGGGCCGACAGATGTGACTCCACTCGGCGGGCGATGTGTGGCAGATGGACATGGGAAAATACTACCCATTTCGCAGGGTTAGGGGTTGTTTAACCCCCATGCAAATAATGGTGCGATATGGTTTTTGGGCCATTGGATCTCGAGGGGCAGAGATCAATGGTGGTCGGGTATAAGGAGCGACGGGCAGGTGAAAAGGTGGGTCCTGGGTTATTTAAATAAGTGGAGGCACTTATTCTATGGGTAGAACCAAGGTTATATGGCCATAAGGTTAGGTTTATGTGGGTGGGGGGTTAAAGGGGAAGGAGCCTGGGTTAAAATAGGAGTGGGAAGCTTTAGGAATGACGACAGAAGGTAAGGTTATATGAGGGTTTTAATGAAGAGCGGGGGCTTAAAATCATTAAAGCAGAGGGATTTAAAATTTATAAAGGGAGGGTTTATAAGAAAAAAAGGAGTCAAGTTTTATATTAAAAATAGAGTTTTAATATATATAAAGAAGGGTCTCGAACGGTTTAAATTTTGATTAAAAACAATGTAAAAAGGGAGTTTTTTACATTGTTTTAAGGAAATAAGGGTAGTTTATGAGGTGAGGGGGTTAAGAGGAGTTTTTTAGGAATGAAAGTGTGTTTTTAGTGGGAAAACGATGAGAATGAGAGAATTAAGCCCAGAATGAGTTCTTAAGAGCAGCAGGGTGATTTTGAGAAGGCAAGCTGAGAGATAGTGAATTAGGTTTCATGAAGATAATGAAGGAAGTGAGATTTCTAAATATAGCTGATAGTCAAGGAATGTTATCTTCAGCAGATTAGTCACCTAGTGAAATTGTAGAATACAGGGGGATAATAGTGGCTCCAGCTATGGAGGGTAGCTCCTTTAGGAGGTGTCAAGAACCTCAGAGTTCAAATCTCTGGATTTTGTAGATCAGTGCCTTGATTTTCACTTTGGCAGATTTTTCATTCTTCAATTGTTGATTTGGTGTTGTTTTATGAAGCTGTAACTTTTAAAATCTGAAAAACATGTTTTTCTTCAACTCAACTCTACCTACCCATCATACTTTTCCTAGCATTGTTTCTTCATTTGGGTGCATTTAGATTGGAAAAACCTTGACATCATTTTCTTTTGAAAACAGGAAACTATCTATTTCTACCCTTATATCATCCAAAGGCTTAGCTTAGACTAATGAGCTCTTTTGTTTCTCTACCTAATCTACTTATCTGTAAAGTTTAAACAATTTGATAGATTTTCATTCTCTAATATATTAACAGGAAATTGAAAGTATGACCAAATCAAGATTAAGCAGTTTGATTTGTCACGAGTTGTGGCAGTTTCGACAAGTTGCACGCAGATTTTATTCTTGCAAAAGGGTAAAACTAGAAACTGGGGGCTATAATATGGAATTTTTCATTCATCCCTCTCTTTTCTCTTTGGTTCATATTTGAACTTTTGAACCAACATATTTTCCTATCTAATCTACTGATAACCCAGGTTTAAACAGTTTGGAAAATCTTCATTTACTAACTTATCAACAAAAATTCAAAATTTGTTCAATCATGATTAGGCCGTATGAGTGAACAAGGATTCCTTTTCAAAAGTAGTGGCATTTGGACTTGCACACTTTCAGAAACATTCTTTTTTGGAATGGGGCTTTACCTTTTCTTTTATTTGCCCTCTTTTCTTCTTTTCTTTTTTTTTTTCTCTTTTTGTATCAATTTTCTGAGATTTTTGTTTCAACAGAGCTACATATAATGAAAAACTTAAAACTGGGAAGATGCTCATAGTACTGAGCTTATTTTGACACCTACCTATCCTAGTCTAACTTACAGATTATATATACACTAGGTGAACTCTTTTCTCCAATGCAACCAATCAAGTAAATGACTACATGATGGATTTTTGTTCACCCCTTTGGGTATGCTGAAAAAGAAAAAAAGCCACTCCCATCTCACTTGATTTTGAACAGTAGTGCTCAAATTTTTCTTTAAGCTTTACAACGAACTGTTCCTGGCATTGTTTACTCCTTTACATGTCTCTAAGAAACCAGCAAAAGGATCTTTCAATAATATCTGGGCCTGAGGATTTAAATAATAAGCTACATCCAAGACTATTCCTTGCTCCACTTTGTTAAGCTTGGGATTATTTTGAGAAAGAATCTCTCCCCCCTCTTTATGATCATCTGTCTTGGTAGCCTCATAATATTCTGCTATGTTGTCCTTCAGCACACCTGATATGTCTTGATTGATTGCACTGAATTCTTCCTAAAAGACATAATTAGGGCATTTCCTGGCAGTAGGCCCTCTTGAGAAGGTAGTACAACATCAGTATCAATCTGTTCTATAGTTTCTACATGAGAAAATGCATCAGTGGATAAGTCAGCAGTATAAAAAATATAAAGATTTTCTTTACATAAAATTTTAGAGGTTGGTTGTATGTTTAGAATCAAACTTCTTTCTTCATTAGTTAAAAGAGGAGGAATTTTCCTTTTTCCTTGGGTAGAACTATGATGTTTCTCTTCCTTTTGTGACTGATCATAAGGCTGAATGTCTTCTTGAGACTCATACAAAAGAGATGAAGAATCATCACTTGTCTCGTTAGAGAGATCTTGTGGATCTTCCATTATTTCCTAATTGATTTCATTCTCAACCAACTTTTTTTTATTATCATGATAGTTAACTTGAGCATGAAATTCATGAATTGCCTCTAATAGATACTTAGGATGCCAATTTCCTAAATCTTCATCAATGTTTACAAGGTATTTTATGATATCTTTAGACTGATCACAACAATTTTCAGCTAATGATAAATATGGACATTTTTCTTTATAATGCTCATAAAACACCTTGTGGAAATCCTTTAAAGAGAAAAAACTACCAGGTTTCATACCTTCATACCATTCCCTTACTTTACCTTCTAATGTTACCATGAAAATTTTCATGAGATAGTCCTCATTCCATTCAAATTTTAACCTCCATGTATGTATATGAAATTTGATGAGATGTAACAAGGGTTCTTCAAACTTTTAATTTTGAAACATAGGCAGGTTTGTGTCCCAATTTATCTGAGGCATTTTTTGTGGGAATACAGGTATGTGATCTCTGTTCATGGGAGCATATCTACGTTGTATCCTTGAATCCATATTTTTCAATCAGTCAGGGGAAAGGGTTATTTCATTTTCTACAACCATTCTAGAGTCTTTAGGCTTACTGAGAGTTGTGGAGTCGCCAGGTGGAATATTTCAACCCTTTTTTGAAGCAGGCTACTGTCCACTATCAACAACCAGATATTTTGCAAGTTTTTCAGGTTTTCAAGTAGGGAACTTGCTTTGTGGATAGGTCTTCTAACAATTGGGTTTTTATATCTAGGAGACTTCCTAAGGATGCTTTCAAGATTTTCAACTATTGCAGGAGGATTTGGTTCAGGATGAGATTTGGTACAGATTCTTCTAGAAGCTAGAATTTGGACCCAAGCTTCAAAAAGGTTTAGAAGGTATAAAAATTTTGAAAAAAAAACCAATCTGAGAAAGAAATAATTATTCCATAAATTATTATTTACTAGGTTCTGTTTGAGATCTGATGATAAAATAATTTTCCTTGTGGAGTCTATGGAAGACCAGTGGAGTCAACAAGCCTACTGAAAACTAGTGGAGTCACTAGGTGGAGGATTTTTAATTTTTTATGGTTGTTTGTTGTCCACCATCAGCAACCAGATACCATTCTTGGCTAACAATTGATTCATATAATTTAAAATGAGTTTTTCTGAGCTCTTGAGATAATTTTTAAGATGTTTAATAACTCAGTATTCCCCAGTATGGTCGCCACTATGTTGGCTCCCCTTGATTTGCAAGATAGGCAAGAACAAACTCTGCAGGGAACCACATAAAACCACTTTAGAGTCCACGGACCTAGCCTTCCTAGACTCAGAGAGGGCTCTCTCTATATAATGGTTTATAAATGATATGTCTTTATGCTTTTGTTTTATGATTTTAGGCTAGTTATGAAGTTCTGAGAAATTGTTTGTTTTGATTGATTGGTTAATTGATAGATCAATGGTGTGATTAATTGAGGGAGTGTTTTAGCTGAATAGATATACCATAAGAGACAATAATTCATTGGGATATGGAGTCATAAAATGATTTAATTTTTCATCAACTCTGCAAGGGTTTTCATAGGGAAAACTAACTATATCAAGTGGATCTCTTAGATTAGATGGAATATGAAATGACAGTAAGTTGTGAAAACAATAAAACTGAAGGGAAATTAAGAATCCTTTAAATATACTTCAACAAGAAAATCCTTTTAGGTAACTGTTTGAGACAAACCAAAGGACAGGGTGTACCATAGACTTCTTTGGCCAGAATTTAATAAGAAAACATTTAAGACAAAAATCCAGCAATCCTAGGATTACTTTCAAATAAAGAAAACATTTAAGATAACAATGAGTGAAACTAAATAGCAAGATAGACATGTCTTCTTTATTCAAACACTCTAAAGACCTTCAAAGCAACAGTTCAAGACAAACCAAAGGCCAAGGCATACCATATACTTCTTTGGCTGGAATCTACTAAGTAAACTTCAAAGAAAGGCCCTAAAAAAAATATTTCAAGCTATACCAAAGGACAGGGAATACCATAGACTTATTTGGCTTGACTCTATTCAATAATTTCCAAGACAACAAGCTAGGTGGAACCAAAGAGTAATTAAGAATTATCCAATCAGACCTTGCAGAAGAAAACATTGAGATAAAGAATGTAGACATAAATAGGGTGCCAAGAAAACATATCCTAATCTAAAATTTCTGTTCTTTTATCAAAGAAATAATGGATAGAATGGAAAAAATAAGGAAAACATTGAAAAAGAAGGAAAAATTCGCCATTAACATAGCTCAAGAATCCTGTGAACGTGTTTGTATCACTGATGTTCAAAACAGTTACATTATGCAACTTAGAGCTTCCTCAAATCCAGCCTAGCAGTCATAAACTAATCAAGCAGCCAACCAGTCCACCAACTAACCAACCAACACTACAAATGAAGAATACATGGAGTATTGATCTGCAAAATGAGGAGGTGATCCTAAGCTAGGGTTTCAGATGTTATTTATTACAGATTAAATGAGTTTTTGACCTTTGAGACCATGCAAGGCCCAAGGAAAAATATCTAAGAGTGATTCAATGTAATAATAAATCCTAACTTAACTTCAGAGCTAACTTTGGGATATGTTTGACTTTTAAGGCTTTGTCAATAACTTTTACAATAACTGTTGGGTAGATGAGAAATATCTCTGACTGTTTGTAATAATTGTTGATGTATTTATTGAAAGAAAACATGTTGTAGGTGTCTAAATGTATTTCTGAAGAAGTAAATGCCTTCTGTTGAGACACTCGGATCTGCTTTTCTACAGATCTACCTTTAATTTACCTTTTAAACTCTGTTTAGGCCCTTTTAACTTGGATTTTCCTTTAAAATCTTCTAATCTGCTTTATCTTTGCCTCTTTGTCTTCTAATCTTTGATTAATCTATTTAATCCTTTAATTTAACTTTTAATCCATTTTTCTTCACTGTCACAGCCCTTTTGACTATCTTCTTCTTTTCACTATGCCTTTGTCTATAGTTTGCGGTGCAGTGGGGCAATCCTTTGTTGTTGGAGGGCTTGAATAACCACCAATGGTCATGATCCATTAGTGTTTTGCTCGATTTTATGTCTCCTGGTCTTCCTATGAAACAAGAACTATGGATCATCACCTAAAATGTTTATTTAAATGCTTTTGGACCCTTGAAATGCATTTCTCACATTCCTGTCACGCTACCTACATAAGAAAGCAACAAATTAGTTTGAACACCTGCATTGAGGGGCTTTTCTGTGTTTTTTTGGGGTTTTCAGGCATTTGGAGATTTTTGCAGAGGTTCATGGTGGAGGAAGGCTTCATCGCAGAGCCACAGGGCTCTAGAAAGTTTGAACCGAATGGCGGTATTGGGTTTTGGCACGAAGCGGTAAGGCGATTTTCACATGGGCTAAGGAGTGGTAAATTATTTCGGACTGACGGATGCGATTCCACTCGGCGGGCGATGTGTGGTGGATGAGATGTGGGCGAATACCACCCATTTTGCAGGGTTAGGGTTTGTTTAACCCCCGCACAAATAATGGTGTGATACGGGTTTTGGGTCGTTGGATCTCAAGGAGCAGAGATCAATGGTGTTCGGGTAAAAGGAGTTGTTAGCAAGTGAAAAGGTGTGGCCCGAGTTATTTAAATAAGCGGAGGTGCTTATTCTGCGGGTAAGGCCGATGTTATATGGCCGTAAGGTTAGGTTTATGCGGGTGGGGGCTTAAAGGGAAGGAGCCTGGGTTAAAACAGGAGCAGGAAGATTTAGGAATGAGGGCAAAAGGTAAGGTTATATTAGGGTTTTAACAAAGAGCGGGGGGTTAAAAACATTAAAGCAGAGGGATTTAACATTTATAAAGGGAGGGTTTATAAAACAAAAAGGAGTCGAGTTTTATATTTAAAATAGATTTTTAATATATATAAAGAAGGGTCCTGAAAAATTTATATTTTAATTAAAAACAATGTAAAAAGGGAGTTTTTTACATTCTTTTAAGGAAATAAGGGAATTTTATGAGGTGAGGGGGTTAAGTGGAGTTTTTTAGGAATTAAAGTGCATTTTTAGTGGGGAAAATGATGAGAATGAGAGAATTAAGCTCATAATGGGTTCTTAAGAGCAACAGGGCGATTTTGAGAAGGCAAGCTAAGAGATAGTGAATTGGGTTTCATAAAGATAGTGAAGGCAGTGTGATTTCTGAAGATAGATGATAGTCAAGGAATGCTATCTTCAACAAATTTTAGAAAATCCATAGTCACCTAGTGAAACTGTAGAATACGGGAGGATACCAGCTCTAATTTTTCTTTTATATAATTTTGCATTGTTATTTTTGAATTTGATTGTTGTTGTCTTGCTCTTCAAATATGTTGCATGAATTAACACTTTTTTTTCTTTGTCATTTTCATTTTAGTCCTCTCACTATGTTTTATTCGTGATTTGTTGTTTTGGGTTTTAAAACTGAGTCAAACTATTTGTTTCCTTAATTTTTGCTTTGTTACAAGATTTAGCAGTGCACCTATTTTTTTAGTTACTTCTAACATTGGCTTAACGACCAAATTTACTGCCACTTAATTGTTACTTACCACCGCTACCAAATTGAGCTTCCAAACTATTCATCCATTCTAGGCCACAAGGCTTTTTAATTTTCATGCTTTTTATCAAGCTCGTGCCATGGTAGTTAAGTCATGCTGCCATGCACAACACTTTTTTGTAGCCCAAAAGGCGTTCACGACCCTGTTAATTTTAATACAATAATTGTGCCAAAACTATTGAATTATCCTTTAGCACCTTTTTATTTGGCTCCATTAACTATTTTGTGACATATAACTAGGTCTTCATGACCGATGGCTAAGGCTCGTAGGTGCTAAGCCCTTTAAACCCTACGCGGGCCAATTCCCTATGTTAACGATGTCTTATGTTGTTGGTACAACTTCTATGTGAAGCAACCAATCACCATCCAAAAGGACAATGCTCCTTTATTTATACACAAACCAATCCAAGGGATAGGTCCAGGTGCTTAGGAAAAACTCCCAAGAGCCTCCACAGCTCTTTTCTCCATGCCATGGGTTCATTTATATGTGAAATGACCCATTAAACCCAGAACTCCCAAAAACGACGTATTTCATTTGCACCTCCATATTTAATCTCTAGCCTTTTTCTTTGGTGTGCTTAGTTGTAAGTGAGGTCCACACGTTCACTCTTCTAATTGGCTTCCTTTGTGTGCCTTTGTGGCCCAGTCCCTTCTACCTGACATCGCTACAAAATTCACACCAAATAATATTTTAGGCTCTTATCCTATGGGATGAGCTATCAATGGGGTTCGATCGACACCCTTTTTATTTGTCGATTCTCTGTCAACTGCCACCATGTCTTAGGGCTCTGTAACCCGACACTTTTTCTTTGCACCTTTTTATAAACTATCGAGGTCATACCTTCGGGATGAAATCACCTTGATGTCACTCATTCCATGCGTTTACCTATGAGTGGTGACACTTGTCACCCAAAAATGGGCCACTTGGGTGCCCAAAAACATTGAATGTGCCTATCACGTGTCTCATGCTTACATCATCATTTAATTTCATTTGGGCCAATCATAAGCTATTGACCCTCTTGTTGGACCTCTCTGTCTTTCCATTTTTTTACGGATGATAATTTGTATTAAAGGTCAACTCTGTGCCCAAACCTACAAATAATGACTTCCAAACCTTGGAATTGAACTTCACATCCCTTCATGACACAATCTTAAGTGGAACACTGTTGGAAATGTTGTCATTGATGGCAAAGGAGATGGAAAAGGAGGAACACCTAAGGTAGAAACAAGGCAAAGAAAGCAGCATAGAAGCAAGATGTAGAGAGGGTCGAGCAGCAGAGACATGGTCATTTAAAGAAGTAGAGGCAACAAAAGGAGAATTAAGGATTAGCATCAGTCAAGGAGCAGAAGAAACAAAGAGAGAAGTAAAGTAGCAGAGAGGTAGAGGCAGCAAACAAGTAGCAGAGGCAGCAAGAAGCGCAAAGGAGACATGTGGAAGAAGAATGTCAAAATGTAACAGTCAAACAGCATAGCGGAAGCAACGACAGAGACAAAGATAGAAGCAAAGCTAAGGCAGAGGCAGAGGCAGCAAACAAGTAGCAGAGGCAGTAAGAAGCGCAAAGGAGACAGGTGGAAGAAGAATGTCGAAATGTAACAATCAAACAGCAGAGCGGAAGCAACGGCAGAGACAGAGATAGAAGCACAGCTAAGGCAGAGGCAGAGGCAGTGAATATAGAGGCAGAGCCGTTATCACAACAGAGGTAGAGAAAATTCCGGGAATCGTAACCCAGGCGGGAGGATACGCAATTCTGGGAATCTTAACCCAAGCGGTAGGTATATATATACAAACAAATTCTGAGAATCACTAACCCCACTGGAAGATACACTAAAGATTGGAGCAACAAAGTATATATATAAATCTCATTCTGGGAATCATTACCCACACTGGAGGAAACACTAAAGCTAAAACATAAAGCTTTTATATATATGCAGCGCATTACATATATTGTGCCTTATGCACAAAGGTCCAAAGCATATATATTAATCTATATGGAGTGCTTTATGATCGAAAGAACCAAAGTACCATAAGGTGGGACCCTTTCCCAATCGCATAAGAGAAAAACTATGCAGCGGAACAGGTAAACAAAGAGTTGCGATTGTGATGAAATCTTGGACCCAATGGGCATATATATATTATAGTTATGGATGCGAAATTAAGAATACAAAAAGTTTGTTCAGATTTAATTCAAACAAAAGTCTTATGCTGTGGGACCCTCACCCAATCGCATCGGAAAATTGACAGTGAAACAGGTTAGCAACAGGTTGCGATTGCGATTGAAAGCCCAGACCCGATGGGCATATAAACTACAATTCATATATACTTGAGTTTCGGTGAACAGTGACTGATCGCATCGGAAAAGGGTGGAGTATCGAAACATGCAACTGGGAGTTGCGAATGCGATCAATCGCAATCGGAAGCAGTTGAGGGATAATACACTAATCGCATCAGAGAAAAACTGTGCAGCAGAACATATAAACAAAGAGTTACGATTACGATTGGCAAATCCAGACGCGATAGTCATATAAACTCCACCATATAAATTCGGGTCCGCACATATCAAATGTCAATCGGGCAAAATAAAACTGTGATCTCCGATTGGGATCGGACCCGAGACCAACCAAAAACTGTGGCACATAATCTAGATTGGGTCTGCCTTTTAGTAGTGCAATCGGGGCATAAGAAAAAGTCCTCCCGATTGTGTTGTTGTGATTGTATTGAAATGTGCCACGTGGGCTGTTGACCCACGGGCCTCGGCTTAAGGTGGAGGATGATTGTTAATATAAAATGATTGCGATGTGTGAAATCACATCGGGCCATAAAATAAAGGCCGTGGTGTATGTATGTTCTGTTGGAAATATGATGCAGAGTGTTGTCCTTGATGGCAACCCACTGAATGAAGATGAAGACATGTGACTGTTGACATGTGTTGTCCTTGATGGCAATCCACCTGATGAAGTTATGCTTGACTTGATGGACTTGGTAAATGATGTAAATCTGATGTGATATGTTGTTGAGTGACAACCCTCTTGATGAAGATGATGAAAACTTACTTGATGAAGTTGTGCTTAAGAGAATGTGTTCCTGATGAAGAAAATATGATGTTTCTACAGTGTGTACAGAAGGCTATGAAGAAAGGATTTCAGAATGTACTCAAAGTATGATGAAAAAGAATATGTCTCTTGGTATACGCGGATTGGCCTAAGGGAAGTCGCGTATGCACGCGGAAAAGAACGTGCCAAGTCGCGTATGGGCTAAAGCGCTCAAAAAGTGCAAAACCAAGGGTAACCACCATGGTCTTGACCCATTGTATTGGGTAATGATCCGCCTAATTGACCCCGTCCAGGTTGTTTTGGGCTCATGGTATTGGTTGTCGTGGTATTGAAAAAGGAGACTGAGTGGTATTGAAGAATTAATGACATAAATAGATATCTGTACGTGTATACGCGAGTTTCGTAAGGGTATCCCATATATACGCAAATTAAGTTCGGGAAAGTAGCGTATGCATTGTAGAAGCAAGAAAAGTGAAAGTTTTGAATATGCGGTAAATGCGATTCACCCCCCTCTCGGTATTTTCCCAACAGTGGTATCAGAGGAGTCCTTGTAGGAGAAGCTTGATACGCTTAAAGGAGATCACGACGCAATGGAAGTCAAAAGAAGGAATAATGTCTATAAAGCCTATATTCAATATGGAAGCAATACGATATTCTGGAAGGTACGTACAAAAGCATATGCAAAGTCTTTGTGCGGATGTATGAGCTGATCGTGGAAGAGGTTATCGATACCGAAATGTAGTATTCCCTCTTGATGCGAGCGAAAGAAAAAAGTATGATAACCAATGTCAAAGCTGATAAATGTCTTTTTAGGAAGCATGTCTGAATCAGAATTTGCTAAAGTGATGCAGCTACATTCAACAAAAGAAATATGGGACAAAATCATTCTGAGCTATGAAGGAGATACAAAGGTAAAAAATGCAAAACTCCAAACTCTTAGAATTGAATAGGAAAATTTGAAGATGCATAGTGATGAAAGTGTTGCCAGTTTCTTCCTTCGTCTAGATGATGTTGTCAATCGAATGAGAAATTTGGGTGAAACTAAAACTGATACTAGTCTGGTTGAAAAAGTCTTAAGATCCTTGACTCCAAAATTTGACTCTAAAGTCTACGCTATTGAAGAAAGGCAAGATCTGCAAACTCTTACTATTGTTCAATTACATGGGACTCGGACCTTTTTGAAATAGGGCAAAGGGAGGTCCTTCTCAAGTAAGAGAAGAGTTTGCGTTTGGAAACTTCACAAAGGAAAGAAAAGGAAAAGGAAGTTGTCAAAGAATCCGGCCCCATATTTCCGATGAAGAAGAAGCAAATTTCGTAAGAAAACTCCAACTAGGAACTGGAAGATTCAAAGGTAAGCTTCCCTTCAAATGTTTTGAGTGTGGAAAAGTTGGTCATTATGCTGCAAAATGTCCTTATAAAGGAAAAAGTAATAAGAACAGATCTAGCTCTAAGAAAAGTTACTATACTAATGAAGATAGTGATGGGTTATCTAATAGTGAGGAAGATTGTGACGAAGATCTTAGACTTCTCATGGCCTTTGAACAAAAGGAAGAAAAGGATATGTTTATGGATGCTCTAGAGGAAAATGATTTTCTTGAAGAAAATAATCAACTCAAACTTCGCTTACAAGATTGCAAAATTCTCTTAGAAGAACAAAAGGTGATCAGAGAGACTGTTGAGAAGCAGCTTGAAGAAGCAAAGAAACATATTGAAAAGCTAGAATGTGAAGTGGTAATTCAAAGAAAAGAAGTAGAGAAAGCAAAGACCTTGAATCTTAGATTTGCTAAAGGATCTGAAACCTTAGATGAGATTATCAAGGTACAACGTTCTCCTCTTATAAAGACAGGTCTGGGATATACCGGAGAATCTTCTCAAACTACAACACCAAACTATCTAAAAGCAGTTACAGGTGGTTTACTACATTCAGCCACTCAGCAAGGGAATAGAGGATCTCTACAGGGAAAGAAGGACCATCTCAATTCAAGGAACACTAACAGGGATAGCTTGCAAAGACACTACAACCAACAGGTAAACTCAAATAGAAGATTCCATGACTACAAACTTCTCCTATGTCAATGGGCAATACTACCAAGTCACAATTTTAACAAAGCTATTCAATGGGGTATGAGAAACTACCTATGACAAGAGAAGCAGAAGAAAGCAGTACAAGGATAATTTTAACCACAAAGAAGAATACCTATAACAATTTTTCTCCTCTTCAAAGTGTATTGAAGGTTATGGAATAACTTTGGCCATGAAGAATCAAATGCAGAACAAGATCCTACCCAAAGAACACAGTTCCCTCAAGCTTCCAAAGTGTGAAGAAGAAAGTGAAACCTCCCATGAAAATTGTGGGACAGTATTGAGTTTGCAGACAGAAGAAAATCAATGGTACATCGATAGTGGGTGCTCAAGACACATGACAGGTGACAAAAGCAAACTTCATACTTATAATGCTCTAGAAAAGAAAAGAAAGTTACATTTGGAAATGATACTCCTGCTGTAATTAAAGGAAAAGGGTCAGTTTTTCTAAAAGAAAAGGTGAAGGCTAAAGATGTCATGTATGTGGATGGATTAAGGCATAACCTGTTAAGTGTTAGTCAAATGTGTGATCAAGGAGCAGAAGTGGTCTTCAGTTCCAAAGAATGTATGGTTCGTGATCTTGATACAGGTAAAATCATTGTTAAAAGAAAAGAAATCCAAGCAACCCAGAGTGTACTAAACTATGGAGATCAATGTTATTACTTGGAAAAGTTCTAGAAAATTGAAGCAGTGTAAGTGGTGGTCAAAATGGGACATCCGAGTTTCTCTCAAATCAAGAAAGCAAGCAAACTTCAAGCTGTTCGTGATCTTCCCAAGATCAATCTTCCAGAAAGTACCATATGCAAATCTTGTCAATTTGGTAAGCAGACCAGAGTCCGATTTAATGCCAAAGAAGGTTCATCAAGTAAGCCTCTTGAACCCATTCATACTGACATCTGTGGACCTATGAGGAAAAAGTCATTACGTGGGGAAGAATACTATATCCTATTTATTGATGACTACTCCAGAATGTGTGAGATCGCGTTTATTAAACACAAAGATGAAGCCTTTGAAAAATTTCAGAAGTACAAAGCACTGGTAGAAAATGAATTGGATTCAAAAATCAAGTGTCTTAGATCTCATCGAGGAGGAGAATATTCATCAAATGAATTCTTTGAATTTTTAGGAACAACATACACTAAACTACAGCTTCTTCCTAGCAAAAAATTCTCAACAAATGTAGTGTATGCGTAAAGAATGAATAGAATAATTTGTTCAAACACAGAGCGGCTATGTTTGATTCATGTCTCTATTATATCTGAGTAATTCAATGGCACGGAAGTAATACATCCTGCTAATGAAAGCTCATAACTAGAGAAATAGTGACAAGACTCCATATGAACTCTGGTATGGCAATTCTCCCACTGTGAAGCATTTTAAGGTTTTTGGAAGTAAATGCTTTATCAAAAATAATGATGAAAAGCTTGGAAAGTTTGAACCTAGATCAGATGAAGGGATATTTCTTGGTTACTCATCGTCAAGCAAAGCATTCACATGTTACAATAAAAGGCTTCGAAAGGTTGTTGAATGTATTTATGTTGTTATTGATGAGTCTCCTGCAGCTCCTAAAGAAGAAAAACAAACAACAAAAGAAGATGATAGCGACATATGGCCTTCTACATCAGATAGCAATGATGTAGACAGTGGATCCAATGAAGAACCTGAAGATGATCTATCTGAAAAAGCTCCATCCAGATATGTTCAAAAGAATCATCCTGAATCTCAAATTTTGGGTGACAAGGAATCTGGTGTACGAACAAGGAGAACTCTTACGGGATCTTCTAATCATTTGGCACTTCTATCCACAATTGAACCACACAATGTCAATGAAGCTAGCAAATATGAATGTTGGAGGCAAGACATGGATGAAGAACTTGTTCAAATTGAGAAGAACGACACTTGGGATTTGGTTCCAAGACCGCATGATAAAAATGTCATTGGAACTAAATGGATTTTCAAGAACAAGTTAAATGAGAATGGGGATGTTGTAAGAAACAAAGCTAGACTGGTTTGCAAAGGGTATACTCAACAAGAAGGTATAGACTTTGAAGAAAATTTTGCTCCCGTAGCTAGACTTGAAGCCATCAGAATGTTCCTTGCTTTTTCAAGTTATCAACAAATCAAAGTTTATCAAATGGATGTCAAATCTGCTTTTCTTAATGGTGATCTAGAAGAAGAAGTATATATATAACAACCAGAAGGATTCATTTTGGGGAATGATGCAAATCTTGTTTGTAGACTTAAAAAGGCTCTATATGGTCTCAAACAAGCTCCAAGGGCTTGGTACTATCGTCTTGACAAATATCTTCATCAACAAGGATTTTCAAAGGGGTCTGCTGATAGCAACTTATACACAAAAGTTGAAAATGATAAACTATTGATTATTGTTGTATATGTTGATGATATCATTTTTGGGAGTAACGAAGAATCTATGAGTCAGAAATTTGCTTCTGTCATGCAACAAGAATTTGAAATGTCTTTGCTTGGGGAACTAACTTTCTTTCTTGGCTTGCAAGTGCATCAATCTACAGATGGTATATTCCTATCACAAGAAAAATATCTTAAGAAAATTCTGAAGAAGTATGGCATGGAAGAATGCAAACCCGTAAGCACTCCAATGATAACCGGATGCAATCTCAGCTCTCATGATGATTCTCCCACGGTGAATCAACCAGATTACAGATCAATGATAGGAAGTCTACTTTATCTCACTGGGACTAGACCAAACATTATGCATGCAGTTGGGATTGTTGGACGATTCCAAGCTAATCCAAAAGAGTCTCACCTTCAGGCTGTTAAAAGAATTTTCAAATATCTACAAGGAACTCAAGACTTTGGTCTATGGTATCCAAAGAATGTTGATCTTAATCTTCATGCTTACACTGATGCAGATTGGGCTGGAAGTGTTGATGACCGAAAAAGCACTAGTGGCGGTGCATTCTATATGGGACCCCGGTTAGTATCTTGGTTCAGCAAGAAGCAAAATTCTATTGCCTTATCAACAGCTGAAGCAGAGTATGTAGCTGCCGCATCCTGTTGCACTCAACTCCTATGGATGATGCAAACTTTGCAAGATTTTCAAATCAAATGTGCAACTCCTATCTCCATTATGTGTGATAATACAAGTGCCATCAGTATCTCAAAGAATCCTGTTATGCATTCGAAGACCAAGCACAGTCCCATCAAGTATCATTTCTTACGTGAACAAGTACTTGAACAAAAGGTGAAGTTGGAGTATGTTCCCTCCAAAGAACAAGTTGCTGATATCTTTACCAAACCTCTGCCCAAGGAAGCGTTCGAATATCTAAGACAGAAGCTGGGAGTGTTCTCTGCCAGTCAAAAGAACAAATCTGCATAATTTTTAGAATGTGGCAGTGGATACGCGGGTTTCCTGAAACACAGTCGCGTATATACGCGAGTTCCTGCACAGAAAACCACGTATGGTTGGTTGCTGACTATTTTTGGTTGGTCCAGCTCTCTTCAGCATAGCTGCTATGCTGTTTGGTATCTCTAGTGGTATTTCAGTTCTCATAATTCTGTTTCTAATGTTTTGATGAAGATGCCTTGATGATTTGTTGGTGGAAGTTTTCAGGATGCACAAACTAAGGGGGAGCCTTAGTCATTTGGAAAGATTTCTTGGTTGCACAGATTCAGGAGGAGCATTAGCTTTGCTGAGTATAATGCAGTGTTGGCATTATTATGGTTCTGAAATACGTTCTCTTCTTGAGGACTTTCTGGTGTTGGTCTTAAAAGCTATATTTGTAGTTTGATGAAAAGGTCTTGTTGAGACCCATGTTGTAAAATTGTATTATTCAGTCATGTAAGGACTTGTCAAATTTGTAAACCCACTTGGTTGGGTAGCTGAGTCATTTTTGTAAACCCACTTGGTTGGGTAGCTGAGTCAAATTTGTAAATCCACTTGGTTGGATATTTGATGTAAGTATGAGTCATTGGTGATAGGAACTTCATAGAGTCATGTACTTCATTGAAAATATGTTTGAAGATTCAGCATGAACTCAGGGGGAGCTTGGTCACTTCAATATACATCAGATCTGCAGAACGCTTCTTCTACATGAGGAGAAAAGGGGGAGAGTGTGTTGGTTCTGATCTGCTGGTTTTGTCCTTTGCCCTTGATGTCAAAGGGGGAGAGTGACATGGTGTTTGAATGAAGAGAAGATAATGATGTCAAATATTTGGGAGAGTGACATTTTTGGGAGAGTGACATGGTATCTATCTGCTGTGGTAACCAAACACCATCGTGGTTGCCATCAAGTCCAAAGGGGGAGATTGTTGGAAATATGATGCAGAGTGTTGTCCTTGATGGCAACCCACCGAATGAAGATGAAGACATGCGACTGTTGACATGTGTTGTCCTTGATGGCAAACCACCTGATGAAGTTATGCTTGACTTGATGGACTTGGTAAATGATGTAAATCTGATGTGATATGTTGTTGAGTGTTGTCCTTGAAAGGCAACCCACTTGATGAAGATGATGAAAACTTACTTGATGAAGTTGTGCTTAAGAGAATGTGTTCCCGATGAAGAAAATATGATGTTTCTACAGTGTGTACAGAAGGCTATGAAGAAAGGATTTCAGAATGTACTCAAAGTATGATGAAAAAGAGTATGTCTCTTGGTATACGCGGATTGGCCTAGGGGAAGTCGCGTATGCACGCGGAAAAGAACGTGCCAAGTCGCGTATGGGCTAAAGCGCTCAAAAATTGCAAAACTAAGGGTAACCACCATGGTACTGACCCATTGTATTGGGTAATGATCCACCTAAATGACCCCGTCCAGGTAGTTTTGGGCTCGTGGTATTGATTTGGCTCGTGGTATTGAAAAAGGGGCCCGTGGTATTGAAAAAGAATTAATGACATAAATAGATATCTGTGTATACGCGAGTTTCGTAAAGGGTATCCGCGTATATACGCAAGTCTGGTTCAGGAAAGTAGCGTATGCATTGTAGAAGCAAGAAAAAGTGAAAGTTTTGAATATGCAGTAAATACTGATTCACCCCCCCCCTCTCAGTATTTTTCCCAACATGTTCCGCTTGCGGAACTCACCACATCAACAAGACACTTGCTGTGTGTAAAGCGTTGGAATTTTCCCAGATTTGAAGTCAGCAGTTACATATATATATATAAAGCACTAATATAAAAAGCACAGTTAAAAATGTATGGCATATGGCCGTTACCCTACGACAGTGAATAAGGAAACAAACAGAGCCGAAAGGGACAAAGACACAGTCAAAGAAAATACAAATGCGTAGCGAGCCAAGAGGCTGAATGAGTGAGTTGGAGTTTGCATTGTAATTGAATGTAAATGATTTTTAATTTATATTGTTGTGATGCATTGGAAAGTCTCCAGAAGAGAACAAATATCCCATTGTAATGTTAAATTGGTACCTACAGTTATATTTTCTGAATGAGCGGATAAAAGAAATGAGAAGGCAGAAGGCAAAGAGACATGGCTGTCCATTTCGAATTCCCAGTAGAATACAAACAACCATGAAGTTATTTTGTATAAAACATGGTAATATCCAAAGGGAGAAGGTTGACGAAAGAGAGTGAGAGAAGAAGAGAGTGTGCAGCAGAATTGAAGAGAGTTGAAGAAAACAAGAAAGCTGCACGAGGTTAGAGAGAGTGAATGAAGAGAATGCAGAAATGAAGCAGTGAGGCAGAGAAGAAAGAGGAGCTGAGCAGAGAAGAAGGAGGAGCTTAGCAGAGAAGAAGGAGAAGCTGATAGAGAATCAAAGAAGATGCAGTGATGATACAGAGCAGATATGAGAATAGATGAACAGTAGAGCAGATGGAACAGAACAGAGCTGATATCCAAGGTAAATCAGCAAGTGTTTCTCTTTGAAAGAGTAAGGAAGTTGGAGCTTCCCTATCAAGTTGTAAACTTGATAGATGTCAGTTGTAGCTGACTGAGGTTGGAGCCTCCTGTAGGTTGGTGCCTGTAGAAAATAGATGGGAGTTGGTGCTTCCACATCAAGTTGTAGCTTGATAAAATGTCAATTGTAGCTGACTGAGGTTGGAGCCTCCTGTAGGTTGGTGCCTGCAGAAAATTTATGGGAGTTGGAGATTCCTTGCAAGTTGTAGCTTGAAGAATTGAGGTTGGAGCCTCCTGTAGGTTGGTGCCTATAGAAAATCAGTGGTGAGAGGGAGTTGGAGCTTGCCTTTGCATCACAACAATAATAAGATGTGGTTTTCTCCCTTTATGGGTTTCCACTTATATCTGGTGTCTATGTGCATGATGTCTATGTGTTGATATGGTATATCTATTTTGCTTAATACTTGCTTGTTGGTACATTATCTAATCTGCTTATTAATTGCTGCTCACAAATAAAGATTGCTCACATATTATGTTGATCATGAAATGAAGGTGTTAATAAAGTTTAATGAAAAGTTTTAAAAGTCCATGAATGTGTTAAACTGATTCACCCCCCCCTCTCAGTTTATCTAAGGGTTCAACAATTGGTATTAGAGCGGGTTCCATTGGTGCAAGCCTAATAGCTTGAAGGAGATCTGGTTAAGTCATGGACTATCAAAATGTACCTGTGTTAAGTACGATAAACTTTCCTGAATGGAGAGATAAGGTTAAAACAGGAATATTGGCTTATGAACCTGAAGTATGGAAGCTTGTATGTGATGGTTACTGCACAGACTCCCCCACGGTGAAAGAACAACAGAGGAATGCCAAGGCAAAATGTGTGATATATGATAGTCTTCATAACAAGGACCTTGAGTTGATAATGGATCTAGACTCTGCAAAAGAAATTTGGGACAGATTGCAGTTCATGCATGGAGTAGACACTGAGGACTGCATTGTCAAGAAGGAAAAGAGAATTACGAAGAAGAAAATTCATGTCAAAAGGAAAATGTTCCAACAAATGAAGTATTTGCTAGTGTGAATGGAAGTTAGTTCCCTAAAGAAATTACAGTTGAAGAAAAAACCAAACTTGATACAGCCTTGACTGAAATAGAAAGATTTAAGAATGAAAACAAAGACTTTAAGACATTGGTGCAAATATGTGATGAGAAATCATATGAAGATAAGAAGGAAATTGTTGGCCTGAAGACACAACTTGAAGAAGCAAGGAAAGTTGAAGACACTCTGCTGCAACAAATGAGAGAGAAAATTCAGGAATGTGAAAGATTGGAAGAAGAAGCAGTGAACCTGAGAAAGAAATTAGAAAAGGCCCAAAGAGACTTATTAATGAATACTCCTCAAATGAAAAGCTCTAAACAACTGGACCAAATTCTAAATGCTCAAAGGTCTCCTCTCATAAAGGCTGGGATAGGATATGAAGGAGAAACCAGTAAGTCCAAGGCAGAAGATAACAAGAAAATCATTTTTGTAAAAGCTATAAAGAACAGTGAAACAACTTAGAAAATTCCTACAGAAGTAGAAGCTAGAAAGAACATGAGTTGTAGAGAAACAAATAGAATCAAGTAGCAACATGAAAGAACATAGAATGAGAAGATGAAACAATCAACTGCTAAAGGCTCATATGTTCCTAAGGATGAATTGAAAAAATTCGGAAGATGTCAAAGGAGGTTCCTCCCTCCTATGAAAAATAGCACATGTTTCTCTTGTCATAAACCAGGGCATAATGCAGCATATTGTAAGACAAAGCCAATCCAATCCAACCAGCAAAGGATGCAGCAAAAGAGAAGAATCCCTCAAGCAAGCAAATGGAAAAGACAATCTTTCACCAGGTACACACACTAGAAAATTTGGCGGAATTTTCGACGGCCAATTCGTCGCTATTCCGACACATAGTCGTCGCAAGAGCGATAGTTCGAGGGCGGGCAAAACGTGGTTTGCCATACTGTCGCAGTTCTGACGCACTTAAAAAGTGTCGCACTATTGACACTTTTTCCGTCGCTTCCAAACAAGCGTCGCTCTTACGATGTTTCCCAAACCGCCACGCTTCTGATGTTTGTAAACTGTCACACTTTCGATGAAATGTGGTCTGACATTTTGAACGTCGCTCTTCCGAAGTTTGTAAACTGTCGCAATTCCAACGAAATGTGGTCCGACGTTTTGAACATCGCTCTTCCGACGTTTGTAAACTGTCGCAATTCCAACGCAATGTGGTACGACTTTTTGGACGTTGCTCTTCCGACGTTTGTAAACTGTCGCAATTCTGACGAAATGTGTTCCAACATTTTGAACGTCGCTCTTCCGACGTTTGTAAACTGTCACAATTCCGACGAAATGTGGTCCGACGTTTTGAACGTCACTCGTCCGACGTTTTTATACTGTCGCTCTTCTGATGTTTTTAAGCTGTCGCAATTCTGACGCTTACAAGGCGTCGATATACCGATGGCGGGTTCAATTTTTATTTTTTAAAAATGAAACTTTAAAAGAGGAAAAACGTTGTTTTGAATATATTATATGAAGTAAAACAGTCCATGAAGTCATTACATTTTAACATATGAATATTGGAACCCAAATATCCATCCAGAAAAGTGGAAGTCCCACCCTAGACAATGATAGAAAAATACCCCATGTCACATACAGGGACATGATATAAAACCCAGTAACGGTCCACATGGAGATTATCGAAAATCTGAGAAAGCATCCAAATATGCCCGAGGCATCTATAAGAAAGTGAAATAGAAGTATGTAGAATAATAAAGCAACAGATAGAGTACCAACGTCCATTGTTCCAAATACAAATTAAAGTACCCAAAATCCTTGAACAAAGAAAAATGCTAATCATGTGAGGAGTGTGTTATGTCCAAAATATAAAAATACCATCAGACCATATCAATAAACCAGCATCGCTAGTTTTGAATGCAGAGTGATAAACATTAATCATTTTTTTTTTCACAAGAGAAAAAAAGTTGTTTTGAATATATTATATGAAGTAAAACAGTCCATGAAGTCATTACATTTTCACATCTGAATATTGGAACCCAAATATCCATCCAGAAAAGTGGAAGTCCCACCCCAGACAGTGATAGAAAAATACCCCATGTCACATACAGGGACTTGATATAAAACCCAGTAACGGTCCACATGGAGATTATCGAAAATCTAAGAAAGCATCCAAATATGCCCGAGGCATCTATAAGAAAGTGAAATAGCAGTATGTAGAATAGTAAAGCAACAGATAGAGTACCGACGTCCATTGTTCCAAATACAAATTAAAGTACCCAAAATCTTTGAACAGAGAAAAACGCTAATCATGTGAGGAGTGTGATATGTCCAAAATATAAAAAGACCATCAGACCATATCAATAAACCAACAACATAGACCAACATCGCTAGTTTTGAAGGAAGAGTGATAAACATTAATCATTTTTTTTTTCACAAGAGAAAAAACGTTGTTTTGAATATATTATATGAAGTAAAACAGTCCATGAAGTCATTACATTTTCACATCCGAAGATTGGAACCCAAATATCCATCCATAAAAGTGGAAGTCCCACCCCAGAAAATGATAGAAAAATACCCCATGTCACATACAGGGACATGATATAAAACCCAGTAACGGTCCACATGGAGATTATCGACAATCTGAGAAAGCATCCAAATATGCCCGAGGCATCTATAAGAAAGTGAAATAGCAGTATGTAGAATAGTAAAGCAACAGATAGAGTACCGACGTCCATCGTTCCAAATACAAATTAAAGTACCCAAAATCTTGCAACAGAGAAAAACGCTAATCATGTGAGGAGTGTGATATGTCCAAAATATAAAAAGACCATCAGACCATATCAATAAACCAGCAACATAGACCAGCATCGCTAGTTTTGAAGGCAGAGTGATAAACATTAATCATTTTTTTTTCACAAGAGGAAAAACGTTGTTTTGAATATATTATATGAAGTAAAATAGTCCATGAAGTCATTACATTTTCACATCTGAAGATTGGAACCCAAATATCCATCCAAAAAAGTGAAAGTCCCACCCCAGACAATGATAGAAAAATACCCCATGTCACATACATGGAAATGATATAAAACCCAGTAACGGTCCACATGGAGATTATCGACAATTTGAGAAAGCATCCAAATATGCCCGAGGCATATATAAGAAAGTGAAATAGCAGTATGTAGAATAGTAAAGCAACAGATAGAGTACCGACGTCCATTGTTCCAAATACAAATTAAAGTACCCAAAATCCTTGAACAGAGAAAAAAACTAATCATGTGAGGAGTGTGATATGTCCAAAATATAAAAAGACCATTAGACCATATCAATAAACCAGCAACATAGACCAACATCGCTAGTTTTGAAGGCAGAGTGATAAACATTAATCATTTTTTTTTCACAAGAGAAAAAACGTTGTTTTGAATATATTATATGAAGTAAAATAGTCCATGAAAATAGTATCATAAAGCGGATACAGGAAATGTGCAGAGACATGTATTGTTGATATACGCCTCACACAAAAACATTGCCCAGACTCATGGCAAATTTGTCATCAAAAAATCAAAAAATTAAGAAGACTGCCCTCATACGGGGAAACCAGTCTTGAACGTTTACAAAATTCAAAAATATTACAGAGGTCCAGCACAGTAATATAATCTAAAAGCAGCCCAATTAAGTGGGCCGCGAAGCAAGAAAAAAAAATTAACCAAACTACTCCTCCGGTGGTTCCTCCACGATTCAGCACCATCCTTCGGAAGGTCCAGGATCGCTAGGTGCTACCTCCACATTCATGCCACGACTCCCCTCCTGAAGGCCCGAATTCTGGCCGGCTTTTTCCGAGCTCAGACCCGCCGGACGGGTGCATTCTTCCTCTGTTTGGGCCTCCTCGCGGAAAACCACAGTGACTGAAGCTGTGATTCGTGGGTGGTTGAGAGAGCAATTAAAGGAAAATTTCGCAGTGTGCGTCATGGGAGAAGGTGAACTAGTGGTGGGGAAACAAGGAGCAGGGGAATCCATATGGTGGCCAGATCCTACAACCCGACCCCACCCACTCCTAGTATTTGGATAGCGACCTGCGTAATAATCACTGGACTGGCCGGAAGATGACTCGGTTGAGGGGCTGGAGGGAGCGCGCAGGGGTTGACCTGTAGTGCTCCCCCTACGGCAACACATCCTTTGACGCGGGCGAGGCATGGGTGCAGTACTCTCAGCATTGGGCACAAGAGGAGACGGAGAAGAAGAATTCCAAGAAACAGAGGAAGACAGACACAGACGAGACCGAGAGAAATGCAGATATGTAGCAAGGTCTAAGCAGCAGTTCAGCTGGCCACTTCTCCTTCTCGTCACAGTGAGCAGGCAGTGTAACCCAGCAACTGGCTCGTCTGAAAAACCATAGCGAAACACCATTTTATTGACCCGAATGCAATGCAATCGAAGGACGCCCGTCATAATTAATCTCTGATCATTAATGAGAGCCAAAGGCCGGATCATATTGGAGCATGCATAATCACTAACAGGAGTGGAGGTCCTATCTTGAACAGTGTTAAAACTTAATTAATGCGGATTTGATGTGAAAACCTTAGAACTTAATTGAAAAGCGTTAAAACTTAATGCGATTGATATGAAATCGCCACATCCATGTCTCATCGTCTTAAACGCCATCGAATGCACCTGCAGCCGGGAGCAGGGCAAGTTTTGATTGAGGACATGTGGCAGAAATTGATTGAAGCGGATCTTTGTTTGGGCTGCTCGCGCAGTGGAAATCCAGACCCAAAAAAGATTAGGGCGAATTTGATAATAAATTCGCATCACAACTCTCCCTCCGTATGCCAGCCCAACTTCGAACTCGAGAAATATTAGGGCGGAATTCATTTGGTTTTCGCGTCACAAAATTGGCCGACGTCAGCAGGCTATTTTGGAATGCGAATTTGGTTTGAATTATGGTTTATCACCGTTTGAAGTCCGGAGGGCTTGACTTAAGAACAATTTTGTTTGATCCCATCTTATAAAATTTGTGTTGGTTTTCTTTGATAATACACATATTTATAATAAATCATGGGAATACCACACTAAACATGTGGAAAATTTATATAAATTATTGAGAACAATCATTTTTATATAAAAATATCCAAATGTGATTTTGGGAAATAAGAATTCAAGTATTTGGTTCATATTGTTTTAAAGGAAGGAGTGAAGTTGGAGCCTCAAAAGATGCAAGCTATTACAAAATGACCTATTCCTAAGAAAATCAAGGTTCTTAGAAGATTTTTAGACTTACATGATATTATTGATCATTTGTTAAGAATTATGCATGCATTTCAAGTCCACTCACATATCTCTTGAAGAAAATATCATTTATATGGAACGATGAGGCTACTTTGGCATTCTCTCTTTTAATGGATGCAATGTCTTCTACACCAACATCGGTTGCACCTACTTTTGGTAAAACATTCATAGTAGAGTGTGAGGCACTAGGACAAGGAATTTACGTAACATTAACACAATAAGGGATATCATTGGCTTTTAAAAGCAAGGAATTCAAAGAAAATATTTGGTGAAATCTATGTATGAAAAATAATGGAAGCAATATTACATGCAATAAAAAATGGGGATAGTATATCACTGGGAGGTACTTTAAAGTCAAGATATACCATGATAGCATAAAGTATTTTTTGAAGCTATGGATTTCATTGGAAGATTAACAAAAATGAGGAGAAAAAATGCAAAGTTTTAATTTTGAGATAATCTGCAAAAAGAGTAAGGAAAATTTAGTACATGATGCTCTTTCTAAAATAGAAGAGGCCTCAAATTTATATCCAATTATATTGTCTATTCCTAGGTGGCTAGAAGAAGCTTGCCATAATGGAAAAATGACAATAGTACTAAACAAAAACTAAAATTTATAAAGGATGGGATGAAATCTATGGAGCATTGGGAGTGAAAGAGAGATATACTTTGGTGCAAATGTAGAATATTTTTATGCACGCAAGCATATTTGAATAAACAAATATTAAGGGAGTCCCATGTCTCTCTGATGGTAGGATGCGGGGTTCCTTAAAACATCTCAAAGGATCAAAAAATATATTTTTGGAAGGAATGAAGAAAGATATTCAAAATTTTGTAAGAGAAGGTCAGGTTTGCATAATAAATAAAAAAGAGATAGTAAAATCTCTAGGGTTACTTCAACCATTCCACATACATATTCAAAGACTATAAGATATATCAATAGACTTTATTACAGGGTTACTGAAATATAAAGGTAAGTATTACATTTTTGTGGTCATTTATGTAGACAAATTTTGTAGATTTTTTTGGTAGAGCTCAAAGTACATAAAGAACAAGCCAAGTGGCAGAAGTGTCCGTGAAAGAAATTCATAGTCTTCATGGTTTTCCTAAAGTAATAGTAACAAGAAAATTTTGGAAATAATTATTTAATATGAGTGGAGAAACACTAGCTGCCATGATTTCTACATATCAAACAGAATCAAATGGTTAAATAAAAATAGTTAACAAATGTTTTTAAGGTTATCTACAATGTTACTCTTTAGAAAAGAAATCTTAATGGATGAAGTGGGTTTGTCAAGGAAGAATGGTAATATGATACTACCTATCACACATCTACTAAAATTTCCCCATTTAAGGCCCTTTATGGATATCCAACTCCTAGTATCTCATACTTTTTGCAAGATAAGTCCAAAATATAGGAAACAGAGTCACATATGGAAAATACTAAAGAAACTTTGAAAATTATTATGGAAAACCTTTCAATGACATGAAACATGATAAAACAACAAGGGGAACAACATTGAAGTGAAAGATAATTTGAGGAGGGTAATTGGGTATTTTTTAGATTATAGCATTATAAGAAATCTTCATTCAAGAAAAAGAAGAATAAATAATTAGCTCAAAAATGTTATGGCCCTAAATAATTATTCATAGGATTGCACAAGTGGTAAAGAAGTTATATTTTCCTTCTTCTTGCATTCATAAGGTTTTTCATGTATCTTGCCTAAAAAAGGTTTTGGGAAAAAATATGCCAATGTAAATAGAACTTCCAAAATTAGATGAAGAATGAAATTTGATTCTTGAACCACAAAAAGTTATAGATAAACATTTTGTATCTCTTTGACATATAACCATTATGAAGTACCTAATCAAGTGGAAGAATATTCCTCTAGAAGAAGGTACATGGTAAAATGATCAATTCGTGATGAAATACCCATGGCTAAAGGGTTCGTTTGAATTTTTGACAAAGGTTTTGTTATATGTTTTATATAATGCGCGGCAGAATAGTTTTATTGTTTGTTAAGGTCCCACACAGTGATCAAATTTGAAGGGCATATATCTATGTCGCCCTTCCATAATGAAAAGCTTTAAAAAAAAAACTTTTCAATTGACCACAATAAATTATTTTTACATTTCATTTTCAGAAAGACAAAACCATCAATATTTATATTAATAAAATAATGTTACATATACAACAATGAAGAAGGCTCCATATTTCATTGCTAAATATCTCATTGGCAATGTCAACATAAGTCTTGAAGACACTATTATAAGAATTTGGATACATACCACCGGGATATAGGAGATTCTTATGTGTTAGATTGTGTAATGCAATTTTGACTTTGTCTCACAAGGAGCAGCAGCATGGAGGTCTGGATTTTTCTTATAGAAATTTTTTATTATTATTTGAAACGTTGTTTATAGATATGAAGACAACAATGAAATTATGAGCATGGTGGACAATTAGTCAAGCTCATGATGCTAAACCATGATGATGTAAGTTTGGAATTTAATATTTTTACATGTTAAAGAAAAATAGTCAAAATCACTGACAACTTAGTATGCCATAATTAATAATCATTCCCTGTTCACTTTTGTTAATAGGTTTATGTCACACGATGATCTCTCTTCTCTGGCATTTACTTGTATTGAAGATCACTATTCTAGGAATAAGGAGTTATTTTCTCCAAAAATAACCCCAGCCAAACATTGACAATGCATCAAGGATATCTTTCTATGCTTCATAAGTACATATGTTCTACTTCTAAATCATGTCTTGGAAGTGGTTGTTTTGCTGGAAATTATTCACCAATTGGTTTCATACCAAAGTCTTTTTCACATTTTCAGCATCCAATACATGAAAAAGATAATGGTTTAAAACAACATAAATATTTGAAATTTTGCAAGAATTGTCCGGCACACTTTGAATATGAATTTTGAAGTCAAGTGCATGATGCTGTATAGGATCAAGTGTCATTTTGAATACCAAATGTTTCACAAGAAACTTCTCAACATGCTACCCCGCAGTAAGGATTAAATGACAATATTGCATCAACTATTTCCATAATAAAAGTGCACCTCGGCCATAAGACTAAACAACTACAAATGTTGTAGATCTAACAAGACCACACAATCAAATGTATTCCACAAGGCCAATACTGTATGAAAAAGGAAAAGGATTTTGCAACCAAAAATACCTTAGGTAACTAATTCAATTAGATACACTAAACCATCAGCAAAAACGAAAACCAGCCTACTCAAAAGGCAAGCGTTTACCTCCTTTGACAAAATTTTGAGTTCCGAAACAAGGGCCTTTGTTGTCTTGTCAATGCCCCTAGTAATTTGAACGGGGTTTTCACTTGCTGCAACAACCTAAACAAAAAGGTTTCATTTCAAATTATTTTCCACAAATTTAAGATACAACCATTGTCAATTTTGTATTTCCTAACAAGCTCATAACAAGCTCATAAATTTTGACAAAAGAACCAAAATATTTTAATACCTGATAGCAATTTTTTCACTCAAAAACTATCTTAGACTCAATAAGCCCAACCCAAAACTAAAAAACCAAACACCATAAGACCCTACAAAAATGAATAGATGATCTTAATCCAGTACTATCAACAAAAAGTTACCTTTACACCCTCACTTATTAAGCCCTGTGCTGTTGAATTTTAACTTCAATTGCTGCAGCAGAAGGACGGATGCAGCAGCAACATTTTTTTTTGGAGGTTGCTTGCACGCCATCCAGAAATTTAATTTAGCATTTAAAATTCCTGCAAGTTTTTTTTGTAGACGGCCGCAACCATATTTCTGTACAGGATTGTATTTAAACACAACAACCAGCATTAACTCAATTCACCAACCATAAATTAAACAAACATAAATTTACCCCCCAGTTTTGTAAATTCAAAAGGAGGACACGTGGAGAATTAATATTGGATCACATGAAATTGAAGGGAATCTGAAAACCTGAAAACCGGACCCGAATTTTTTATAAGGCACATTGGATTGAGAATTCACGTTACAAATTAGGCAGACGTCATCATCCCATTTTGGAACGCGAACTTGGTTTGAAATTCAATCTATTCAGACTTTTGAAGTCCGACAGAAAGGGTTCTTTAATGTTTTGATAGTTTAATTTTATGTATGCTTTAATATATACATATGTTTTAAACATATGTTATATATATATCATATGCGAAATGAAAGGTGGGCCATAGAATTTAGTTTTAATTTTATTATTTTAAAAAGAGGCTTTATTATAATATGTTTTATATGTTACGACATATAAAAATAAAAAGGAAAAAAAAGCTTGGTAGTTTTTTTTATAGACAGTAGGTAAATTTTTTATTACACAGCAGTGTGTAAAAAGTGAAAGTCTGAGTGTAAATTTTTAAGTGTGTATGCACAACAGTGCGAAAGTGAAAAACACAGCAGAGTGTTTTAGAGACAGAGTTTGTTTGTTTTGAACAGACAGTGAGTTGGTTTTATGCACTGCGTTTTGTAGCAGTCATAATGTTGTAATCCCTCTCAGTGAGGAAGAAGTGTAATAGTTTTTTTTTGAGTTATTGAAGGGAATAGAAGTTTGTTTTCAAAGTATTGAAACTCTGTCTCCTGTCAAAGAAATTTTTATTTTCTCTGTGTTAGAGGAAGGGAAATTTATTCTCCATTCATTGTTCTGGAATTTTTCAATATTCCAACATGTGCAAGAAAAATAGATGTTGTGTTTCCATCCCTAGCTAAATCATTTGTCTTTGCCGCAGCTTGCCTTACCAACTTGGCCCCAATATTTTCAATTGGGTCCTCTAATTCAACCAATAAAAATGCCAAAACCATAGCATTGAGATACATTTCATTACACTGTCAATAACAATAAAATTTGTAGAAAATCTGAATAATTGATATATTATTCACCGAGATTCTCCTGATCACACACTATTTTAGCTTCATTCATAATACAAAATCTCTTCTACCATTGATCATCACATGCGGAAATAAAATCAATTGCATGCACACATTAAAACCACAAACAATCACACATATGAACACAGTATTTAATGGGAAAGCTTAAAGCTGAAAACCCCAACTATCTGTATATTATATGTCATGGAGATCATGTAACAATCATAGTGCAAAAGCTCCTCACAAGCTCTCATGCACACCCTCAATTGCTACACACTATCAAGCTAGATCTATCAAAACACATGCTCCAATATTTTTCCACTTGATAGTCAGCCTCTATTGCGTAATCAATGCTATGGGATGGCTTCATTAAATAGATAAACCATTTGGCTTGTACTGCGCAATCCTCATGGGCTTCTCCACCTATCTGTGTGTTGCAAATAGCAACTGTATAGTCACAACTGATAGTTAACCTGCTCTTTCACCTATTTCTACACTGGTCTCCACTGAAACTGTCCATGCACTGAAGTTAACTGATGCATTCTTTAGTTGATTAATGAGTTCATAATTAGTGAATTAATTAATAATTAATTCACACCACTCTCACTAATTATATCAATCAGTTAAACTAAATACAAATAGCTCAACTATGTTTAGATTAGTTAAACTGAATACAACTCCACCAACTTCCTCAATCAACTCCACCAAACTTTGTCACATGAGTTCTAACTAAAGTATCCATGCAATAGCTCCACATAACCCCTAGGAATAGCGTAATTCCTTTTTTCAGCTCCTGTGCCACATCTGTGCACTTAACTGAAGTGCTCGAAGAGAATAAGATAATGTTTAGAGTCCAAATATTATTAAGAGCTAATAATATTTGACATATCTATTATTAGACTGGCAATATAAAAATAGATTCCGCCCAGTATGTCTAAAATTAGAAGTCCATCTATTTTTTCTAACTTTACCAACCATCCACAAATAGCATCCTGCAACTCATAGAACATGATCCATATGTCTAAAAATAGACATAGTCTAAAAATATACTTTGCGCAAAAAATAGCTTGCGGGCCCACTTAGTGAAGGTGACTTCATTCCACTAAGCTCATCATCTTATTGCAATCTCAACACTCCCTCTCAACAAGATAAGGATTATCTGCAACCCCTATCTTGCCCTTGTGGTATTCGAATTTGCTCCTGGTGAGCACCTTCGTCAAGATATCAGCATCTTGATCCTCCGTAGGAATGTATGAAAGTAACATGATCTTCCGCTGCACACAATATCTGATATGATGATACCGGATGTCAATGTGTTTAGATCTATCATGAAATACTAGATTAACTGAGAGTTTGATGTAACTCTGATTATCACAATAAATCACAGTAGGCTCTAAGTGTGAACCAAACAACCCGACCAGGATCTTCCTCATCCATATAGCCTCGCATGCAGCCAAAATTGCTGCCATATACTTGGACTCTACTGAACTGAGTGCCACGGATCTCTGCTTCCTGCTGTACCAAGAAACTGTTGTCGACCCGATACTGAAAATCCCTCCAGATGTGCTCTTTCTGTCCATTGGGCTCCCTGCCCAATCTGCATCCGTGTGCCTGCCATAGCTTCACCTCATCCGACCGTCTGTACGTTACAATCCATATCCCGATGTGCCTCGAGATATCTCAATACATGCTTCCCCCGCCTTCCAAAAGTCTTTGTCAGTTTAACCATAGCTTGCAGAAAGCTGGTTAATAGCATAGCATATGTCGGGTCGTGTATTGACCAGATACATAAGCGACCCCACCAACTGTCGATAAACAGTGGCATCCACTACCTCCGCTGAAGTAGCATCCTCCTTCCTCCACCCACCAGGAAGAGGAGTATCAACAGGCTTGCAGCCATGCATGTTGAACTTCTCCAGTATCTCCCGGGCATACTTACCCTGAGAAACAAACAGTCCACCATTGCGCTTCCAAATTTCCAATCCCAGGAAATAATGAAGGAGGCCCAAGTCCTTCATCTCAAACTCCTTTGCAAGATCAGCCTTGCATGAGTGTATCAACAGTTCATCACCTGTCAAAATAAAATCATCTACGTAAAGTACAATGATCAGCAGCTTACCCTCCACCACAATCTGGTATAGGTTAGGATTTGCGTCACTCTTGGAGAATCCAAGTCCGATGAAATAACTGTCTATCTATGTGTACCAAGCACGAGGTGCTTGTTTCAACCCATACAATGCTCTCTTGAGCCTGCACACATGCGACTCACTGCTGAAGATCTCGAAACCTTCGAGCTGCTCTATGTACACCTCCTCCTCAATGACTCCGTTGAGGAACACAGTCTTCACATCCATCTGATGAATGTGCCACCCCATCTGCGCTGAGAGAGCAAGAATCGTCTGTATGGAAGAATACCTTGCGACAGGTGCAAAGGTCTCCTCATAATCGATCCCCTCAATCTATGAAAAGCCTCAGGAAAAAAATCTTGCCTTATACTTCTCCACACTCCCGTCAGCTGCCTGCTTCACTTTGTAGATCCATCTCGAACCCACCACTGATTTCCCCTCCGGTCTCGGAACAATCTCCCATGCACTGTTTCTGAGAATCAAATCATACTCTTCCACCATGGCATCTACCCATGCGAGGTCCTCCACAAATTCCTTGAAAGAGGATGGCTCTATCATGATACACTTGTTCATAAGAGCCATGTATCCAGTATACCGATCAGGTGATTGTCTCTATCTGCGTTGTGATATAGGTGCTCCTACAACCTTCTCTGCATCTTGAGCCAGTCACTCAGCTTCTGTACTGCGCTTCCGCCCTCTGATGGTTGGTGCTGCCTGAGTGGTATCTTCCACTCCATGAACCTCATCTTGTGGCTGATCCACATCCTAAGACTCATCCTTAGGAACTAATATCTCCTCATCTACATGCAAGTGTGGCTCCCTCTCAAGCGAACACTTCATGTCTTTCTCCTCATGAAATTTGATATCCCGTCGCACAACAGTCTTGCGACTATCTGGAAAATACACACGATAGTTGTGGGGCATATCATTGTACCCCACAAATATCCTGACCTCTGCAGTCAGCTCCAGCTTCTTCCTGGCATCCTTCGTCACATGAATGTAAATAGGTGAACCAAAAATCCTCAAATGGGAAATATCAGACCTCTTACCAGAAAACGCCTCCTCAGGTGTACTCATGCCAAGTATCCTATGAGGACAACGATTCTGCACATATACTGCAATATTGCATGCCTCCACCCACAAGTGAATGGGTAGGCCCTGATCATGCAACATCTCCCGTGCAACACCCACGATTGTTCTGTTCTTCCTCTCAGCAACCCGGTTTCGCTGTGGGTTATGAGGTGCTATGAGTTCTCTTCTAATTCCTTCTACACTGCAAAAGTCCTTGAATTCGCCAGGGATGAATTCACCACCATTGTCGCTCCTTAGAGCCTTCACCTACTTCCCCGATTATTTCTCAACCAGTGCCTTGAACTCACAGAACTTTGAGTATGTATCGCTCTTCTTCTACATGAATAAGATCTAGCACTTACGAGAAAAATCATCAACAAATATCACATAGTACATGTGCTTTGCTATCGAAGCTACTGAGAAAGGTCCACACACGTCTATGTGAATTCTCTCAAGGATCGTCGTGGCGCGAATATCCTTCTCGTGAAAGGTGGCTTTCACAAATTTTCCCAAGGTACATCCCTTGCACTAATATGACTGTGCAAGAGTACCCTTAGGAATCCCAATAGAAATCTTCTGCAGTATCTTCAAAGCTCCATGGTGAAGGTGGCCCAATCTCCGGTGCCACAACTCGCCATCATCCCGGCTCACCACTCCTTCTGCCTTGCCTGCCATTGTTGCGCAGCCATCTACCTACCAGTTGCCTTACTGCGTAGGAAAGCCTTTCCCTCGCTAAAGACAACATCATATCCCTTATCTTCTAACATCACCACAGAGATAAGATTCTTCTTCAATCCTGGAACATGCATCACTTCCTTCAATACGAAGGGTTTACCAAACTCCCTCTCAAAGGAAATGGTACCGATACTGGTCGCACTGTATCTACCATCATCGCCCATCTCGATGTGCACTCCATGATCTTTCTCATCTAGATCAGTAAACAAATCTCGATCTCCTGTCATGTGAAAAGACACACCACTGTCAAGAAACCACACTGATCCCATCATACTTGAGACCAAGCATGTGATCAGCAAAAAATCCAGCTCGAACTGTGAGGCTAAGGCCTCTCCAGCTGTAGTCCTAGCAGCCTGCTTATTTTTCTTCTTCTGTGGACAATTAGTGGCATAATGTCTGTGTTGGTGATAGTGAAAGCACTTCACCTTGGACATGTCCTGCTTCTTGCCTTTCGCACCGGATTGAGAAGCTTTCTTTCTCTTCCCCTTCTTTGCTTCGGTAGCCAAAGCGAAATTCTCTTCATCAGAGTTTTTTGATGAAGATCCGTCCCTGGTACTCCACCTTATCTCCTCTTGCACAAGATCCGACCAAAGTCGCTCCCATCCTGGCAATTTTTCCCGACCATTGACAGAGTCCTGATAGGAATGCCAACTCTTCGAAAGCCCAAGGAGAGCCAAGATCACCAAGTCCTCATCATCAACAGTCACCCCCACACTTCCCAGCTCATCCCTGCATTGGACGAACTTCGTGAGGTACTTGGGCATACTGTCACCTTTCTCCATCTTTATGTTCCTGAGTTTGTCCTTGAGCGCCAACTTCCTCTGGTCGCTCTTGCTTTGAAATAAATCTGTCAAAGCTTTCCACATCAAAATGGATAATCCTTACCATGAAGGCTGGATACTATGTGATCCTTCATGCCCTCCAATAGAACCCTTTGACACTTTGCTATCTTCTTTTGCCATGCTTCAAGTACGGCAACATCACTAGAAGTAGGCTTTGGAATTTCTGCATCTATGAACTCCTTCAACCCATTTTCATCCAGCACCACCTCCATCCTATCCTTCCATGCAACATAATTCGAGCTTCCCTCAAGGGCATACTCCAATCGCAATCCGTTGAAAGACATCTCAACTTCGACACCAAGAAAACACTGCTGCAAATTCGAATTCCACCAGCACAAAACTCAACCGCTTCAATGTTTTGCAATTTCTCCAATGATCAATATCGCTCTGATACCATGTAGAAAATTGGAATAAATGATATATTATTCATCGAGATTCTCCTGATCACACACTATTTTAGCTTCATGCATAATACATAATCTCTTCTACCATTGATCATCACAAGCGGAAATAAAATCAATTGCATGCACACATTAAAACCACAAACAATCACACATATGAACACAGTATTTAATGGGAAAGATTAAAGTTGAAAACCCCAACTATCTATATATTATATGTCATGGAGATCATGTAACAATCATAGTACAAAAGCTCCTCACAAGCTCTCATGCACACCCTCAATTGCTACACACTATCAAGCTAGATCTAGCAAAACACATGCTCCAATATTTTGCCACTTGATAGCCAGCCTCTATTGCATAATTAATGCTATGGGATGGATTCATTAAATAGATAAACCACCTGGCTTGAACTGCGCAATCCTCATGGGCTACTCCAACTATCCGTGTGTTGCAAATAGCAACAGTATAGTCACAACTGATAGTTAACCTGCTCTTTCACCTATCTCTGCACTGGTCTCCACTGAAACTGTCCATGCACTGAAGTTAACTGATGTATTCTTTAGTTGATTAATGAGTTTATAATTAGTGAATTAATTAATAATTAAGTCACACCACTCTCACTAATTGTATCAATTAGTTAAACTGAATACAAATAGCTCAACTATGTTTAGATTAGTTAAACTGAATACAACTCCACTAACTTCCTCAATCAACTCCACCAAACTCTGTCACATGAGTTCTAACTCAAGTATCCATGCAATAGCTCCACTTAACCCCTAGGAATAGTGTAATTCCTTCTGTCAGCTCCTGTGCCACATCTGTGCACTTAACTGAAGTGCTCCAAGAGAATAAGATAATGTTTATAGTCCAAATATTATTAAGAGATAATAATATTCGACATATCTATTTTTAGACCGGCAATCTAAAAATAGATTCCGCCCAATATGTCTAAAAATAGAAGTCCATATATTTTTCCAACTTGACCAACCATCCACAAATAGCATCCTGCAACTCATAGAATATGATCGACATGTCTAAAAATAGACATAGTCTAAAAATAGACTTTGCGCCAAAAATAGCCTGCGGGCCCACTTAGTGAAGGCGACTTCATTCCACTAAGTTCATCATCTTGTTGCAATCTCAAAAAAATTTGACTCAACCATAACCCTTTCCTTTGATTTTTGTGAAAAGATTTATGCATTACTCTAATGTGGCTAGTCCATAGGCCAAGTAGACCACTAGGTAACAAATATGTTTCCTTTCACCTTTGAGTTTTCAAATTATGCCTACCAAATCTAATACATCTAAGAGGGGGAACTAATACAACGTTAAAAAGAAAACTAGAGCACACATCTACAAATTAACTCCTTAGCTACTGTCACACCATCATTAACTATTTTCGGAGAACCATGCTTGCTCTCCAAGACAACATTTTTCCCTTCACCCCAAGGGTGACTCCAACAAGATCAGCAAGTTTGTTCACACCGCCTGCAAGACAAATTGACAATGCTTTCAGTAAGTGTGCAATTGAATGCCAAAACATATGCCAAAACAACCCTCCATGAAAAATTAAAATAACACATTAAAATCGAATATAAGTGGACAAGGAAAGATCCACCGCAGTGAAGTTTCACGTGCAGGTGACCTTCCTTTAAACATAATTTTTTCTCTGACCTGCAATTTTTTTGTCACTGAGCCATCCTTGTTGAAGTACAAATCCTTTTCCATAGCTCTTGTATTAACTACCTTCTCTCTGTCGTGTAATCTCAGAGTTCCTCTTCTGCTTGAGCGATTAAAGGAAATGGGTGAAAAAACTGAAAGAGAAGACAATTGTCTGCCATAATTATCAAACATTGCACCCAACTTCTTCCCCTTTCCATTGTTACCCAATGAGGTAGATGTGGCAATTTTTGTCATACTTCCCAAAGCAGAGGCCATCTTCTCTTATGCTGAATATAGAATTACAAGATATTCATATTAGTATGAACCTTAAAAAACATGACTCCCATTGCTAAAAACCACTTTTAAGTTGTAACAGGCAAACTAAACAATTATCGCAACTTTTGGCAACTTCTGGAGCATTAAGAGAGAAACAACCAAAGAGAAATATAACCAAAATCCTCATTTTAATGAGATCGGACTATATATTTGCATTAAGATAATAGAAAGAAATCACGACTATATTAAGGCCAGCACAAAACAATCTTTAACCAGTGTCTCTTGCGGCCTTCAGGTTGCCATGCTAGAGGTTGCATATTTTTAATTTAAATTATTGACCTCTCGTGCCCATCTATGAATGCATCCAATGGGATATCTACATCAAATGCTCCTTTATATCCCCAAAAACAAATTCCCTACTACAAGAGCACTAATATTGATGGATCACCCCACACCATCCCACCCACTAGAAACGGTGAAAAAGGAAACCCGAGAAAACTTCTGAAATATCTCAAGATGACTATATGGGTGGTTCTTATGAATCAACCAACCATTCAAAACATGATCATCAATCCAAACCATGAGTATTATGTGACGATATTCAAGCGAGCACTGAATCGGATTTCTGAAGCTATGTTAGAGAAACCCTAAACTCTCACTGAAAATAGGTGAAATGTGGCACCACTCAGAGATTGACATGTGCCAATTGGTACAAGTGGTAGAAAATTGGCATGCTCGAACAACGAGGTGATGCAGGAATGACATGAGGGAGAAAATATCAGAAAAGCCCCAAATCTGGAGAACTAAAGCTCATCACCAACCTGAGATTGACAACTTTACATGATGTAACCTATGAAATCGTAAATGGAGAAATCATAGTAGCAATAAAGTAACCTATGTAACAATAAAGTTGGATTCATCCTAGGAGTGGTAATGGGAGAAATCATAGTGAACAACAGGAAACATGCAGAGTTGCTTACAATCAAATAGATGAAAAAACACATACAAAAAACCTAGATAATAATCATGAACAAGCTTAATATTGAATTATGAACTGTAAAGGAACTTACAAAATGTGACATTACGAACCTGGTCAAGCACACAAGCAAAAATAACCTGGACATGACCCTGGTTGACAAGTTGTATTGCTCATGATGCAAGAGGATTTGTACCCGCACTGCCAAGTCAATCAAAATCCATCATTATCTATACAATAAATACAAGTAATTGATGTAGTATTTTTTACTCTAAGATGCATTCTTATGATAATGTTAGAACATAAGTTGAAAATGTCAAAACATACCTGAATAAGCTCCTCTTCGTTTCAAGAACAATTTATTGGAGTCGCATGAACTTGGAACAAGCCTCCCACGATCTGAAAGAGTAGAAACTAAGTCAACAGTGAATTTTTTGTTGCTACGCTGGATCAAGGGAGGTTTGCTCCAAGATTAAATCACTCCAATAAATTATTCTCTACTAAACAGGGCCAACCACGTGAAGGTGGAAGCTCTTATGGCCCCTCCCCCCCTCACATCACTCTCAATTCCCCAATACCCAATCTATATTTCATTTTTTACTTTCATGAGCATAAAAAAAAATATTCAATAACTAATAAAAAACAATTCAACAAAAAGTACGCAAGGAAACATTGCAATTAATGCTTGACATAAAAATAGTATGATAAATGAGTTTTTTATATAACGCAAAAAAATGTTCCAAGTATGGTAACGTTTGTCTTATAATAATACAATATTTTACATTGTCAACTTTTCTTTTTCTTCTTCCTATTTTTAAAGCTCCTAATTACATCATCAATATCATCGTGCTCTGCTCCTGTTTCGTGCCTTTCGACCCGCAATGCTGACCTAGTTGCGTAGTCACGATGTCTGGTCTCATCCTGTGACGGGGCATCGCCTACAAAAACAGATAATATTAATTTTTAATTGTCAGTTTTTAAATATCATTGAACTAGTTCGGTAATATTAATAAAAAAAATTGCAATGAGATTGTTTACCTGGTGCACCAGTTGTTGTCGCTGACCTAGTTGCATAGTCACGATGTCTGGTCTCATCCAGTGATGGGGCATCGCCTACAAAAACAGATAATATTAAATTTTAATTGTCAGTTTTTAAATATCATTGAACTAGTTCGGTAATATTAATAAAAAAAATTGCAATGAGATTATTTACCTGGTGCACCAGTTGTCGCCGCTGACCTAGTTGCGTAGTCACGATGTCTGGTCTCATCCAGTGACGGGGCATCGCCTACAAAAACAGATAATATTAAATTTTAATTGTCAGTTTTAAATATCATTGAACTAGTTCGGTAATATTAATAAAAAAAATTGCAATGAGATTATTTACCTGGTGCACCAGTTGTCGCCGTTGGGACTGTTGCCCTGTCTTCCTCTCTGGTGGTAAGATCCTCAAGGGAAACATTCTCTGTCATTTAAAAAAAAAATGTTATAAGGACAACCATCAAGGTATAATTAGAAAAAATTATAAGTGGAAATTAATTATCATCATGGCCCTCACTGATAGTAGCATTGTCGGCCTGGTCCCCACTACAATGATCAGGTTGCACGTGAGGATCATCTACATCTGGCTCTAAAACTAGGTTATTTGCCTCACCGGTAGTGTTTCTCCCCTGATTTAAACAAATTTTTTAGACATTAAATTTATGGAAGAAAACAAACATATTGAAAGGTTAATGTTTTACCTTATCAGGCATTCTTGATCTTGGGACCTGTTAGAGTCGATCTCTTCATCCCTCCGCCAGAGATCAAAATATCTTTTGTTGCATTTCATTTTAGGTGTCTTATTCAGTTCAGTCAGATGCATTCCATTAGGAGCATGGATCATCTGACAGAAGGGTCTTTTCGCTCATATCCCTCATGTCTTGTACCTGCTGGCTCAGGTTTGTTCATCAAAGTCCATCAAAATCAATGACAGTCAATGTTTGGTCTTTTGGTGGGCAAAGAGTCGTTTTAGAGTTTTTCAGTCTCATTAGGTTTAGGGTTTCATTAATTTAGTCTTCAAAGTGTCCAATAATTCCAGCAGACACATGAGGAAGGTTCAAATAAAGTTTCACTGCAAAAATTTCATCATCGCAATACTTGATGATGATTCTTCTTCAAAACTCTGTTTTGAAGAAAAATCGTCGATTTGATCTTTTGTAATAAATGCCATGTAATTTTCAAACGTTTTTCAGTTGTGAAGATCTTCAGTCGCAGCCCTGGTCGCCTTTGCCAAATCCAATGCCAGCCATCCCTGCAAAAAATAGACAAGAGTTTCGTCATTCAGCTAAAAAATCAAAGTGGAAGCAAAAACAGAGTTTATTTTAAAATGTGAAAGTGCCAAAGTCTGCAACATTACAAAAGTGGGTTTTCTAAATGAAAAATCAAAATCCTTTTGTATATATAGGATATTTTCACCATTCAACAATTCATTTGCAAACAAAATCCTCAAAGAAGCCGAGTTAAGTCGTGGAAGATCAAAACAGGGTTTGAAGGCGGAAGTGTTAGTGAGGTTACAGTCACGGCGCGTTGGGAGAAGGTCAATGCACACATAGTAGTCACGGCGCATAGAGCCGCCCATAAATGTGCTATTTTGAACGTGCGTGGCACACAGGAGGGTCACGTTGCACAGGGCCGACAAACGAAATTTTTGCCACTGCTCCATAAAATTCCATAAAATTCAAATCGATTCAACCTTCGATGCTCCGAGTAAGTGTGTGAGACTTTGAATTGCTATTAGCTTGTGTTTGGTGTTGCTTGAAAGAAGGAATATGAGAATTTTTAATGTCAAATTATAAACCCTCTCATTTGGTCAAAAACTACTCCTTAGGGTTTTGAGTTGGTGTTATAAAAAATAATTTGGTGCCAAAACCTTGTTATTTCCCACCTTGTTTTTCCCTCTCACTGTTATTATATCACTACAGTCCATCCCTTATCCCTTTTCGTTCTCAAAGTGACTCACTCCTAAGCCCCATTTTCCTATCCCTAAATCAGTTTATTGCCTATCATTATCCCTTTCCCCATATCATTTGCAAAAATTCCTAAATCCAAAATTCCCAAACACAGTCAAGTGACTGTTATTACACTTTAAATTCACTTGACAAAACTCCATCATTCTCACTACCCTATTTCCCACAGTCCCTTCCTATTTGACACATTTGGCAATCAAGACAAAGACACCAAATTCTTATTTTCATCTCATACGAATCAACATATACTTGACATATACTTTCAACACCATGGAGACAGACACTGATTCATCATATGAACAAGACAGTGATTCTACCACTGAGCTACATGCACTGAGAAGGCCTCGTAAAGGTGGAAAAAATGTGAGAGAAGAGCCCACCTCATTGACTCAATTGCAGGCCTACCCACTTGCCATGGCATGTTTTCGAGAGCAGTCATGCTATCAGTACTGTGAGATGATTGCTCAGGTTCAACATCATCAAGAGTTGGCTCGTTTGTTTGTTTTACATTTGCATGATGGTCAGGTAAATCTTGCTGGTGTAAATTTCACCTTGACACCGGAAACCATTTCTCAGGCAACAGGAATACCGAATGTAGGTGAAGAGTGGAACAAAAGAAAATAGGTGGACAGAGTAAATTATGAACCATACATCAGGCCTAGCTATGTGAGACAGCTCAGCAGGGTATTTCCATTTCGGTTTCTGAAGGAATCCTATGCGCCTTTGATGAGACTCATTATCCGATACTTCAGTTGTGAGGGCGGTTCTCACGCCTCTATGCCTACCACATCAGGTTATTGATGCATTTCACGAGAGTGAAGATGATGAACATACCTTATTTCATGTGCTAGAACATTGAGAGAATGACCACTCTTGTGAAGAAGAAGACTCCCGAGCAACAGTACAACTGTATTTATCACTATGCACTCATCAAGATTGTTTTTGTACATCAGCTTCTATTACAGGGTATTTCATGGGAGGATTTCATTTCCCATGACTTCTTCATAGCCCCTCAGCCTCCTCTAGAGATTTTCCATGATGCAGGTGAACCTTCACATCAGTTTGAAGGTCCCGAGACAGAGCCTATCAGTGTGCCAGTGTTTGTTACCTGTCAGAAAGGCACCAGAGCATTATTTGCAGCAGCTCGACGAGTACTATCTCCACCCGGGGTGGAAGGGGTCTCGTTGCCATCATTAGCAACACAGGTACAGATACATGACAGAGGAAAGAGGCCTATGCAGGATGAGGGCCCTTCAGGAGGCTAGGATACTGATTTCATATTGATTGATGAGGATTTGAGCTCTCCAAGCTCAAAATTGAAAGAGATCATTTAGGAGCAGAAGGCCGAGATCGACACATTGACTGACAAATTGTAGAGAGCTCAATGGATCATAAACTATCTGGAGCAGCGGAACAAATAGTTGGAGGATCATCAGACGATCATGGAGTTGCAAAACATCCTTTAGAATCGGCAAGTTGCCCGAAGAAGCCCAACAGAGATGACACCCATTGAGCGGGAGATTGAGGCTGATAGAGAGACTTGGCTTGAGAGGGTCAACATTCATCTTGAGAAGCTAGTGGAGAAGGAAAACAAGGAGAAGAACATGCTCAGGCACATGAAGAACCATTATTGGGCGCGACATCATGTTTGCAAAGCAAGGATCAAGATCCTGAAAGCAAGACTAAGGAGGGCACTAAAGCGTCGCAAAAGGCATGATAGGCTCCAAATTTTGGCCGAAGCCTCTTTGGCCTAGCATAGTGCTTTATGGTGGGCATTCAGCCCAAGTTTCAAGAAATTTGGGAAAAATTTTGTCAATTTTGAATTTTTGGGCCTAAACACAGATTTTCTTGCCCGACGTGTAGCGCCACTTGGCGCGCGCTTATAATTGGCAGCTCTTCTGGAGGAAAAATTTGCATTTTTGGATTTTTTATCAAAATTTATGCATGTCTATGGATTACCTAGGATTTCATCAAGTTCTGGGTTGCCTAAAGGGTCAAAAACACCCTAAAAATGGCCTTTCTGCCACTTTTTACACACACGGGAAGCAGTGTTGGTAGATTGAACTTTTGGAGGGGTAAATGGAAAATAAATTCCAAAATTCTACTTGGGTTGGAAAGTAGACAGATAAGGCTTTCCAACAAGCTATCCTGCGCTCAATTTGGACTTCGGGAAGGGAATCAAAATCAGCTCCAAACTTGTGCTACACATAGAGATTCCAGGCACGGCGCATAGAGGAATTGGGCCTATTTTTCACTCAGCAGTTCAAAATTTCACCTAGTTTTGGCCAGTTTCACTTTTTCATGTAACTCTTGATGTACCTTGAAGTAATTTCATGACCATGATGTAATTTTGGCACATTTTTACTCATTCTAGTAGATTCATTCACCAAAAGGTGAAATGTAAGTGAATGGATCAGTTTCCTAACATATAGAGGCAAGTTGTTTCATTGCCTATTTTCTAGTTCCTAGTTTAGATATGGTTGAAACAGCTCCTAGAATGATGAGCTTGACCCCTAGAGGCATGGGGAGGAGTCAGGCTTGTCTATATGATGTATTTTCTCAGTCATTTTCAGGGTTGGACACTTAGGATTGCTTGGCACTTCATTGTACATTTCATCTCTGCACTTTTGGCAAAGGAATAGACCAGGGTTTGCAGCACTCTTTGGGATCCATGTGGCTCTGTGTTTTGATGGTGTTTTTCTCTATGTAATTTTAAGTTCACTGATTTTTATGTGTATCATTTTCCCTTATCTTTACTTCTTAAATTAGACAAATCAGTGTTAAAGGTGGAATTCATTAGCTTGCTTTGCTCTGCCTTCAGTTTGTTTAATTTTCCATGTTTTCATCTGTTTGAGGAGGACTCTTGAGACCCTCTTGCCCTATTCAGCTCCTCACCAGTATGATCCATCCATTCATTCAATCTAAAGCATCAAAAAAATTGCCTTCCTTGCCCCAATCAGAACTCTGCAAAAACTAGGCCTAATCCCCGCATCCAAAACTGCCTTTCCCTTTGATCCAACAAAAACCCCCAATAACACAATAAAAAACCTTCACTTATATACCTAGCCTAAAATTAGCTTTTTTTTCAAGTCATATCAAGCCCTATTGATTATTTTTGCTGAGATTGACCCAGAGAGAGCCCTCTCCTATTCTGGTAGGGATAGCTACCAGACTGAGCATGGTTTGATGTTACCCTGAACTCTGCCTTCCTTCAGCCCGAGGTCGATTTAGGCAATAACATAGTCGCGACCATACTGGGGAAGAAAATGGTTTTCTTGTTGGTATTATTTTTTTTATAAGCTACAAACGGAGCCTGAAGTTATGCCAGGTAGCCTTCGAAACACTCTTGCTTTGCATTAGCGAAAGTAGATAAACGCTACTTCAGTCAATCTCCGGTCTAGCTTGTGAACGTGACACTTGGCTTGTAAATTGCCCCAGTATATCATATCGTTCTGGACTTTTGGGTGATGAGTCTAGAATTTGATAGGCTGAACAAGGTGGTTTTGTCCCTTTGATTTTTGAAATTAATCCAACACACTGGCTCCCAGAAGACATACTAGAGCAAATCCGGATCCTGATCCACCTCCAGTGTATGAGAATCCCAATATGATTTCAAGAATCCTTCATCAAGAAAGTCCTGCGATTCCTTCATTCAAATGTCATTCATGTCCCGCTGTCTTTGAATACCTTGAAGATCTAGAGTTTGACGAAAAATTTGAGTTGTCGTTGTTTGAGACTAAATCTAAAAGCGCTATTGGTTCTACTGTCATAAATCCCGAGTTTATCAAGTATCTTGAAATTGAACAGGCTAATAGATCCATTGACAGTTACATCTTGAATATTCAAAATTCCATTTTGGCAACAAACATTCCTGAGTTTATAGAGTCTGCATCTGAAACTCTTGGGCCATCAACAGTTACTTCCGATTCACAAGTTCATACCCAGCTTCCCTTCATTCCTACCATTCACATACAACCATCTATTTCTGATCAACAATCTGCAGTAGTATCGCCTCCATCCACACCACATACACCTCATACATCTACTCCTCCTACTCTACCTGTTTCTCCAAGACCGATTATAAATCCACCAAGAGCAATGGCTGCCAGATTCGCACCCCTTGTCCTGCCTCAAAAATTGGATGCTATGCCCACTGATTATCAAAGTAAAATCCCATTGTTTGATGGCACTCCTCAAAGTGTCACTGCTCAGCAAAATATTGATAGAATGGCAGACTTCTTCGATCTTCATGAAATTGATGAAGAAAATGTGACCATGAGATTGTTTGTGCAAACTTTTGGAGGTGAAGTGAGAAAATGGTTCAGAGCTTTGCAGCCTAGAAGTATTGCTACATTGGATGAGATGTAGAGACAATTTTTAGATCGGTGGGAAGTAAAGAAATATCCTCTCCATATCACTTCTGAATATACCAAGATCAAGCGCAACGTAGGTGAGTCAGTCCAAGACTATTGTATCAGATTCAATGCGGTTTACAATGCAATTCCTAATGATTTAAGGCCATCTAGGAAGTCAGCTTTGCTAAAATTTCCGGATGGTTTTGATCCGGACATGGCCTATCAACTACGAGAAAGAGATCCGGCCACTTTGGAGGAGATGTAGAAAATTTCAGTAAGTGTTGAAGCTAATTTGAATGACAAGAGAGCTAGATTGAGAGCAGAAAAGAAAGTCACAATAAAGGAAGAAGCTTCTACTTCTGATCAGGTACTTCGCAAGGTGGAAAAGATGATTGAAATACTAACACTTGATAAGCCTAAACCGCAGATCAGAAATCCTAATTTTCGTGGACAGTAGCAACCACAATTCTGGATCAAACAACGAGAGCAGCGAGCACAAGAACCGCCGACACAACAACAGGTAAAAAATCCTTTACAGCAAAATTTTTTTGGCTCGGAATCAGATGATGAAGACAATGTAATCAGAGAAGAAAATCACTTCTTTACACCTGATGATATGCCATCCTTTATCACCGAGGATGAGGAGTATGCAGAAAACTCAGTTGTACAAAAGGATGAGGATTTTATCTTGGCAAATGACACGGCTCTTGAAGAAGAGTTGGATGAGTATCAGAGAGGTTATATGAATGCTTTGTTCACCCAGTAGCAGCAATATTCACTTAGAAACAGAGATGTGCCTATCAACCCAATCCAAAAAATAAAGGAAGTTTCAGCACCAAAGAATGATGCATCCATTGCACAGAAGAAGTGAAAATATGTAGTTGATCCCGCTACGAGCAAGTCTCCATCAGAAAATGAAAGATCTAATCAGCCGATTGTATCGAGGGAGAAAGCTGAAAAGAAGGATGCTCAAGCCAAAGAGGTAGAAAAATCTTCATTCTTTAACTTAGAGAGTGAAATTGCTAAGTTAAAATTTTCCATTCCTTTGACTGAGTTGATGAGAAATAGCAGCTACAAGGGTCAAGTATCTAAAATTTTGAATTTCGATCCAATGTCTGATATGGTGAATGTGGAAGATGATCAACCTGAGTTGATATTTGGTCCAGCATTGGATGGTGATTCTCCCGATAGTGATGTGCCTCCTTTTTATATCAGCCTTAGATTGCATGATTTTGTGTTGCATAATGCCATGTTTGATTCTGGAGCTTCTCATAATCTCATGTCGAGGGCAATCATGGAGAAATTGGGATTGGAAATCACTAGGAAATATCATGATCTTTATTCTTTCGATTCTAGTAGAGTAAGATGCATCGGCCTCATCAAATATTTGGTGGTTAGTTTAGATCAGATTCCAACTAAGAATGTTTTGATGGATGTGGTTGTGGCGGATATTCCTCCTAGATTTGGCATGCTTCTTTCCAGATCTTGGGGAGTGAAGTTGAAGGGAACATTACAGCTTGATTTCTCCTATGCTACCATTCCTGTGTTCGGTCAGATGAGAAGATTATATCGGGAGCAAAAAATGAAGTATATGATCACCAGCAAGGAGAAACCGGTAAATCATCCGATAAATTATGTACATACAGATTTAGAGTCTTTTGTTTTGTATTCAGATAGTTTCAATGATGTAAATAGTCAGTTAGTTGAAGTAGAGGAAATTTTGGAGATCACAGAAAATTTCAGAGAAGTTTTGATGAAAGAAAGGCAAGAACTTGAGACTTCCGTTGAGCAATCAGCCTTCTGACAGCAGCAGAAAGTTGATGGACAGCAAGCAGAAATAACAAAGTAAACACAATTTTAGCACTTGGAAGAAGATGAAGATGGTTTATGGACTATGGATTTCGATGGTGCAGTTGGAAGTGATGGTGCTGGAATTGGTATTTGGGTATGCAGTCCTTTTTCCGCCCCAAACAAGGTACCGAGTAATGTAAGGGTCTGCTCTTATAAACTAGCTTTTGATTGTTTGAATAATGAAGCAGAATACGAAGCCTTGATTGCTAGTCTGAAAATACTTAGAAAGTTGAATGCTAAGAGGATTGCAGTGTATGGTGACTCCGAGTTGGTAATTAAGCAAGTGAAGGGTGAATTTCAAGCTAAGCATCCTCGAATGCGGGCTTACCGAAATGCAGTTCTTGATATCTTGAAATTGTTTTCAGACTATACTTTGACTTGTATCCCTCGTATTCAGAATGGTATTGTAGATGCACTTGCTAAGGCAGCAAGTAATTTGAAGATTCCAATGAACTCAAGTAACAATTTTGAAATTCACATGAAACATCGTCCAACTGTCCCGGAAAATCAAAGGTATTGGCAAGTATTCCAAGATGATGAAGAGATTGATGAATTTCTGCAAAACAAAGGTAAGTTCAAAGAGACTTCAATTGACATGGAACATGATGATGGTGAGGCTGATGTGCAAATAAATTAGATGGAAGTGTTACAGCTGAAAGATAATGTCATTCCTAAGGGTTTGATACCTTTAGAAGAGCTCTTTGATCAAGATGACGTAGCTAGAAAACCAACCTTGCGGCCAACCGAAAAGGGAGTTGAAGACATGAACATTGGATCAGCTGAGAATCCAAAGATGGTGAAGTTGTCCAAAGCATTTCCACCGGAGGTAAAATCAAAATATGTTAGTTTATTGTCTTCTTTTTCTGATGTATTTGCTTGGGACTATTTAGATTTGAAGATGTATGATACAAATATAATTCAGCACACCATTCCTATCAAGCCAAATCAAAAGCCCTTCAGGCAGAAGTTGAGAAGGATAAATCCGAAGTTGCTGCCCTCAATTGAAAAGGAAGTAAATCGACTATACAAGGCTGGTATCATTGTTTCTATAAGATTTTCAGATTGGATTTCCAATTTGGTGCCCGTTCGCAAGAAGACAGGTGAGATTCGTTTGTGCATTGATTTTAGGAATCTGAACAAGGTTTATTTGAAAGACAATTATCCATTGCCCAAAATGGATCACATACTCCAGCGAGTATTTGGAGCATCTCGTATGTCACTACTTGATCGTTATTCCGGGTATAACCAAATTCTGGTCCATGAGGATGATAGAGACAAAACAACGTTCACCACTCCGTGGGGAACTTTCCATTATGCTAAAATGCCTTTAGGTTTGAAAAATGTTGGTGCGCCATTTCAGCGTGCAATGGATATGGCATTTGCAAATGAGAAAGATGTTTTCCTAGTTGTGTATCTTGATGATTTGACAGTCTTTTCCAATTCTGAGGAAGAGCACCTTTACCATTTGAAGATTGTTTTTCAGCGATGTAGAAAGTATGGTGTGTCACTCAATCCGAAGAAGAGTTTGTTTGCCATGGATGAGGGAAAACTTCTTGGTCATATTATCTCAAAAGATGGCATCCGTATTGACCCAACACGAGTTGAAGCTATTCAGAAAATTGATCTTCCCTGGAATAAAAAGGAGATTCAGTCTTTTAATGGTAAGATGAATTTTTTACGCCGCTTTGTGCCTAATCTTACTGAACATCTAAGAGAGATTACAAACATGCTTAAGAAGGATAGCGTAGTAAAATGGTCTGAGGAGGCGGTAAAGTATTTCAATCTAGTGAAGTTGGTTCTTTCTTCAGCTCCTGTTTTGATCAGCCCGGATTACACTCAGGATTTTATTTTGTTTTCATTTTCTTTGGAGCATACTATGGCATCAGTATTAATGCAGAAAAGAGATGGGAATGAAAAACCAATTGCTTTTTTCAGCCGTACCATAAGAGATGCAGCCTTGAAATATAACATAATTGAAAAGCAAGCTCTTGCTCTTGTGAAAGTGTTGAAATATTTTCGAGTATATATTCTGCATTCTCATATTATTGCTTATGTTCCTAACACTGCTGTTAAGGATGTTTTAGTGCAAACAGATCCAGAAGGGAGACGAGGCAGATGGATTGCTGCCTTGTTGGAGTATGATGTGGAGATAAAGCCCACAAAACTTATCAAAGGACAAGGGCTGGCAAAGCTAATGGCGGAATCAAATTTACATGCCTTGGACATCAATCTCATTGCTGCTATGTCTGAGGAGAATGAGGAAAGTTCATCAGTTCAGGTATCATAAATCTTTGTGCTTTCTCCTTGGTATTTAGATATTGTATATGTGCTTCAAAATTTGTCACCACCACCCGGCATGGCTAGAAACAAAAGTAGAACTCTGAAATTGAAGGCTGCTAAGTTTTGTGTTCTGAATAATTCACTTTATTGTAAAGATCCCGGTGGTGTTTTGCTGAACTGTTTGGTGGGAGAAGAAGCAAAGCAGGTTATGGAGGATTTTCACAAAGGAGATTGTGGGGGTCGCCTTTTTTGGAAGAAAACGGCCAAAAATATTTTGAGAGTGGGATATTATTGGCCGACACTTTTTGCTGATGTGTATAAGACTGTCAAAAGCTGTCACGAATGTCAAATTTTTGAAGGGAGGCAGAAATTGCAGCCTTTGCCGCTTAAGCCCATTGAGGTAAGTGCTCTTTTTCAGCAGTGGGGTTTGGATTTCATTGGTGAGATCCATCCCACTTCTTCAGCTCAGCACAAGTGGATCCTCACAGCAACAGATTATTTCATGAAATGGATTGAGGCAATTCCCACTAGGCAAGCTACGGATTCGGTAATAATTTATTTCCTTGAGAATAACATTTTGTCTCGTTTCAGTTGCCTGAATAAGTTAATCACTGATAACGTAGTAGCTTTCAAATCAAAAAGGATGATTGAGTTTTGTGAAAAGTATCATATCATTTTGGGACACGCAACCGCTTATCATCCGCAAGGCAACGGATTGGCAGAGTCTGCCAACAAATCTTTGGTCAACATCATTAAAAAGTTGTTGGAAATAAACAAGAAAAGTTGGCATAAGAATTTAGTCAATGCACTTTGGGCAGATTGAGTGAGTCAGAAGAAATCCATTGGTATGTCCCCTTTTGAGTTAGTTTATGGAGTTGATACAGTGTTTCCTACCTCTCTCGCAGTTCCAGTGGTCAAACTTCTACAGGAAGCTGGCAGTGAAGATGATCATATGAAAAGAATAATAAATCAAATGATCCATTTGCAATAGACGAGAGAAGAATTTTTCCAAAACACACTCAAGCTGCAGGAGAGAATTAAGAAAATCTATGACAGAAAAGCAAAGGCGGACAAATTTCAATTGGAAGAAGTGGTGCTGAAATGGGATGCAAGAAATGAGGAAAAGGGTAAGCACGGTAAGTTTGAAAATCTCTGGAAAGGACCCTTTAAAATTGCTGCATATCGGGGTCAGAATGCTTTTCTTCTGAAGGAGATGAATGGGGAAGATTGTCCAGGAGGGCCGGTCAATGGTCGGCTGCTCAAGCGGTATCATTTCTGAGATGTTTTCTGTTGTTTACATTGTCATTGTACATACCATTTATTTCAATTTCATTGCAAGTGTGTGTTGTGATCTTTTCTTCAGTTTGGGGCCCGAAGTGAAGGCTATAAATTTGAAGATTGATTTAAGCTTTGGTTTGAGTTTGTTGAGTCACATTTTTCATTCATTTCAGTTTCAAAATTGAGTCAATTTGAGTCAAATTTTCAGTCAATAAATGATTCAAGAGTCTTGTGTTGATTTTTTGAAGTTATGGATTCCATAGCCCAATTGACGAAGGCACTGCCTACTCTCCCAAAAATTTGTAGTTCTTGGCACCTCCAAGGAGCCACCATCCCCATTGGAGCCAATGTTAGAGTCAGTCTCTTCATCCCTCCGTCAGAGATCAAAATCTCTTTTGTTGCATTTCATTTTAGGTGTCTCATTCAGTTCAGTCATCTGCATTCCATTAGGAGCATGGATCATCTGACGGAAGGGTCTTTTCACTCATATCCCTCATGTCTTGTACCTGTTGGCTCAGGTCTGTGCATCAAAGTCCATCAAAATCATTTCTAGTCAATGACAGTCAATGTTTGGTCTTTTGGTGGGAAAAGAGTTTTTTTAGGGTTTTTCAGTCTCATTAGGCTTAGGGTTTCGTTAATTTAGTCTTCAAAGTGTCCAATAATGCCAGCAGACACATGAGGAAGGTTCGAATAAAGTTTCACTGCAAAAATTTCATCATCGCAATACTTGATAATGATTGTTCTTCAAAACTCTGTTTTGAGGAAAAATCGTCAATTTGATCTTTTGTAATAAATGCCATGTAATTTTCAAAATTTTTTCAGTTGTGGAGATCTTCAGGCACAACCCTGGTCACCTTTTCCAAATCCAGTGCCAGCCATCCCTGCAAAAAATAGACAAGAGTTTCGTCATTCAGCTAAAAAATCAAAGTGGAAGCAAAAACAGAGTTTATTTTAAAATGTGAAAGTGCCAAAGTCTGCAACATTACAAAAGTGGGTTTTCTAAATGAAAAATCAAAATAATTTTGTCTATATAGGATATTTTCACCATTCAACAATTCATTTGCAAACAAAATCCTCAAAGAAGCCGAGTTAAGTCGTGGAAGATCAAAACAGGGTTTGAAGGTCGGAAGTGTTAGTGAGGTTACAGTCGCAACACATTGGGAGAAGGTCGCGGCACACATAGCATTCGTGGCGCATAGAGCCGCCCATCACTGTGCTATTTTGAACGTGCGCAACGCACAGGAGGGTCGTGACGCACTGGGTTGTGCGCGCGGTGCACAGGGCTGACAAACGAAATTTTTGCCACTGCTCCATAAAATTCCATAAAATTCAAATCGATTCAACCTCTGATGCTCCAAGTAAGTGTGTGAGACTTTGAATTGCTATTAGCTTGTGTTTGGTGTTTCTTGAAAGAAGGAATATGAGAATTTGTAATGTCAAATTATAAACCCTCTCATTTGGTCAAAAACTTCTCCTTAGGGTTTTGAGTTGGTGTTATAAAAATTAATTTGGTGCCAAAACCCTGCTATTTCCCACCTTGTTTTTACCTCTCACTGTTATTATATCACTACAGTTCATCCCTTATCCCTTTTCGTTCTCAAAGTGACTCACTCCTAAGCCCCATTTTCCTATCCCTAAATCAGTTGATTGCCTATCATTATCCCTTTCCCCATATCATTTGCAAAAATTCCTAAATCCCAAATTCCCAAACACAGTCAAGTGATTGTTATTACACTTTAAATTCACTTGACAAAACTCCATCATTCTCACTACCCTATTTCCCACAGTCCCTTCCTATTTGACACATTTGGAAATCAAGAAAAAGACACCAAATTCTTATTTTCATCTCATACAAATCAGCATATACTTGACATAGACTTTCAACACCATGGAGACAGACACTGATTCATCATATGAAAAAGACAGTGATTCTATCATTGAGCTACATGCACCAAGAAGGATTCGTAAAGGTGGAAAACATGTGAGAGAAGAGCCCACCTCATTGACTCAATTGCAGGCCTGCCCACTTGCCATGGCATGTTTTCAAGAGCAGTCATGCTATCAGTACTGTGAGATGATTGCTCGGATTCATCATCATCAGGAGTTGGCTCGTTTGTTTGTTTTACATTTTCATGATGGTCAGGTAAATCTTGCTGGTGTAAATTTCACCTTGACACCGAAAACCATTTCTCAGGCAATAGGAATATTGAATGTTGGTGAAGAGTGGAACAAAAGACAGTAGGTGGACAGAGTAAATTATGAACCATACATCAGGCCTAGCTATGTGAGACAGCTCAGCAGGGTATTTCCATTCCAGTTTCTAAAGGAATCCTATGTGCCTTTGATGAGACTCATTATCCGATACTTCAGTTGTGAGGGCCGGTTCTCACGCCTCTATGCCTACCACATTAGGTTATTAATGCATTTCACGAGAGTGAAGATGATGAACATACCTTATTTCATGTGCCGTAATATTGAGAGAATGACCACTCTTGTGTAGAAGAAGACTCCCGAGCAGCAGTACAACAATATTTATCACTATGCACTCATCAAGATTGTTGTTGTACATCAGCTTGGATTACAAGGTATTGCATGGGAGGATTTCATTTCCCATGACTTCTTCACAGCCCCTTAGCCCCCTCCAGAGATTTTCCACGATGCAGGTGAACCTTCACATCAGTTTGAAAGTCCCGCGACAGAGCCTATCAGTGTGCCAGTGTTTGTTACTTATCAGAGAGGCACCAGAGCATTATTTGCAGCAGCCCGACGAGTACTATCTCCACCCAGGGTGGAAGGGGTCTCGTTTCCGTCATCAGCAGCACAGGTACAGATACATGATAGAGGAAAGAGGCCTATGCAGGATGAGGGCCCTTCAGGAGGCCAGGATACTGATTTCATATTGATTGATGAGGATTTGAGCTCTCCAAGCTCAAAATTGAAAGAGATCATTCAGGAGCAGAAGGCCGAGATCGACACATTGACCGACAAATTGCAGAGAGCTCAATGGATCATAAACTATATGGAGCAGTGGAACAAACAGTTGGAGGATTAGCAGAGGATCATGGAGTTGCAAAACATTCGTGAGAATCGGAAAGCTGCCCGAAGAAGCCCAACAGAGATGACACCCATTGAGCGGGAGATTGAGGCTGATAGAGAGACTTGGCTTGAGAGGGTCAAAATTCATCTTGAGAAGCTGTTGGAGAAGGAAAACAAGGAGAAGAAAATTCTCAGGCAGATGAAGAACCATTATTGGGCGCGACATCATGTTTGCAAAGCAAGGATCAAGATCCTGAAAGCAAGACTAAGGAGGGCACTAAAGCGTCGCAAAAGGCATGATAGGCTCCAAATTTTGGCTGAAGCCTCTTTGGCCTAGCATAGTGCTTTATGGTGGGCATTCAGCCCAAATTTCAAGAAATTTGGGAAAAATTTTGTCAATTTTGAATTTTTGGGCCTAAACACAGATTTTCCTGCCCGACGCGTAGCGCCACTTGGCGCGCGCTTATAATTGGCAGCTCTTCTGGAGGAAAAATTTGCATTTTTGGATTTTTCATCAAAATTTATGCATGCCTATGGATTAACTAAGGATTTCATCAAGTTCTGGGTTGCCTAAAGGGTCAAAAACACCCTAAAAATGGCCTTTCTGCCACTTTTTACACACACAGGAAGCAGTGTTGGGAGATTGAACTTTTGGAGGGCAAATAGCAACCAAATCCAGAAATTCCACTTGGGTTAGAAAGTAGACAGGTAGGGCTTTCCAACAAGCTATCCTAAAATCAATTTGGACTTTGGGAAGGGCCTAAAAATCAGCTCCAAACTAGTGCTACGCATAGAGATTCCAGGCGCGACGCAGAGAGGAATTGGGCCTATTTTTCACTCAGCAGTTCAGAATTTTGCCTAGTTTTGGCCAGTTTCACTTTTTCATCTAACTCTTGATGTAACTTGATGTAATTTCATGACAATGATGTAATTTTGGAACATTTTTACTCATTCTAGTAGATTCATTCACCAAAAAGTGAAATGTAAGTGAATGGATCAATTTCCTAGCATATAGAGGCAAGTTGTTTCATTGCCTATTTTCTAGTTCCTAGTTTAAATATGGTTGAAACAACTCCTAGAATGATGAGCTTGACCCCTAGAGGCATGGGGAGGAGTTATGCTTGTCTATATGATGTATTTTCTCAATCATTTTCAGGGTTGGACACTTGGGATTTCTTGGCACTTCATTGTACATTTCATCTCTACACTTTTGGCAAAGGAATAGACCAGGGTTTGCAGCACTCTTTGGGATCCATGTGGCTCTATTTTTTTATGGTGTTTTTCACTATTTAATTTTAAGTTCACTAATGTTTATGTGTATCATTTTCCCTTCTCTTTTCTTCTTAAATTAAACAAATCGGTGTTAAAGGTGGAATTCATTAGCTTGCTTTGCTCTGCCTTCAGCTTGTTTAATTTTCCATGTTTTCATCTATTTGAGGAGGACTCTTGAGACCCTCTTTCCCTGTTCAACTCCTCACCAGTTTGATCCATCCATTCATTCAATCTAAAGCATCAAAACAATTTCCTTCCTTGCCACAATCAGAACTCTGCAAAAACTAGGCCTAATCCCCGCATCCAAAACTGCCTTTCCCTTTGATCCAAAAAAAACCCCCAAAAACACAATCAAACACCTTCACTTATATACCTAGCCTAAAATTAGCTTTTATTTCAAGTCATCTCAAGTCCTATTGATTATTTTTGCTGAGATTGACCCGGAGAGAGCCCTCTTCTGTTCTGGTAGGGCTAGCTACCAGACTGAGCGTGGTTTGATGTTACCCTAAACTCTGCCTTCCTTAAGCCTGAGGTAGATTTGGGCAATAACAGGACCTGCCCCAAGCTTCTGCGACATTCAACTACGGATTGATAGCCAAAATGGAAAGCGATATTTTTATCTTCCTCTGTAGTTTCTGTTCCGAAGTCATCACCCGACATTACATATGATTGTGTATTTTTAATCATATTTGATAGGATTACAAAAATGTTGGAAGGTGATACAATTAATTATAAGATGTTTAGCTACTTAATTACAATTCTTGCGACTAATTTCAAGTAGCCGCCCTGGCCTAGCTTGTGATGGCCCTTTTTTTCAATCCTAGCTTTGGTTGCCTTTGAGGTGTCAGGCAACCTAGCATCAAAATATTGAAGTCAGATATGACGTAGCACACATTTATTTTAGACATAGAGAAAATTAAAGCTATTGAATTAAAGTTGTAATTTACCTTGCGGGTCCAGTTGGCATTTTTCCTTCTTTCTTTGCCCTTTTCTCTTTTCCGTCATGGATGAGTGCTCTCCACTCACTCTCTAGAACTGTGAGAGGACGCTCATATCTAGGGTTAAATTGAAATTGCGTCCTATAGGTGTCCCTAGTATATTTCAAATATTTGCCGGCTACCCGAGCCACCGCTGTTCTGTCAAATGTGCCGACCCCAAAAAGGGCTTCTAGATAATCTAGAAGTTCTTTTTTCAGGTTGGAATTCTGGGAATTCCACCCTGTGCGTATGGTTGGGCCAAAAATTACCAACGCATGGCTCTCCAAAAACTTGTAGAACTCATTGTTTCCTACACAGAAAAAAAAGATATTATCATTAATTTAAAAATAAAAATCATGATAAATATGTTTTAGATAAAGTACATGAAATAGTTAAAATATTAAAATTTACTTGGGAGTTGTACGTGATTTATAGGGACACCTTCATCGTTCACCAAAAACGTTCCATTAATGGTCCCTGTGGAGCTGACACGTGTAGCTCTAGGAAATGCAATAATGTAGTTGGCCATATCAGCCTCATCATTGCCAACACGTTCAGCGGTTGGCTGGGTGCCTACTTGGGCAGGGTGTGTTTCTTGGCTGGCACCTAAAGGAGTAGAAGGTGTACGAGAGGATTGTATGAACCATCTTGAGCACTCACTGTTTATATTGTAGATTAATTACCAACCTTTGCATGCATAATGTGAGAAAAATTATTATGGTGCATAAGAAAAAAAAAATGGAAAACATGGCTAAAGTTATCATGCACTACCTATAAATAATGAATACATGTATGGTTGATGTGATAACTAAATAATATAGAAGTTGGGTTTGACCCTGAAGAGGACAATGGAATGTTGAAAACAAAATATATATATACTTGAACGAAACTCTTTAGTTGTTAAAAATAAGCAACGAGTGAAATAGAACTCACATAGTGAACTTAAATTCATTAAAAAAAATCATAGTAGCATAATTGTGGGTTCTCTTTCTTCATTTAGAGTTGTAGAGGAAAGTTTGCATTCCATGTGTTCAACCAAAAGTGGTAATTGAGCTCCACAATTTTGCTGTTTTAAATAATTGCATCCGTAGAAGTTTTGGATGTGATTAATCTTAACATAAAGGGGTTTTCATAGCTTGAGATCATGTAACCCTCATGTTGATACCAAGAAAAATCTATGTTCAGACTTGGATCCATAATTTGGTCGACTTTCATAATTAGACTCTCATGTAGGGATTGTTGGTTATGTTGTTGGCAGAAATTTTACCATTGATGATATTAATATGATTCATTTTATTCTATAAATTATAGTTTTACTATCTCTATGATAGTTTAAACATATTTATGGAAATTTATTTCATGTCTGCTAACTAGTCCCTCAATGGTGCTAGATTATATGCTTGCCAAATATTTGGTAGAATGTCTCATTGACCATATACTTCATGCTTGCAAATTGTTGTTATAATTCCAAGAGGGATGTAGATTGCATGCTTGCAAACTGTTTGTTGGAATGTTGAATTGGTTTTAAATTGAATGCTTGCACACTATTTGATAAAAGTCTACAGTGGTTGTAGATTGCATAATTGGAAATTATTTTCCCAAAATTCCTCGATGGTTTTCGCTTACATGGCTGCAAGCTAATGGTAAGGAAAGAAAAAAATCACATTTTATGTCCTAGGGTTGAATGGGACTGCTATTTCTTTATAATATTGATGGTTCGTAATGTGAGACCTTAAATAAAGTATAATTCTATAGTATGAGAGATATGTTAATGTATTTTTTCTAAGTTGCATTATTGTTATTTTGTGGCAATTTTGAATGCATACCATGTATATTACATGTGATGAATTGTTGTCAATGTACTTTGACAAATTGTGGGACCCATGTTGTAGGTCAAGTATAGATGCATGGTGTACATAAATGTTCCTTTGCCTTAATGATAATATGCAAATGGAAAATTATGTAAATTATAGTGGATTTTTAGACATTGAATAATTATTGGATTCAATGGATATGGAAGCGATGATGAGGCTAATGTGATGATGCAATATCTTATTTTATTATTGATTTAATGAATACATTGGTTGGGGTATTCAGAAAATAACTCTAGAGTTTTAGAATACTTCTTGCCAGCTTATGAAAAGCTATTGGTGGTTAAGTTCAACATGGACCTTCCCTAAAAGTCTCCTAAAAATCCCTAGGAGAAAATAATAAAGAGGAAATATTAACATAATGGGAGAGAAAGATTATGTTAATTACTTTGTTGGAGATAAATACTAAGTGGGGTAAAATAAAGCATAGCGGGAGAGAAAGGCATGCTTTAAAGAAAAAGAAGAATATATTTTTCGAAAAATATAAAACAAAAATGCCTAGGCAAAAAGGTTGGCAGACCTTAAAGCAGGACGCTGCTAAAAATCTGCTGGGAAGAAAGCAGCAAGGAATCAATGAGGTTGTTGATTCTAGTGGCAAGTAGATCTTAGCTCGGTGGGTAACTATTGGATATAGTTCATGGTTGGGTGGAATATGCTCGGTTCCTCAATAATTTCCTGAAATTAACTACGGTTAGATGAAATTATGTCTATGTTCAAAATTATCTAAGATGTTGGATGTTACAATAGACTGTAAATTTCATGTCTCAAAGTTGTTGCATGTGTTATAGTTTTGCATGCATGATACATTGAATTATCTTAGCAACAATTTCGATGAAATAGGTTGTGTTTTTATGAGCAAATGAACATGTCATAAATGACTGATCTATATGCATGCATAGAGGAAATTAATTGAAATATATAAGCGACTGAAATAACTCATGTTAGATAAAATAATGAGTTATTGAACTTTAAATTTATTACGTAGAGAGGAAACATTGAGATTAATGCTATGAGTTTGACTGAATCCAACACCTTTATATGTAGAGAAAGACAGTGACTTAAAGGAAATGGTTAAGATAAATAACAATAGTTTAGTTGATTAAATTATTGTAAGGTATATATAATTTTAACATTAGTGGGAAAGAAAGACTAGTGTAACTCCTAAATAAAATTCAACGTGCACTTGATAGATTTTTTCTTATCATTTTGACGATTAAAAGGCTAACTGCTGCTTGAGTTTTTGTGAAAGTATTATGATTTAGGTATTATTTTACATTTCCTAAATCATTTATAATGAAAATTAAAGGCTAATTTTCCAACAAGAAAAGAACATCGAGGACGATGTTCTCTTTAAGGGGGGGCGTTTGTAATATCCCTCGCGTAAGCCATCGTAAAAAACCTCATAAAATGAGAGTTATTAAATAATTAAGTATTATTAATTATTATATTGATATTACATGAAGAATATTCTTCTAATTCTTAATTATAAGAATATTGGAAGAACTATTTCTTAATTATTTTATTTAGAATAATTTAAATTCTTATATGGAAATAAATTATATTTCCAAGTTGGTATATTTTATGAGTTTTAGAAATAATGAGTAATAGTTTGGTTTAAGAAATAATGAGCAATAGATTTAGAAAAAGTATGGATAAGTGATATTTTGCTTACAAGGAAAAAACAAATATAGCTTTAAAAATAAAAGCATGAGAGATTTATGGATTGCTTTTCTGAGTTAGAAAAGCTAGAATGCTTTTATGATTTAGAAAAGATGGAATTCTTTTATGATTTAGAAAAAAAGCTGGAATACTTTTATGATTTAGAAAAGATGGAATGCTTTTATGATTTAGAAAAGATGGAATTCTTTTATGATTTAGAAAAAAGTTGAAATACTTTTATGATTTATAAAACCTATTCCATTTTATTAATTATATTTTTTTATAAGCCTATGAGAGAAGTAGAGGAGAAGGGAAGGGGAGAATACATGGAGAATGGAGCCAAGGAAGAGGAAGAGAGTATTCCAAGCATGCATCAAGAGATAAGTAACCATATTATTGAAAAATATTTTTTCTTGCATATCAGCCATGATTCTATAATGATTGAATTTATTTGCAATAAAAATTTCAGTGTATTAAAAGCTAGATATACACTTAATTATGCATTATTTTGATAAAACTCCAAGGGGATCTTTTTAAGAAGGCTGAGTAGTTCCAGATCTGATATGGATCTGATGTTTTAGCCACATATCAGTTGTAGATCTGAATATTAACTTACAATAGCTGAAGCTCCTCATATAAAATTCTGTCAAGTCTTTCTGTAGCTTTTCCATTTGTTTTTGATATTATTTCTAAAGGATTCTTGCTCTTGCTTCAAGTAAATCCAATGCTTCTACAAAGGAACTTGATTATAGATCTTATTTCTTGATGCCATACTATAACATGAGTCTAATGGCTGATTTCTAGTGTCTTCCAATAGAAACTGCGCAATTCCTGAAGGAGGGTTTCTCTATTTACCAGCTCTCTCCTTTAGCTGATTTTCAGCTAGTGTTGATGGTGGGAGATCTGTTTAAACCCTCTCAACTCATTTATTTTTTCTAAAACTTTTCCTAGATGTCCCACACAGCCTAAAATAAGGGAACCCAGCCCTTTTCTATGTTATTTTCACACTGGCTTGCTTATACAGTGCCTTCTTTGAGCCTATTGCAGATTTTCCTAAGAGTGGAATTTCCTGTTTCTTCCTTGGTTGGTTTTTTCTTCTCTTTTGGATCCATTGTTTAGATCTGTAGATCTAAGGTTCCTAAGAGCAGAAAAATATAAGAGGAGTGTGTCATTCCCACACTTGCTGTTTTTCACCATTCTTCTATAGACAGAGTCTAGAACGGGCCAGGAAGCCTATGGATTTCACCCTTTCTTGTGAAGGTGATGCATCCAGTAAATGCCCTACCAGTATATCTCTGGTTTTGATCTATTGGTGTAATTCCATATTGTTGTGATTCTATAGTGGAATATCTTAAGATATTCCCTACTGAGCCTATTTTTTCCCATTTGTAACATTACATAATTGTATGCAAGGAAATAATTATTGTGTTAAGACTCTTCAAAATGAATAGAAGAGAAAAATATATACTTGTATGCATTATTGGATTAGATTCTTGGAGAGGAAAAAGGGTAATCACATCCTTTATTATGTAAGATTATTTATAGAAACATATATGCTTGTATGCATGGAAAAAATATAGTTTTGAGTATTAGATTTCTACAGAAAACGAAGATGAAATCACATAATATTTATTTTGTTAGCCCTCTTTTGGGCAAAATAATATGTATTTTGCAAACCTAAATGGATTAGCTATGGTATTAGCTTTATCTTGAGAGAATATTATGTATAGTTATTGGTTATATCTTTTGGGTGAGAGGGAAATGTCACTTTGCATGCATGAAATAATAAGTGGTATGCGTTTGACCCTTGGAAAAGAAATGTGTTTATTTTTGCATGAAATATTTATTTAGTTTTTTTGGAAAGAAATATATGTTTTACATGCAGGAAGAACAAGATATGTTATTTCATGCACAAAACTATAACTTGTATGTTAACTTTGTTTGAAATAGAGTTGGCATTGTTATACATAATAACCATTATGAATAGATCCTGGGTGGAAAATATGTTTTTGGAAAAGAACATGTATTCACATACGTAAGTATAACATCTATTGCATTAATCCATTTTGAAAAGAAAACATAAGAGTAGGAAAAAAGATAAATTGCTTGTTGGGATAGTTATCTTGAAATATTGTTATGCATTTGCATGCACAATATTATTATATAGTATGTTAGCTTTCTTTTGGAAATAATATGAAAGTGCATGCAAGATTTTGTTAGTATTTGTTAGAAATAAGATGCTTTATAGTGATTTATTTGTTACTAATGCATGTGAAATGATGTTAAATAAGGAAACTAATGTCAATGTGGTTATGTTTTATACATGCATACAAATATTTGTTGAAGTGTCACAAATAGAGATTTATTGGTTTATTAATATTTTATCTAATCATGATATCAAGTGTGCTGACGACAGTAATGGCAGGAAAGAATGATGACTTGAGAAAAGAAATTTTCAAGTTTAACATTGTGTAAGATAAAGAGTTGTTAGTCCATGCAAGTTTAGTAGTTCTAATTGCACGATGATCCCCTGAAGGAAACAGTCTGACTACAAAGACAAAGATTGATGATTCATGGGTAAATGGTATCATGATGATTGTAATAGCTTATAGCTAGTTATCTTTCGGTTAAGATTATTATTCTATGTAAATTTTATGACAATGGTCAAGGGATGGACACCCTTATAACCATTGAGTGAGGGGTGACAACCCTCACGAGCGTTTAATAGTAAAATTAAACATTTTTTGGTTTTCACCCTACAGGGTTTCCAGGGTATATCAGTGTCTATTTATGTGATTGTTCATTGTGTCGTTTTCATGATGTTAATTTCTTTCATGATGTGATGTTGATATTATCAATTAGGTGATCTACTAATTGAATTAAATTGATCATGGCATCGATGCATAGTTATAGCAGGAAATTTAAGTTAATATGCTACAACAAGGACAATTAATGGTTGTGTAACTCACTATGATTTTTGCTAAATATTTCTCTAAGTGATGATGATGGGTATTTAAATGGTTAATGCAGAAATATATAAAGTAATTTATAAGGTTACAAATTCGTAAATGTTGAAAAAAATTCCTAACTCCATGCATTTTTCCTACGAGGTTATCGGGGTATGTTACAAATGGTATCAGAGCAAAAGGTTGCAACACTAGCACCTTTTGGGAATCTTTATGCACAAATGAAGTAGAGGTATGATGCTAATGGACATAATCTTAGGTATGATTTAATTAAACTTGTAGTATACTACAATTAACATGAGATGCATGATGCCTGATTAATGACTGCATGAAAGAGTAGAAAGTTACAATGTTTCTTTAAAATTTGTCCTCATTAAATTTGAATATGGATGGGGATAAAAGACAATAAAAACTCTATTGTACATATGAACCATCTTGAGCACTCACCGACTATAGTGTGGATTAATTACCAACGTTTGCATGCATAATATTAGAAAAAATTATTATGGTGCATAAGAAAAAAAAAGGGAGAAAAAATGACTAAAGTTACCATGCACTGCTTATAAATAATGAATGCATATATGGTTGGTGTGATAACTATATAATTCAGAAGTTGGGGTTGACCCTGAAGAGGACAATGGAATGTTGAAAACAATATATATATATATATATATATATATATATATATATATATATATATATATATATTTGAACGAAACTCTTTAGTTGTTAAAAATAAGCAATGAGTGAAGTAGAACTCACATAGTAAACTTAAAGTCAATTAAAAAAATCATAGTAGCATAATTGTGGGTTCTCTTTCTTCATTTAGAGTTGTAGAGGAAAGTTTGCATTCCATGTGTTCAACAAAAAGTGGTAATTGAGCTCCACAATTTTGTTGTTTTAAATAATTGCATCCGTGGAAGTTTTGGATGTGATTAATATTAACATAAAGGGGTTTTCATAGCTTGATATCATGTAACCCTCATGTTGATACCAATAAAAATCTATGTTCAGACTTGGATCCATAATTTGGTCGACTTTCCTGATTAGACTCTCATGTAGGGATTGTTAGTTATGTTGTTGGCAGAAATTTTACCATTGATGATATTAATATGATTCATGTTATTCTATAAATTATAGTTTTACTATCTCTATGATAGTTTAAACATATTTATGGAAATTTATTTCATGTCTGCTAACTAGTCCCTCAATGGTGCTAGATTATATGTTTGCCAAATATTTGGTAGAATGTCTCATTGACCATATACTTCATGCTTGCAAATTGTTGTTATAATTCCAAGATGGATGTAGATTGCATGCTTGCAAATTGTTTGTTGGAATGTTGAATTTGTTTTAAATTGCATGCTTGCACACTATTTGATAAAAGTCTACAGTGGTTGTAGATTGCATAATTGGAAATTATTTTCCAAAAATTCTTCGATGGTTTTCACTTACATGGCTGCAAGCTAATGGTAAGGAACGAAAAAAATCGCATTTTATGTCCTAGGATTGAATGGGACTGCTATTTCTTTATAATATTGATGGTTCGTAAGGTGAGACCTTAAATAAAGTATAATTCTATGGTATGAGAGATATGTTAATGTATTTTTTCTAAGTTGCATTATTGTTATTATGTGGCAATTTTGAATGCATACCATGTATATTACATGTGATGAATTGTTGGCAATGTACTTTGACAAATTGTGGGACCCATGTTGTGGGTCAAGTATAGATGCATGGTGTACATAAATGTTCCTTTTCCTTAATGATAATATGCAAATGGAAAATTATGTAAATTACAGTGGATTTTTAGACATTGAATTATTATTGGATTCAATGGATATGGAAGCGATGATGAGGCTAATGTGATGATGCAATATCTTATTTTATTATTGAGTTAATGAATACATTGGTTGGGGTATTCAGGAAATAACTCTAGAGTTTTAGAAGACTTCTTGCCAGCTTATTAAAAGCTATTGGTGGTTAAGTTCAACATGGACCTTCCCTAAAAGTCTCCTAAAAATCCCTAGGAGAAAATAATAAAGAGGAAATATTAACATAATGGGAGAGAAAGATTATGTTAATGACTTAGTTGGAGATAAATACTAAGTGGGGTAAAATAAAGCATAGCGGGAGAGAAAGGCATGCTTTAAAGAAAAAGAAGAATATCTTTTTCGAAAAATATAAAACAAAAATGCCTAGGCAAAAAGGTTGGAAGACCTTAAAGAAGGACGCTGCTAAAAATCTGCTGGGAAGAAAGTAGCAAGGAATCAATGAGGCTTTTTATTCTAATGGCAAGTAGATCTTAGCTCGATGGGTAACTATTGGAGATAGTTCACAGTTGGGTGGAATGTGTTGGGTACCTCAATAACTCCCAGAAATTAACTACATTTAAATGAAATTATGTCTATGCTCAAAATTATCTAAATATGTTGGATGTTACAATAGACTGTAAATTTCATGTCTCAAAGTTGTTACATGTGTTATAGTTTTGCATGCATGATATATTAAATTATCTTAGCAACAATTTCGATGAAATAGGTTGTGTTTTTATGAGAAAATGAACATGTCAGATATGACTTATCTATATGCATGCATAGAGGAAATTAATCGAAATATATAGGCATCTGAAATAACTCATGTTAGATAAAATAATGAGTTATTGAACTTTAAATTCCTGACACAGTAGAGGAAAATGGCTGGAGATTAATGCCATGAGTTTGAATTTGAATGAAATTACTGTGCGAGAGAAAGACACCGCAAAGGAAATGGCTGATACTGAACCTGATTGAAACATATTAGAGAAAGACGTTAATAGGGAAAGAAAGACTAGTGTAACTCCTAAATAAAATGCAATGTGCACTTGATATAGTTTTTCTTATCATTTTGACGATTAAAAGGCTAAGTGCTCCTTGAGTTTTTGTGAAAGTATTATGATTTAGGTATTATTTTACGTTTCCTAAATCATTTATAATGAAAATTAAAGGCTAATGTTCGAACAAGAAAAGAACATTGAGGAGGATGTTCTCTTTAAGGGGGGGAATTTGTAATATCCCTCGCGTAAGACACCATAAAAAATCTCATAAAATGAGGGTTATTAAATAATTAAATATTATTAATTATTATATTGATATTACATGAAGAATATTCTTGTAATTCTTAATTATAAGAATATTGGAAAAATTATTTCTTAATTATTTTATTTAGAATAATTTAAATTCTTATATGGAAATAAATTATATTTCCAAGTTGGTATATTTTATGAGTTTTAGAAATAATGAGTAATATTTTGGTTTAAGAAATAATGAGTAATAGATTTGGAAAAAGTATGGATAGGTGATATTTTGCTTACAAGGAAAAAACAAATATAGCTTTAAAAATAAAAGCATGAGAGATTTATGGATTGCTTTTGTGAGTTATAAAAGCTAGAATGCTTTTATGATTTAGAAAAGATGGAATTCTTTTATGATTTAGAAAAAAGTTGGAATACTTTTATGATTTAGAAACGCTGGAATGCTTTTATGATTTAGAAAAGATGGAATTCTTTTATGATTTAGAAAAAATTTGGAATACTTTTATGATTTATAAAATCTATTCCATTTTATTAATTATATTTTTCTATAAGCCTATGAGAGAAGTAGAGGAGAAGGGAAGGAGAGAATACATGGAGAATGGAGTCATGGAAGAGGAAGAGAATATTCCAAGCATGCATCAAGAGATAAGTAACCATATTCTTTAAAAATATTTTTGTTTGCATATGGGCCATGATTCTATAATGATTGAATATATTTTCAATAAAAATTTCAGTGTATTAAAAGCTAGATCCACACTTAATTATGCATTATTTTGATAAAACTCCAAGGGGATCTTGTTAAGAAGGCTGAGTAGTTCCAGATCTGGTATGGATTTGATGTTTCAGCCATATATCAGTTCTATATTTGAATATTAACCTACATCATCTAAATCTCCTCATATAAAATGCTGTCAAGTCTTTCTGCAACTTTTCCATTTGTTTCTGCTATTATTTCTGAAGGATTCTTGCTCTCGCTTCAAGTAAATCCAATGCTTCTAAAAAGGAACTTTATTATAGATCTTATTTCTTGATGCCATACTATAACATGAGTCTAATGGCTTATTTCCAGTGTCTTCCAGCAGAAACTACGCAATTCCTGAAGGAGGGTTTCTCTATTTACCAGCTCTCTCCTTTAGCTGATTTTCAGCTAGTGTTGATGGTGGGAGATCTGTTTAAACTCTCTCAACTCATTTATTTTTGCTGAAACTCTGCTTGGATGTCCCACATAGCCTAAAATAAGGGAACCTAGCCCTGGTCTGTGTTATTTTCACACTGGCTTTCTTATACAGCGCCTTCTTTGAGCCTATTGCATATTTTCCTAAGAGTGGAATTTCCCATTTCTTCCTTGGTTGGTTTTTTCTTCTCTTTTGGATCCATTGTTTAGATCTGTAGATCTAAGGTTCCTAAGATCATAAAACTCTTAGAGGAGTGTTTCATTCCCACACTTGTTGTTTTTCACCATTCTTCTATAGACAGAGTTTGGAACGGGCCACGAAGCTTCTGGATTTCACCCTTTCTTGTGAAGGTGATGCATCCAGTAAATTCCCTACCAGTATATCTCTATTTTTGATCTATTGGCGTAATTCCATATTGTTGTGATTCTATAGTGGAATATCTTAAGATATTCCCTACTGAGCCTATTTTTTCCCATTTGGAACATTACATAATTGTAAGCAAGGAAATAATTATTATGTTAAGACTCTTCAAAATGAATAGAAGAGAAAAATATATACTTGTATGCATTATTGGATTAGATTCTTGGAGAGGAAAAAGGGTAATCACATGCTTTATTATGTAAGATTATTTATAGAAACATATATGCTTGTATGCATGGGAAAAATATAGTTTTGAGTATTAGATTTCTAGAGAAAACGAAGATGAAATCACATAATATTTATTTTGTTAGCCCTCTTTTGGGCAAAATAATATGTATTTTGCAAACCTAAAGGGATTATCTATGGTATTAGTTTTATCTTGGGAGAATATTATGCATAGTTATTGGTTATATCTTTTGGATGAGAGGGAAATGTCACTTTGCATGCATGAAATAATAAGTGGTATGCGTTTGACCCTTGGAAAAGAAATGTGTTTATTTTTGCATGAAATATTTATTTAGTTTATTTTGGAAAGAAATATATGTTTTACATGAAGAAAAAACAAGATATGTTATTGGATGCACAAAACTATAACTTGTATGTTAACTTTGTTTGAAATAGAGTTGGCATTGTTATACATAATAACCATTATGAATAGATCCTGGGTGGAAAATATGTTTTTGGAAAAGAACATGTATTCACATGCATAATTATAACATCTATTGCATTAATCCATTTTGAAAAGAAAACATAAGAGTAGGCAAAAAGAGAAATTGCTTGTTGGCATAGTTATCTTGAAATCTTGTTATGCATTTGCATGCACAATATTATTATATAGTATGTTAGCTTTATTTTGTAAATAATACGAAAGGGCATGCAATTTTTTGATAGTGTTTGTTAGAAAGAGGATGCTTGATAGTGATTTATTTGTTACTAATGCATGTGAAATGATGTTAAATAAGGAAACTAATGTCAATGTGGTTATGTTTTATACATGCATACAAATATTTTTTGAAGTGTCACAAATAGAGATTGATTATTGGTTTATTAATATTTTATCTAATCATGATATCAAGTGTGCTGACGAAAACAATGGCAGGAAAGAATGATGACTTGAGAAAAGAAATTTTCAAGTTTAACATTGTGGAAGATAAAGAGTTGTTAGTCCATGCAAGTTTAGTAGTTCCAATTTCACGATGATCCCCTGAAGGAAACAGTCTGACTACAGAGACAAAGATTGATTATTCATGGTTAAATGGTATCATGATGATTGTAATAGCTTATAGCTAGTTATGTTTCGGTTAAGGTTATTTTTCTATGTAAATTTTATGACAATGGTCAAGGGATGTACTCCCTTATAACCATTGAGTGAGGGGTGACAACCCTCATGAGCGTTTAATAATAAAATTAAATGTTTGCTGGTTTTCACCCTACAGGGTTTCCAGGGTATATCGGTGTTTATTTATGTGATTGTTCATTGTGTCGTTTTCATGATATGATGTTTATATTATCAATTAGGTGATCTACTAATTGAATTAAATTGATCATGGGATCGATGTATAGTTATAGCAGGAAATTTAAGTTAATATGCTACAACAAGGACAATTAATGGTTGTGTAACTCACTATGATTTTTGCTAAATATTTCTCTAAGTGATGATGATGGGTATTTAAATGGTTAATGCATAAATATATAAAGTAATTTATAAGGTTACACATTCGTAAATGTTGAAAAAAAGTCCTAACTCCATGCATTTTTCATGCGAGGTTATCGGGGTATGTTACATCAATGATGGGATCTGCTCACATCCATTCAATTATGCTAGAAGTGTTGGTTGTTGAGGTGCATATAGTTTGAAAAGAAAAATCACCGCATAGCGATAATGTTGCATGCTCAAGTGACAATTTTGTTAATATTACATAATATGGATGACAAAAACTATGTACAGGAAAATAAAAAAGTATTGAAACTTCAAATAATCGTGAAAACAATTACAGCAATCCTCTACATCTATTAATCAATTGACGTGTTAAGGTTTTTCTATTAGGTTATTAGGTAATTGTTAATTGTGAAGCCAAATGTCAAGGTCTCTAGAAATTCTCTATCAGTAAATATTGAACATTTATTGCATACGCAAATTGATAGTAAATATAAATTTTAGTAAAAGTTTTCTTTATGTATTTTTAGATACAAATATTAATTTTAGTGTTTTGGTGAACAATTTGTTTCTCAATTGCTTTATGAAATAATTATATATTGTATAATAATAACAACAAATATGATCAAAATTAAAAAATATGTAAAAAAAATATTTATATAGTTACATCGAAGGTGTTCCTATGATGGGTTTGGTTCGACAGAGTTGGACAATAAGATCTATGTATTTTCTTCCTCCTCCCTCGAAACAAAAATTGGCACGTGTCGCTGCCTTGCCATCTATAGTAGCGTCCTTTCCTAATAACTCCACTAGGTCCTGTAATTCAATAACGTTGTCACCTAGGATGCCAAGATAGCGAGGTCAAACGAGAAGAAGGAAAGTGGCGGTGGCATCAAGGCGGTCGAAGGCACGAGTTGAGACATTTCATTCCCCTATCGTTGAACACAGGGTCATTCTAGCAAGCCTCTGCACAAAAATTGTTCTCTTGTCGATTCCTCTATGAATCCAAAAAATCACAAGGTCCCCAACCCACACTACAGAGTTTTGGAGTGTCGATAAACCTCACCTGTTGAGCAACCCAAATGCCAGACCTTTTTTTACGTCAACTTCGATTTCACCATCACTGCAAATGGATCTGTCATACTTATATATTCACCATCGCTGCAAATGGATCTATTATACTTCAGTTTTAACCATTTGTTGCCAAAATCAGTAAAGAAATAGACAAATGTTAAGCAAACAACAGAACCCAATGAAACACCGGTTGAATTAGAACCAAATAGATCTATCACCATTAACAAAAGGAAAGGCATGAGAAGAGTAAGAAATATAATCGGGCACAAAGGAATGATGTGAATCATCCTCCCCATGGTGTGAAAATTGAGGCGAAATGTTGTGAAACCAGCTCCAAAATAGAAGAAAAGAGATATCAACGCCTTATAAATAAGCCACTTTGAGGGGGAAACCTTCAATACATTACATGAATGAAAAATTCTTGGATGATACAAATGAAAAAACCTCATTTCTATATATAGGAGTCCATGGGGCCACAATGTAATCCTAGCCAACCTAACAATAATAATGTAAGGGCACAATAATAACAATATGGGGGTTACAGGGGTACAATAATAACAATAAGGGGGGCTACACTAACATAATAAGGGGCTACACTATTAATATAGGGACTTAACATTCCCCTCTCCTTCAAACAAGTGTTGTCCTCAATGCTTGATTATTTCTTGATGCTTCTGTATAAAATTCTCATCCTCCCATGTGGAATATTCTACAGGAAAGTTCTTCCACTTACTGAGATACTCTAAAATTGATCGTACTTTTTGAGTTCTTGTTTCTGTGACTGCTTCATAAATTCTTTCGATGTGATGTTGATCTTCCTATTGTTTCATTAGATTCTACACCAAATTTAGGTTATCCTTTAAGAGTTGGAGAACTTGTTGTTGACGCTTGATGTGATCTTCCACTAATTTATCATCCATTTTAGCTATTATTTGATCCTTCAAACCATCCAAATTAGCCTCCATCTCTGCTTTTAAACCATCTATGTCATCTTCAGTTGCTTTTCGTAAGATCGAAATTTGTTGCACTTGGTACCATAATTTTGATATCTCATACTGCAATTCTTCCTCTTCATGCGTCATGGTATAGCTTTTTGAGGGAATAATGGGTATGGAATTATTTTTTGGAGGAATTATAGAACCCAATACTAATAAAAATTCTAAAATATGCCATTGGAATCACTTCAAACTATTTTTTCAAACAAACGTTATGCAATTTTAAAAACCAAATACACACCTTTTTTTTTGCTTTTGAGAATCTCGATATTGAAACTGAATTATCTATGTGCTTTTATATCCTTAATAGCTGCAATTCAGCCCTGAAGTATCCCTTTGAATCTTCTTTTGAATGCCACAAGTCTGACCTGATTTGGATTCTTTAAGACAACGTTATGTCCAATCTCCTATGATGACCTAATTATGGACTGGTTCAGTAGAGCGAACTTGTACGACTTTACACGTGTCATTGTTTGGTCCTTTGGCTCTAAAATTGATAGGAAGGAAACTAAACTCCGTGTACTTCCAGCCACTTTTTACAAAATTCCAATTCGATGCTCAAAGAGAGAGTTATGAATATCTTCCCACGATCACCTCTTTGAGATGAAATTTGGGATCCTAAAAAAGACCTAAATTCCACAGATCATATCTCCTACAATATTGTGAACCAACCTCTGAAATTTTGCGATGATGTTCCTCAGGATTTTGGCTTCATGCTCTAAATATTTCAGCTTCTGAACCTTTGTAGAAAAAATGTTATAGCAAAAATTCCGTGATGACCTTTTTAGGTGAAATTCAAGTGCCTGCAAAAATCCCTAAATTCCACAGATCATACTCCAAAAATGTTGCGAACCAAGCTCTGAAATTTTGTGATGATGTTCCTCAAGATTTTGGCTTTGCACTTTAAAAATTTCAGCTTTTGAACCTTCATAGAAAAAACATTACAGCAAAAATTCCATGATGACCTATTTGGTGGAGATAAACCCTAGAATCCAAAGCTCTGATACCAAATGTTGTGAAACCAGCTCCAAAAATAGAAGAAAAGAGATATCAATGCCTTATAAATAAGCCACTTCGATGGGGAAACCTCCAATAAATTACATGAATGAACAATTCTTGGATGATACAAGTGACAAAACCTCATTTCTATATATAGGAGTCCATGGGGCCACAATGTAATCCTAGTGGGGCCACAATGTAATCCTAGCCAACCTAAAAATAATAATGTAAGGGCACAATAATAACAATATGGGGGTTACTAGGGTACAACAATAACAATAAGGCTCCCAAATCAAGTGTTGTTATTGTTTTGTTTTGTACACTAATTGTGGCTTTGGGTCCTCTCCAATATGGATTTACTGTAATCTGTTTGTGCCCATTTTCTAAACCAATGCTTCATTTGATTGCAAGTGTGAGGGGATAATAAATTTTAATAAGGTTCTTCTATGTACTATTGTTCTTATTAAATGCACCCAATGATCAGTCTAATTCAATACACCATTACATACACAGTTACAAACAAACACGAGGTGTTTACTAATCCTACCCGATTCACTTTGTGAACATATAGACACCCCAAAACCCTACATTAGCCACAAAGCACCCAACTTCTCTTTGCACAAAGTTAAGCTGATAACCATCCCATACCCAACATGGAAGCCCATATCTAACCCCTGTTGCATACATCAATTGCTTGATGGATTTGAATTTCCCCCACCCTATCCAAACTATAGAGCACCAAGAGACGCTTCTCTTTATGCAACCAGATCCATATTCAATGCAACGTTGTATGCACTAGGTATTTGATGAATTCAAATTCTTAAGCTAACATGAGTTGTAGATAACTTCACTTCTCTTAGTGGAATTAATGGCAGTTGGCGTGGTCCCATCAATGGAACCCCTCTCCCATCTCCCATAAAAGTATAAAAACTAAGAACAAGGGACAATACTGCTCTAGTAGTGTAGTAGTGAGGATTGTTCCTGTTGTTTGAAGAAGAACTTTGTTATGTTATTTGCAAACTCTAAAACATAAACATATACTCAAAAATAGAAAAATGATAAGTACAAGTGGATTGAAACATGACTAAAGAAAAGGAAAAGACACTGGTAGTAATTAGTTTGTTGTAGAATGGATACTCATCACCCACTAAGGATGTCATTATGAGTGATCTTAGCCTGACCATTTCTCAGGTACAATTATTTAGCCTTAAAACATTACCTAGGTCTTAATTTTGAAGTTACATTTAGGGACAAATATATCGCTTTTGACAACTTGAACGGTAAAATTTGACACAATTCACTTTGTTTGGATCACTATCCAATGTTGGTGCAATGATTGGAGCATTAGTGAGGCGGATAATGGAAAAATATATTGGAATAAAATGGGTATGCATTTGTGATCACATGGTTATTTGTATAAAATTAATCTTGATGAAAATAAACATCTATTATTGCATTTGAGTCAATTGATTGGTTTTAGCCTTTTAGCTACCTTTCTTTGAAATTCGTCTTTCATAATATTTTAAAAGTGTTCACTTACCTTCACACGCTTTTCTAGTAACCTCAATTATAGCAAGCCATCTAAATTGTAGGAGATTCGATTGTAGGGGAGAAGTCTGAATTACAGCGGAGCCATCATGATTGCAGGGGAAAATTTTGAATTGTGAAGGAAACCTCATTTTTGTTTATGGGAGTGCTCCATTTGAAAATTGAAATGGAATTCGCTGGGGGATGCAGTGATTTCAGGGGAGGATGAGATGATGGTATAGGGAGTGTTAGGTCCCTGAGTTTCAATTACGATGATCGAGTGCGGTGGATGTGCCTTAGCACGGCAGATGACCTACTCGTTGGATGTGTGATGAAATGTTGGTTAGAGTGTGACAAAATTTCGGGATGAACGATGGGCGTGCTTTGGAGAAGTGCGACAGTGGGCGTGCTCGAGCAAACCATATAGCGGACGCTCAGGTGAATGCGTGCGACCAACCCACACTTGGTGTTATGATGGACAGATGTTTCATGGTGGTCATGTGAAGTTTATGTGGTGGTCATGCGACGTTAGATTTGTGATGGGTCACACGTGGTGAAAAAAATGGCTAAGTATGGAACAAGCCGACGATGGAGAATTTATATAAACAGATGAGAAAAATATATTTGTTGGGCCGACGTGCAGAAATATGACCAAGCCGACCCATGGGAGTGGGTGAAGGGTCATGAATTATGAAAAAATGGACCACAACTTGGAATATTAATAACGGAAAGTTGAGGAGGTTGAAAATATGAATTCATTCATCTCACATCATTTGAGACATCCTCTGAAGTAGCCAAGCAAGTGTATGTTCACGCAAGATGGGCATATGAGCGAAGGCAAGACTGAATATGTCATGGGTCGATACAGGTTTTTTCCCGAACGCGTTTCTGAACACGTGCAGTTGAGGGCCTCAGCACATGCAGACAGGGTCGACTTGAGTCTGAAAACGCATTTTAAAGGGAACTTTGAGTTTTCTCTTGGATTGATTAGTTGTTGGAGAGAATTGTAGCTCAGGCCAAAACACAAGTGCTGAAGCACATAATTGAAAGAAATGTAAGTGGCTTACACATGCTTGGCATTGTATAATTATTGTAAAATTGTACATTTTATGAAACATAATATCATATTGACTCATATTCAAGGAGTTTCCCCTCCCTTGTATGTATGGGCGTACATGTGGATTGGCAAATATTGATGTTTATGTTGTATTTATTTCCACTACATAATTGAAGAACACTTGAAGCTAAATCAACTAAGTGTTGGAGCAAGGTGTAGTCTACTCACATAGTATTGATAAAAAGAAAAACTGAAGTAGTGTCATACCCTCTATAACTAGTTGAAAGAGTACCACAAGTATAGGGCTTTGACAGTTGGTATCAGAGCTATACAACTGCTACTATGTGTTAGTTGGTAACGGAGAAGGAATACATTTGTAGGGTTGCAGATGGTATTGAAGCTTGGACTTATATTTTATTTTCTTATTGAAACCTTGGTAGGGAAAAGGTATTGGTCAGGGCTGAAGTTGCAGAACAAGACATGGAAAGTTGGGAAGAATATGAAGGGAGGCTCTTTGGGACCTTACACAGGTTAAGGCACATGAAAGAAGAGAACCCACTGATTCATGTTGAACTTGAAGTCTTGGAGGAGAATTTTGAGGTGGAACTTCTTCGACTTGGTTATGAAATTGAGCAAGATAGACTTGCAGGTTGTTATAAAGAAGAAGAAATGCACTTCAAGAAAAAAAGCAATGATTACAAAGAGGAAATCCCGATATACAACATTAGGTAGAATTTTGAGGCTCCAAATGGGCCTCCGAGGAAATTATAAAACAATAGTGAAATAATAAATAATATTTGATTACATCATCAAATTTTAGAGGGAAGTTAACTCTCATATTAACTTATCTCCCAAATTTTTTACTCAAATTTCGAGCAAGAGTACTCGTTGGATGAAAAATTTAATTCCTCATCCAAGGAGTACCCATATTTCATACTTTTGATGGGTCCTACTACACGAAAAAAATGATAAATACATGAAAAACGTGATTGCAATCGCATTTTTTTTATGTATTTCTCATTTTTCGTGTAACAAGGTTAGTCAAAAGTATGCAACATGGGTACTCTTTGGATGAGGAATTAAATTTTGCATCCAATGAGTAATCCTGCTCGAAATTTTAGTAAAAAAATTGAGAGATAAGTTGAAAATACGAGTTGAAAAAGTAGTTTTATTATTTTATTAATTTTTAATCTGTTTACCCTTTTACTTAAAAATGGTGAATCATCCCCCATGGTTGACATCATCATATTTAATCCTATTGGTTCTTATAAAGTTTATTTTTGTTGTACATTTTTCTTAGGACATACATTGATTGTGGAGGACACTCACTTGGAGAGGCTTCATGGAGGTATGACTTGTGTTTCATTTGATCATTTAGAGGATGGACTGTATGTCGAGATGAGGAAAGGGATAACTTCTTTGCCGATTCCATGGATGATCTCTCCTTAGATGACTATGATGAGACCTTGTACATTGAAGAAGAAAGGAGAATTATTTGTTGCAGAACTTGTTAGGGCAATTTGTGACCTCATGCTAGAAGGTTCAGATGCATGGAACATGATGATCTTTGTGATGGATGGGTCATGCTTAGCCATATGGAGAATTGGATAGGTTCCAGGCATGTCTCATGGACTAATTGGAAAAAGGGCACACACTAGAGTTACATATTATGATATATATGGGTGGACTTCTTCATGGCTTAAAACCAAGAAGGAACTCTTGGTGGACCTTTAGTGGGAGAGGAAATAGTGAAGGAAGTACTCATGATTATTATTTATTATGGTAGAAGTTACCGAAGGAACTTTACCTAGATGATGACTAGAGTTGAGTTGAGTCCACTCTTGATTGACACATGGACAACCAAAGTCATGGAAATTGACATGAGGGCATGGTAGGACATTATGTAGATACATTACACAGGTGCACTTACAAAGATGCCACATATAAGCATCATGGAGGACTATCAAAGCAGGATGTTGAGCAGGATGGATATGTTGGTGCTACATGGGGACCCTTTTAGGTGGACTCATGGGGATGTCGTTCACTTTGAGCAACAAGACCTTAGTTGGATGAACAACCTATGAGGACATTCATATGACTTGTAGGGTAAGAACAACTTGTGACGGCACACATGGCCAAGACAAGTATGCTTGCCAAATCTTTGGATATGAGGATGCATGGGAGTTCATGATGAGTTTAATTCATTGGATACTTCATATTATAGTGATATTACAATACCTGGTTCATTGAGGAGCTGAGGTCATGATTGGTCTTGATTTTGATGCATTATGGGATGCATACCTTTGAGCACATTGTGGGGTGTGTTTGTGAGGATTGAATTGATGGAGATGATCGAGACAAGAGACTTTGGAGTTCGATGGAGATGCAGTGATGGGGATGCCTTGGCGAGGTACAGTTGGGCATGGGTTGAGTCTTCTTGACTTAACTACCCACCTTGATAGACTTGGTGGAGTGCATATTGGACATGGATGGATGAGGAGGCAAGGGTAAATTTTCCCCTTTGATAGACTTGATGGAGTGAATATTGCAGATGAGATGAACATTACTTCACAGACTTGGATATCGCACATTGAGCATTGGATTGATGGGAGGATGTTCTTGACTGATTTGAGGAGGACCTTTCACAAATGGATGATGACGCTTGATATTTGTGACTGTATTTGAATAGCACATGGATATTAACACCATGGGCAACACATTTTGGATAGATATGCTTTCTTGATGGGCAACATGTTGTGGATGAGATGTAGGGAGTACTTCATGGACCTGGACATGGATTATCTTACACTTGGATGGGATGGATTCTTGATAGAGTTGATGATGTGACACGTTCCAGGAGAAACAACTAACGCATGGCATGAGGATGTGCATTCTCGCGATGAGAACGTATGGTTGCACCAACCATTTAACTAGTTCAACTCATGGGGTACGACAGTGTGCGGAGTGATGTTGGATACATAACATATTATGTTATGATGAGTTGTGTTGGAGTACCTTGATATAGAGATTCACATGTGATCGATGACATATGATGGATCGACACAATATATGTGGCATCGACATGTAGCTTGCATTGGAAAGATTGACTTCCCACGATGGATTAGCATGTGGAGATTGCAACGACTGTGTTGATGATCATGGATTGAGAAGATATTTCCCATGGATATTTTTATAGAGATACGGGCCTTGGTGGTTTGTGCGATAGATGATATAGCAGAGGTGGGCAGCATGGACATTGTTGGAGATGTTGGAGTTAGCGACACTTTACGACGATATGTTGTGAAGGGATGTTGCGACGATATGTTGCGATGATGATTATGGTGTTGTCGAGGACGACAACCTTATTTATAGTGGGGGAGGATGTCAGGTCCCCGAGTTTCGATTACGATGACAGAGTGTGGCGGGCGCTCCTTGGCATGATGGGCGACCTAGTCATTGGTTAAAGTGCGATGAAAGTTCGGGTTGAATGATGGGTGCGCTTGGGTGAGGTACGACTGTGGGAACACTCGGGTGAACCATATGGCGGGCACCTGGGTGAATGCGCGTGCTTGACCAACACTTGGCTTTATGAAGAATGAAAGTTTCATGGTCGCCATGTGACATTTATGTGGTGGCCGTGCGATGTTAGATTTGTGACGGGTCACACGAGGGTGGAAAAATGGCTAAGTATGGAACAAACTAACAATGAAGAATTTATATGGGCGGATGAGAAAAATATATTTGCTGGGCCAACGTGCAGAAATATGACCAAGCCAACCCATGGGCGCGTGCGAAGGGTCATGACATATGAAAAAAGGGACCACAACTTGGCATATTAATAAGGACAAGTTGAGGAGGTTCAAAATATGAATTCGTTCATCTCACATCACTTGAGATGTGCTCTGAAGTAGCCAAGCAAGTGTATGTTCCTGCAAGACGGGCGAATGAGCGAAGGCAAAGACTGAACATGTCACGAGTCGAGTCAGGTTTTTTCTCGAACGTGTTTATGAATGCGTTCAGGTGAGGGCGTTAGCGCGTGCACATAGGGTCGAGCCAAGTTTTCAGGTAAATTGTGAGGGCGTGTGTGCAAAATAGGTGGAGTCGAGTTCTCCTGAACGCATTTCCTGAACGCGTGCAGCCGAGGGCGTCGACTCGTGCAGAAAGGGTTGAGTCGAGTTGAGTTGAGCAGGAGAATGTGGAAATTTCTATTCGACGTGTGAAGGTGTGGCAGATCATGTTAAGGTTTGGGAACAGGAGGACTATATGTACAATATGCCCTTCTGATACCGCCTTTTTTTTCATCTCCATCAATTCTGTTTACTTAAGGAAATGCAAATGCAATGCTCATTTATTGGATTTTGTACTTATTAAATCTAGTGGCTATCATGTATTATTCTGTTTACTTAACCACGAAATGCAAATGCAATGCCCATTTATTGGATTTTGTACTTATTAAATCTAATGGCTATCATGTATTACCCTAGTGGATTAATATAATTATACCTTCGCAAATATTGATAACTTCTTTCTCACTCTTTTCAATTGATTATGAAATATAGAAATGTAATTTTAGTAGGCCGACCAAATCCAATATATGTCATCTTATTGAATGGTCACTTTCACAAGTTTTAGCTTTTTTTCCCATTTTTTTTTAAATGTACATATCATATTGGTGAATCAGAACATAATAACTTAAAAGGCTGAGTTTTGCTATTTGATATAAAAAATTGAATTCTTTTAAATGCTATTTTTAAAAAAGTTTTCTAGTTTATTTTTGGATCTTATTTGTTTAAAATTTAGCAATGATTTATTGGAATCACAAGTTTGATGAGTAAATTTTGTATAATCTATATGTCTCACTAAATTTTTAGGGTGTTGAATCTAAATATACAATGAAAAAAACTAATTTAAACAACACAAACAAAGATTTCATCACAATTTTTTTAAAGTGTTGAATCCAAATATACAAAAAATAAAAATAAAAATTTAAACAACACAATAAAAAGTTCACCACAAATTTTCCCCAAATTCTAAACCAAAAATTTACTTTAAAACTCGAAGGAAAAAAAAAAAAATCACATTAAACCAAAAATCTACTCAAAAAGAAAAAAGAAAAGTACTCATACTTAAAAACCACATTTTACAAGAAGGTAGATGACATGGGTTAACGTTACGATCCTTTGTTACATTTGGACAGCATGATAATGTCGGTATAACTAAAGTTTGAATAATAAATGGAACAAAGTTTTATAAATGAAGTTTGAATATAAGTGGAACAAAGTTTTATAAAAATATATTTTAATACTAAATAATTAAAAGAAAAATTCCATGTGTTTGATTTGAATCGAATATATGACCCGTCCTACGATTCAACTCATTAAATGAACTTTAAGCTTAAATGAAATTAGTACGGACAACATTCCTATTGGTCAATCAAACTTTATCGGACTACTTTTATTTTGAAATTTCCATTTTAATAATTTGATATTTTATTTTTATTTTTTTAATGAATATGAAAGTCTTTGAGAGTGCAAGCTTTTGTGATCCATAACATATTAGATATAAATCTTCTGGGAAAATCACAAGAGAATTTTAAGAACAACTCGTTTCGAACTGTGAACTATAGTTCATCATGAGGATAATGAAGATTGACGATCTAACAAACCCAATTTATACCAGAATGAGAGAAGCAACGAACTACCAACTATAATTCATCATCAGGATAATGAAGATTGGCTGATGTAACTAACCCAATTTATACTAGAAGTAGAGAAGCAACGGTCAAAACCCAAGAAAAGTTAAAGAACGGTTAAAATTAAAAATATAAACAAAAAATAAACAGTCAAAAATAAAAATAGAAATAAAAACAGAAAACATAACAAACCGAACCCTAAAAACGCTAGTCAAAACTAAAATGATATAAAATCAAAACTAAAAACTAAAATAACACCAAAAAAAAACATTTAAAATAAAATAAATAAATAAATACAAATAAAATAAAATAGAAAGTAAAATAATAATCAAAGTCAAAATAAAAATAAAGGAATTAATCCATAAATAAATATATTAATAACTAAAATATTCAATTAGAATTAAAATAAAAATAAAAATAAAAATAAAAATAAAGGATTTAATTAATAACTAATAAATTCATTAATAAAATTTTAAAAACAAATAAAATTAAAAATAAAGAATTATTATTTTTATTATATCTATATAACTAAAATAAAAATAAAAGATTTAATCAATTAATAAATAAGTAAATTAATAAATTAAACATTAATAAAAAATGGAAATAAAATTAGAATAAAATGAAAAATAAAAATAAAGGATATAATCAATAAATAAATTAATAAAGTAATAAGTAAAAACATTAATAAATAAATAAAATTAAAACTCGAATAAAAATATAAATATAAATTATTTTTATAAATATCAAATCAAATAATAATATGATAAAAAACATAAGAAAATACCAAAGAAAAAGAAAGGAATGACTCTTATAAAGGGTGAAGAGATGGAATCCAGCAACTGCTAACCTTCCATTTATCATCCCTATTCAACATACAAGGCCTCTTTTCAATCTCTATCGCCTCCCTAAATTTCCGGTGATGGAAATGATCAACCCTAGCAAGGACTCTAGCGTCTTCCAAAAAAATATGATGCTTCGTCTTCTCCGCATGCTCAGCTAGCGCTGAGGACTTGGTTCTACCATGTCTAATATCTGCAGAATGCTCCTCGATCCTCTTATTAATCGATTGACCAGTTTCTCCAATGTAGGGAGTCCCACAAGAGCACGGGATCAAATAAACACCTTTCATGCTTTTTGGGTCCAACTGTTCCTTAACCGATCTAAGGGAGATCTGAATGGTGTTTAAAGGCTTAAAAGAAGACGAGATCTTATGCTTCCTTAAAATCCGAGCGATCTTGTCCGTAGTACCTTGAATAAAAGGTAAATGAACTTTACCAATACCATCATCCATCATCATTTTATGTCTAGGACCTTTGCTTGCATGCATGAAAGCCTTCAAACCCTGACTTCTCCTATATCCATTTTCTCCGAAGACCTTAAGGAGACAGGCCTTCTCCTCATCTAAATGATCATCATCAGAAATTCTAAGAGCTCTTGTAGCTAAAGTGTTTAGAACCCCAATTTTCTGAGCAGGAAAATGATGAGAACCAGAATGAAGATACTGCTTCGTGTGTGTCTTTTTCCAAAAAATACGGTGCGAAAAAGAGCCATTATTATTTCTAGAGATGAGAATATCAAGGAAAAGAAGGCTCCCCTCATTCTCCATTTCTTTACAGATAAGTTTTGTATTAAACTTAAATTTTTCTAATTATTACTTTATTATAAATATATATTTTTATTTTATTTAATATATATATAAAAATTTAAAGATATGTAATTAATATAATAATTATATAATTTTAAAGAATTTACACATTAGTGTGAATCATGAGTGAATAAAGTTTTAGTTGGGTATAACCTATTAGTATGTGCATGCTGCAGGAGTTTCAACTGTTTGAACTTTTAAAATTCAAGCTTATGTATTTAGGTTTTAAGTTTAAATATACACCGTGTAGAATTGTATGCTTCAAGTTTATGTATTTAGGTTTTAAGTTTAAATGTACACCGTGTAGAAATAGAATTGTATAATGTGAGTGGAGAGAGAAAACTGCTTTCTAACAAGTCCAGAAACCAATCATTATTATGAGTTTATGTTTATTTTGGAATCTTTTCAACACCATTAAAACATTTTGCACTTATTTTAAGAGTTTCTATCAAGCTCTGAAAAAAATTATCTTAAATTGTCACTGAAAAATCATATAACTATTTCAAAATTGATATTTTATAAAATTTAAAATAATCAATATTTATTAATTAAATAAACAAAATACAAATAGCACCCTGTCACCAACCTACTCTTATTCATCCAGTATAAGTTGTATTTTAAGAGCCTGATGTCGTTTCAAATGTGGGGAGTCAATTATAATTTTTAATTCATCAACTTCTTTTAGAAAATAAAGTGAATTGAGCGCTAACTCCTGATAATAATGGTCCAGATCGAATTAGTTGACGGGATGGACTGTTTGGGTAATCGTATAGTTGCGGGAGAGAGACATTTATTGCAAGTAAATTAGTCGATGGATTTGAGGAAGGAAGATAGATAGGTTTTCTTTTTTTAAGAAACTAATCCCAACTACTGGTTAGGAGTTATAACAGTTAATTCAAGTGTTATAGTTAGTTTGAGTTCACTCTAATTTGATTGAGGTTTAATTGAATCTCAACGGTCATTAATTATGGTTGTCCTTTATGTGTTTTGAAAAGAAGTGAAAAACTAAAACGAGAACTGGAGTAGAGAGTTTCTCTTCACAATATTACAGATAGATTAAATAGATTACATTGGAAACATCAGCAATAAATAACTGAAGTAAAACTAAACTGCCTATGACACCTAGCAGACAATACATTAAATGTAATGAATCCTAACTTAACCTAACTGACAGTGAGATTAATATCTCAACATCCCCTCATAATCTCAACTGTTACAAGTGGAGGCACTAACAATTCCTAATTTCTCTCTTTGAAATTCAAATACATTCTTTCCCAATGGCTTTGTGAAAATATCTGCAAGCTGATCTTTGGAACCACAAAAATAAAGTGTGATGTCCCCATCATTGAAAAGTTCACGAATGAAATGAAAACGTGTGTCAATGTGCTTGCTCTTTTTGTGAAAAACATGATTTTTTGATAAAGAAATTGTTGAACTGTTATCACAGTAAATTGGAGTTGGCTCCTTCTGAATATCTGAAATGTCTTTCAATAATATTCTCAACCATACTGCATGACAAGCTACTGAATTTGCTGCTACATATTATGCCTCTACAGAAGATATTGAAACGATTGACTGTTTCTTGGATGCCCATGAAATCAGATTTGTTTCAAGATGAAAAACATACCCTGAGGTACTTTTGCGATCATCTAAACTCCTTGCATAATCGATGTCTGTATAACTTGAAAGTGAACAATTTTCAGAATGTGTATAAAACAAACCATAGTCTATGGTCCCTGCAATATACCTTAAGATACTTTTTGCAACCTGCCAATGAGTAAGCTTTGGTGACTGCATAAACCTGGAGACAAAACTTGCTGCAAACATAATATCCGGTCTAGTTGCAGTTAGATACAACAAACTACCAACTAGGCTTTTATACAATGTGGGATCAACAGATGGTGCTACATCTTCTTTGCTGAGTTTGGTAACTTGAGAAATTGGTGTATCAGCTGATTTGCAATTTTTCATTCTGAAATTTTGAATGATATCAGTGACATATTTTTGTTGACCAACAAAAATTCCATTATCAGATTGGTGAATTTCAATTCCTATGAAATATTTCATGACTCCTAGATCTGTCATATCAAACTTTGCTTGCATTGCTGCTTTGAAATCTTCTAACATCATATTTCCTGTATAAAGAAGATCATCTACATAAACGCATACAATAATAATTTTACCTTCATGAGATTTGGTATACAAAGTGGGTTCATGGCTGCTTCTGGAAAAACCACTTTTGATGAGATAGGTGTCGATGCGACTGTACCAAGCTCTTGGAGCTTGTTTCAAACCATATAAAGATTTCTTCAATCTATATACTTTATGCTCTTGTCCTTTTACTTCAAAACCTGGAGGCTACTCTACATAAAATTCTTCCTGTAATACACCATTTAGGAAGACATATTTTACATCAAGTTGATAGACTTTCCATTTGTGTTGAGCTGCTATGGACAAAATGGTTTTGACAGTGTCTAACCTTGCTACTGGAGAAAATGTTTCACCATAGTCAACACCAAACTATTGTGAGAATCCTTTGGCAACCAGCCTTGCCTTATGTTTCTCAACTTTTCCTTTTTCATTTAGCTTGGTCTTATATACCCATTTTACACCAATTTTTGTTTTGTCTCTTGGGAGATCAACTAATTCCAAAGTCTGATTTTTCTCTATGGCAGCAATTTCTTGGTTCATTGCTTTGACCCAATGCTTTTCTTTGACTGCTTCTTCAAAATAAGTCGACTGAGTTGAAATGATTGCAAACATATTCTGTTGTTCAGATTCATTCTCCTGTTCATATTTCTCTCTGATAATTCTTGTTTTCTGTCCCTCTTCTGAAGATGTTTGATCACTGGCTGAATCAATGCTTGATGATGTTACATTTTCAGAATGTGCTAGTTGTTCTTGAACCTGCAATCTTGGAGTTTGTGGTAGATAAAAAGGTTGATTTGAAGTTTCATCTACATGGTCAAACCAAGATTTATTTTCGAAAAATTTCACATCTCTACTTATAATGAACTTTTTGGAAATGGGGTTATAAAGTCTGTAGGCTTTCAACTGCTCACTGTAACCTACAAATATGCATTTCTCACTTCTATCATCAAGCTTTTTTCTTAGTTTTTCAGGAACATGAGAAAAAGCTACTGATCCAAAGATCCTAAAGTGTGACACATTTACCTTGTTTCCATCCCATGCTTCTTGAGGTATTTTATCTTGTAGGCTGGATGTTGGAGATCTGTTAAGAACATACACTGTTGTTAACATTGCTTCAGCCCAATATTTATTTGTCAACTTCTTCTCTTGTAGCATGCATCTCGCCATGTTCATGATCAACTAATTCTTTCTTTCTACTACTCCATTTTGCTGTGGAGTGTATCTGGTTGTGTACTACATTAGGATACCTTGTTGTTGACAAAATTTTTTGAATTCATTTGAAGTGTATTCTCCTCCTCTGTTTGATCTGAGTACTTTCAAGAGTTTTCCACTATGTTTTTCTACTTCTTCCTTGAACTCCAGAAATCTAGAGAAGGTATCTGATTTGTTTTTTAAAAAATACACCCATATCTTCCTGCTAAAGTCATCAATAAATGTCAGAAAGTAGAAACTACCACCAATGGACAATGTCTGCATTAGACCACAGATGTCGGTATGGACAAGTGCCAAAGGCTCTTTCACCCTTGAGTTTGATGATGGAAAACTATCTCTTTTATGCTTGGATAAGACACAAACTTCACAATTACAGAATTTTTCACTAATAGTAGGTAGACCAAAGACTATAGATTTCTTTTGAAGCAGACTAAGACTCTTGACTAGAATGTGGCCATACCTAGAATGCCATAGATGAGTTTCATCTATTCTTGATATATTGTGGACTAAATATTGGTTGGTATTTTGGCTTTTGAGGGTCAATGGAAACATCCTACTCTTGGTCTTTTCAACTTTTTCTGTCAACCTTTTATGAGGATCTTTGTCATATATATAGCAGGTGTTATTTTGAAACAATACATCATAGACATGTTCCATTAACTGTCCTACACTAAGGAGGTTATGTTTGAGCTGAGGAACATAATAAACATCAGGGATGTATTTGTTTTGATTCTGATTAGTAAGAATAAGAACAATACCTTTTCCTTCAACTTTAATACTTGTACGATCTCCAAGCGTTATCTCTGATATTATGGAAGCATCTAGAGAAGAAAGAAGTCTCTTGTTTCCTATCATGTGATTGCTACATTTGCTGTCAAGCAACCAAAGATCTTCACGCTGTTTGTCTTCTGAGAGATGGCATAAAAGAAACATGGTCTCTGAGGATTCTCCTTCACTGTTGGAGAGATTGATATAGCCTTTGTGCTGATCTAGCTATTTCTTTCTATAGTCGTGTTCTTAGTGGCCAAACTTCTTACAGTAGTAACATTGAAAACTTGATCTGTTCCATGATCTTCCTCTCTGATTTCGGTTTTGTGGAGGTCTCCACTGCTATGTTGCATGATGATGATCAGATCTACCATTTCCTCGACCTCTACCTCGCTTGTTGCCACCTCTGTATCCTCTGCCTCTACCTCTGTCAAATGAGAGGTGTGCTTTGAAGGCTTGTTCCGTGGAATCTTCTGTCAGATTGAGTCTTGTTTCGTGTGCCAAAAAAGATCCAGTCAACTTCTCTACTGAGAAAGTTTTAAAATATTTGGATTCCAAAATGGCTGTGAAAATCATGTCATATTTCTTTGGTAGACTTCGAATAATTTTTTCAACAACTTTCTGATCTGTAATGGTTTCGCCAATGAGTTTGATCTGATTGACTATTCCCATAACTCTGGTCATGAACTGATCCACATTCTCGGTGTCAGCCATCTTTAGGGTTTCAAACTGAGATCTCAATGTTTGTAGTTTAATGGTCTTTACTGTATCATTTCCTTGATACGCAGCTTGAAAAATATCCCAAAATTCTTTTGATGTTGTCGCACTAGTTATTTTGTCAAAAATAGAATCATTGACTGAATTTTGTATCCAGCATTTGGCTCTGTGCTTCTTCTTTCTGAGTTCAATAGCTGCATTTCTCTGATTATTGGTCATGGCTGCCCATGCTTCTTGGGTCAACTCTACATAAGCAATCATAAGCGTGTCCCAGCAATCTTGTGCTTGTAAAAAAAGTCTTCATTCTCAAATTCCAAAATTCATAATTTTTTCCAATCAAATTTGGTGTATGAGGCAAAGAACTTGAAGAGTCCATTATTTCTTCAAATGTTAATATCTTCCTTTTATAAATCTCCTCTAATTTTTTTTTTTTTAAATCTCTTTTAAAGACTTAAAAAATCTGTTGAAACCTTCTTTTAAAAAAATCTGTTGAAACCTTCTTTTAAATTTCCTCTTCCAAAAAAAAAATATTTTTAAAAAGAAACTTCTCCACATGCTCTTCGAACCCTCTTTATAAAAACTTTTGAAAAATTGTAAGTTTTTTTTTTTTTATAAAAAAAACTTTAATAAAAAACCTTTTACATAAAAGAGTTTTCATGTAAAACATGAATCGATTTTTTTTTTTAATTGATTTTAAAATCCTTTATATAAATCTCTTACTTTTAATACGATGCTTCAAAATCGATTTTGACAATATTTATATAAATTGGTGCGGGTATGGTGTATATTCTCGCGCCAATCAGCTTCACAGTCGCGCCTCTCGACTGCTCCTCTCTTCTTCTCCTTTGTGGCTCTGTTGCTGCTCTCCAGGGAGGCTTATGCAAGCTCGCTCTGATACCATGAAAATAATTGAAAAACTAAAACGAGAACTGGAGCAGAGATTTTCTCTTCACGATATTACGAATAGATTAAATAGATTACATTGGAAACATCAACAATAAATAACTGAAGTAAAACTAAATTGCCTATGACACCTAGCAGACAATACATTAAATGTAATGAATCCTAATTGAACCTAACGGACAGTGAGATTAATATCTCAACATGTTTCCTATATAATTTATTTAGTTGATAATATTGAGAAAGGTGTTTTGTTTTAAATTTTTCAATCTCTAACATGGTATGAGAGGATAGCTTCAATAATACTTTTTGAGAGCAACAGAGATCAAGAAGTAAAGGAGGAGAAAAAGGAAACTGTGAAAAAAGAAAAACCCTTTAGTCAAGAAGAATTTAGTTGCTGAATAGCCAATGGAGACAAGAAATAAATAGATTCTTTCATTCCACTGAAAAAAATCGAGATTTATTTATTTATTTTTCATATGAATCGATGTAATGCATCCCAAAGGTTTACCAAGTTGAGTTGTAACACACCACATTTAGCAGTCATGTTAAAAACGAAAAACTTCGGCCTTTTCTCTTATTCTTCCTTCTTCTTCTTCTTCTTCTTTTCATTCTTCTCTTTTCCTTACCCTGCACCGTAATTTAAAAAATAAAGGGGTGTAGCACAAACAGTCTATGGAGCCTTCGAACTTTGGAGCAGAAATGATCTTGTGAGTGCTCGTGCTCATGTAGTTAAATGAAGCAGAGGTGCTCGTGTGACTAATATAAGGTGTCATATACAAAACCTGATATTCAAAACTTATAAAAAAAAAGGTTCTATTAAAAAGGATCTCGTTCAATACTTTTAAAAGGTGATTTATTCAAAGGTTTTTTTAAAAAAGGAAGAGGTTTTTTATGGAAATAAAAAGGGTTTTTAATTTATTAAAAAAAAAAAAAAAAAAAAAAAAAAAAAACCTTGAATTTGTTATAAAGAAAAAGGATTTCCCAGGATTGTTTGTTTTAAAAGGTTCATGTAATTTTTAAAAAGCTCATAAAGCTAATGTAATTAAAAAAAAAAATAAAGGCTGGTTGCTTCAATCTATTATTTATTGTAATATTAAAAATAAAAAATTAATGTTTTAGTGAAAGCCATTTTTTTTAGAAAATTTGTAGATTTGCTTGTATTTTAGAAGCTAAGCAGCCAAAAAGCTACTGCATAGAAATTTTCATTGCAGGTCCATATGTTTGTTGAGCCATAGTAAACCAACACTCAACAAATGGGAAAAACCAATAGGTTGAGAAAATCAAAGCAAAAATAAGAGTTGTTTGAGATTTATTTGAACGAGTTCGAGAACAAAAGACAAAAGAATGCTTTTGTAGATGACAAAATTATTCCCCTCCAAAGAGGCTTGGGATACTCTTGAGATGAATTTTGGTGTAAGAGGAAGTATTTAAGATGAAGATGAAGATTTTTGTGAATCCCACTATGCTCAGCTACAAGTTGATGATAACTATGAAGAATTTGCAGAAGAAGCAGATAAATAGCACACGGATGCTCCTGAATACCACTACACATAGTCACAAGTGGATGATCATTTAGTGAATCCAACATCGGAGTTAACTAATGATAAAGAAGCTTCCATTCGAGCAACCAGTTTTGGTGAATCCAAAAATTAATATTTTTGATGTAAAATTTGATGAATAATTGTTGGCTAATGATGAATGGTTTTATATGATGCAACTAAAACATCTTATTGGTATGGTTTCATATGATGCAAAAAAAACATCTTATTGGTAAACTGTTATTTGGTGATAAAATCTCACTTGGGTTTGAAAACCAAGTGGAAGACAACCTCTTTGAAGCTGTAGAGTTTCATAAAGAAGTGGAAGTGACAAAGCCAGAGAAGGAAGCACAAGAGGATAAAGCTCTCATTTCAGAGAAAAAAGGACAAAACTAATATGATTCTACAAATGTTTTTAAACTTACCATTGACTTCCAATGTGTAGGAAAACATGACGATTATGAAGAAGAATTAAAGTTCCTTGAAGCATGGATTGCAACACCATGTTTTCATAAAGCCTGCATAGAAGTTGCAAAAATACATGTTGAAGACAACTTGGATGGTGAAAACATCAATGAAATTTTTAGGTATTGAAGTCTTGAAGAGATAAAAATGTATTCCCATCTTATTTAGCATCAAATTGATGATCAAAATATTAGTGATGAAGAACACACAATTGAAGATGACGTGTGGGAGTAACTCGCATACAAGAAACTTTTTGAACTAGAGGCCATGCATGGAAACCGTGAGCAAACAATGGAAGAGTTGCACCAACAAATGAAGAAACTAAAGTCTAAAGCCTACATTGAAAAGACAAAACTAAAGCAATACATAGGATACAAGATTTGGAAGAAAAGGCAAAGAAAAGGAAATCTAGATGTGTCGATTTTTTAAAATTGTAATCCTAGCTAACACTCAGACCCGCAAGCATCTTAGTTTAAATTTTTGTGGTTGTAACTAAGGGGGGCGTTGAAGAAACTAATTCGAACCACTTGACAGGAGTTGTAACAACCAATCCAGGTGTCATTGAGCTGAGAGGCTTATGTCATAACAATCAATACAAGTGTCATTGAGCCGTGAGGCTCATTCTACAATGCAGTTTGAGGGGGATGTGTAAATTCTCCCGTCTGTACGTCCATGGAGTAGACACGTGACCCTTTAAAATAAAAATAAATTATGCTCTATATAGAAAAATAATGTCATCTATAACTAAGAAAATGAATATGCTATAAAATAATTACAAGTAAAAAAATGTGTGAGAAAGATATTTAAACCTTATACTTTTAAAAATAATTTCAAGAGGAGATTTAAAGAAGCCATTTGAAGATCCATGTTAACTAATTTGTGTTGATGTCAAATTCATATATATCTATTTATATATAGAAAACCAATTGTTGAAATAAAATATCTCAATGTTGTATATAGTAAAATATTCAATGCAGATTATCAATAAAATATTTTAATATGAATTAATATTGACATATACTTCAACATATATTAATAATAATAAAAAATATATTTTTATTTGGGGTGATAAAATGTCTTGATGTACATATCATGTAAAATATTTTAATGATATATATATATATATATATATATATATATATATATATATATATATATATATATATATATATATATATATATATATATATATATATATATATATATATATATATATATATATATATATATATATATATATATATATATATATCATTTTAAAAAAAAATGTGTTTATTATGGAAAAAATATTTTTTTATGGTTAAAATGTTTGTTTAGTCCTTTATATACTCTATATAGCATTCAAAATTAAGATTTAAATGATGAAAAAATTACACATTGTATTTTGCACTTTAAAAAAGTTTGCATGTGAAGAAATTTGATCTCTGTGGGCTCATGTTAGATCGGTACTTAAGATGGATCTATATTAGTAATTAGTTTGAGTTCATTCCAGTTTGGTTAAGTTCTAGTTGAGTCTCAACCATCATTAATTATTATTGTCTTCTATGTGTCTCCTATATAACCTATTTAATTGTCAATAACATTGAGAAATATACTTTGCTCCACATTTTTCAAACTTTAACGCATTCCACCCTAATATATATTATAGACTGAATTTGTTTTCATTTACATTCTACTATTATTTTTATCCACTTCTATAATGAGACCCTTGTCAACTCAAATATTTGATGAGCCACTAAATCCTTATTTTTTATCCGGATTTATGCAGGAACGCAACAGAATAAACATATAAACGTAAATACAGAGATGCAGTAGAAATAACACTTCATTTCATTAATATCAAAGAACTGAAATTTGCTTACAGACAGAATGGAAATAAACTAGCTAGGGCACTGGTAGCTATCTCTGAGAAGAGATGTGGCGGCTACAGGCCTACGGGCGAGTTACAATGAGGCTCGAGGCCTGTAGCTGCCTAGAAACAATGGGAAATCCTAAACAGCCAAAACCCTAACCCTAGGAGATGAAGCATCAAAACTATGGGCCTAGTTTGGGTAAATTGGTGTTTCAAATTCCCGGGGTTGTCATTTTGACATACTATCTCCGTTTGACGCACATGATACATCGTGTTAGAATGATCTATCCGAGGAATAAAAATTTGGAACGAGCAGCATTGGTCCATGGACCCATGTTTCTCTCCGTTTTCCCAAAAAACGTCATTTAGGGCCTCAAAACGGCTCTGGAAGTTCAGGACCTGAAAAACTGCTAAAAATAGTAAATTGTGCCGAAACTGAAAAACTGAAAGAGACAATGGTGGAACCCCAAGTGGAATAGGCGGGGACCACTAATATCCACCTGGATCATTCCTCCCCCCTTAGGAACCAATGGTCCCCATTGCGTTAAGTTCCTCCATGAGATGAGGAAATTTCTGCTGAACTTGGTCCCTAGTGAACCACTTTCCTTGGTGCAGGAGTTGGCGGCGACAATACTGATGTCGTTGGATCTTCTAACTGGCGAGTGTTCTTAATTTTCATGTCCATGATACAATCTATGGTGGCCTGTTCCATGCAGTCTGGGTTTAACTCTGTTGGTGTGAGTTGTTCTGCAATGTCCGAAGTGTTCAGTAGAGGTGGGAAGTAAGGACGAAGGCGATCCACATTGAAGACTGGGTGCAGACCAAGGAATGGTGGAATACTAAGCTCGAAAGCATTGTTCCCTACGGCCTTGGTGATGGTGTACGACCCGTATCGGAGCGGGGGAAGCTTGTGGTGAGGTCGATGAGGTGCTAAATACGTAAATGTAACTGTATTTGTCACACCTGGAAGTTGTGTGGCACCGGGTGTTGTTCATGGCGTTGCTTGTACTTAGCATTAGCTCTGTCCAATATGTCATGAACCTATTGGCAGATGTGTTGAATGTGCTCGATGAAGCTATTTGCTTTGTCAATCAGTTTGGACATGAGCTGAATTAACTTGATTAGGCGCAAATGGCATGGCTACGTCAATGGGACATAGTGGCTGGAATCCCAAGCCCACATGAAAGGGGCTATGGCCAATTGAACTTTGGAGAGCCCGGTTATAAATATGTTGTACATAGGGGAGGCTCTTGTCCCATGTGTGAGGATGCTTTGAATTGTACATGCGCAGAATGTGTACAATCATTACGTTGTGACCTCTGTCACGGCCATCTGTTTGGGGATGGAAAGTTGTGGACTTGGTGAGCTTGGTATCCAACATCGACCGGAAATTTGGACAAATGTCTTTGAGGACCCTGCTATCCCTATTTGATATGATAGGCGCGGGATCCCAAAGTGCACCCACACTCGTTCAAAGAAGAGGTTGGTAAACCTGCTTTGTGATATTCTTCTTGCAGGCATATAATGGCCATCTTCGAGAGTCTGTAAATGACCACAAAAACACAGTCATTTCCCTGTTTAGTAGAAAGCGGGCGGAACGCGCAATCCATGGAATGGATTCCCAGGAGTCGACCGAGGGTAGGTAGAGGAGTGGGAGTATATGAGCCTTGCTTCTTGATGGTCGGTTGTAAAATGGCACAGACAGTGAAGTGCGAGGATGCGATGTGCTTCCCGACATCCTTTTGAAGGTTCGGCCAATAGAAATACTTCTGCAGTACTGCTACTATTTTCTCGACCTCGAAATCCACTATTTCTCGACCTCGAAATTCCCGGCAACTCTCGGCTTGTAGTGTGCTTCCCATATCATCTTAGCACGCTCGCTTGAAGGAACACAAAGGTGTCCCATGTGACATAAAAGTGCATCTTGGAGGTGAAAATTTGGAACCTACGTACCCCCGAAAGAGTGCCTTGTAAGTTTGGCCGGGTGCAGGTCCTCTCATGAAAGCGGCGATCGAAGTCTCGTCCACAGGAGTTGAGCACAATGGTGAGCGCCACGATCGGTGATGCATTTGACGTCTGCAACATGATTGAATTGCTACCCTTCTTATACTTGATGTTCAAATGAAGCGTAGCGAGATATGTGAGCCACTTCGATGGCGATCGTGCAGCTTCCCTTGTGTGTGGGTGTGTGTATGGTGTAGGGGCATGGTCTGTGTGGATGATTGTTTCCTTCCCAAAATGTAATGCTTCCATTGTTGACAAGCTTGATAAGGTACATTTCTTTGTCATATATGTGGTACTTATGTTGTGTGAGACAATGTCTCAACTGTGAAATGCCAGCTTTGGATGTCCTTGTTGAGTGAGCTGCCCATGATAGCATAGTCGGGGAGGCATCTGTCTCTATCTCAAATGGCTATTGCAAGTATGGTAAAGTGAGCACTGGGGCAGAACAGAGGCGGTTTTTCAGTTCTGTGAACGCCTTCAGTTGAGGTTCCGACCAAAATTTTTTTTCTCTCGCTCCTCCCTTGGTGACTTGACTCAAGGGCCAAGTGATATGAGAGAATCCCAACACGAACCTCTGATAGAAATTAGCAAGACCCAGAAAGCTGCGAAGCTCTATTATAGTGGTTGGGGCTGGCCAATCCCGAATGACTTGGATCTTGGCTGGATCCACATGCACCCCCCTTTCATCAATAATGTATCCCAGATATTGAACCTGGGTCATGCCAAACGTGCACTTCTCCAAATTGGCACACAACTTGTGTTGCCGCAGTGTTTGGGGGACTTGTCGGATGTGATGAAGGTGCTCTTCCCAAATCTTGCTGAAGATCAGAATGTCATCCAAGTACACCACTACGAATGAGTTGGTGAATGGCCGCAAGATGTCGTCCATCATCCTCATGAAGGTTGCGGGAGCATTCGTCAACCCGAAAGGCATGACCAGCCATTCAAAAAGGCCTTCCTTAGCCTTGAAGGCAGTCTTCCACACATCAGAGGGTTCAATTGGTACCTGGTGATACCCGGACTTCAGGTCGATCTTACTGAAATATTTTGCACCTTGGAGTTGGTCCAGAAGGTCATCAATCCGTGGGATTGGGTACCTATTCCGGACAGTGATCTTGTTCGGCGCCCGATAGTCAATAGCGAGTCTCCACGTCCCATCCTTCTTCTGTACCAACACGATCGGGCTCCCACAGGGCGATGAACTTGGTCTGATGTGACCTTTCTGCAACAGCTCCTGAATCTGCCTCTTGATTTCATCATTTTCCAGAACAGAGCGTCGATAGATCGGTCCATTGGGTAGTGGCGCACCTGGGGTCGGATCAATCGGGTGCTTGACCTGGCAGTGCAGAGGAACCCCTGTGGGTGAGGTGAAGATGTCCCCGTACTCCTCCACGACCTTATCCATTTGTTGTTGTCGTGCAGAGGGGCCCTGTCTGGAGGTCGTGGCCACGGTCTTCTTCTTGCCCTGGGGGCGGATCATCAGGAAAACGAATTTCCTGGTTTGGGAAATGAGCTTACTGCATTGTTTTGCAGTAACCAAAGAGATAGCGGCAGGAGGTGGTACCTCTGGTATCCTGTACAACTTATTTCCCAAAGTAACAATAACAGCACGAGGCCGAGACTCATACACGGCATGACGCTTCCACAAGTATGGTTGTCCTAATAATACATCAGAAACATCAATAGGAGCAACGTCACATAATACCTCATCCGTGAAGGGCTTGATGCTATAGGGAAGGCGACACTGCTGACTGACGCGGAGATCTTGTCCTTGGTGAAGCCACTCGATGGTGTATGGATGTGGGTGAGCTATGGTCGGCAAGCCCAACCGCTTCACGACGTCTGCTGAAATGAGGTTCTTTTGGCTCCCATTGTCGACAATGAACTGTACAGGGGAGCCCTTTACCCACATCTGGGAGTGGAAGAGACGTTCCTCCTCCTCTGGATCTTCCGGTTCCTCCTCCTGGACCTTTGTAGTGGCAACAGTGGCGTTGGGCTCCGCATCAATAATCTGTTCCCTTTTTCATTCCCCTTTTCAGGTTCTGATTCGGAGTCAGAGCATGCATCTGACTCAGAAGCCCTCATCTCGGCCACTAGCGACTGCTTGGCCCGACACTCACTTGTGTTGTGAGTGGAGCTCTTGTGGAACTCACACCACTTTCCCGTGTCCTTCTTTGGCTTTGCGGTGCTATTCTTTTCTTGTGGCTTCGATGAGTTGTCTTTAGCCACCATGCCTTGGCTCGGTCCTTTGTTCTGCGGTTTGGAAGCACCTTTCCCTTGCTTTTGATTCGCAGGTCCAAAGTCTCGCTTCTTCTGCTTGAATTTCTGCTCAATCTTGGCAGCATACCGGTATGCCGTACCAAGCGAGGAGATGTCAAGGAACTCCATTTCCTCCTGAATGTATTTGTGCAGACAGCTGCGATACTTTAGCACCAGATGTTTCTCTGAATCTTTGATACCCAACTTTGTGCGCGGGGTATGGAACAGATTCGTCAGCTCATGCACATCTTGATCCCTTTGTTGTCGCAGCGTGGTCCATTGTATGTACTTGTCCTCATAGCTCCCCACGGGATAGTACTGTTCCTTGACAGCGTCTCGGAAAGAATTCCAAGTTGGTACGGCCGAGAATAGAGAGGGTTCTGTCTGGTCCTTGTTCTCACAGTAGGTTTCCCACCAGTCCTTAACATGGGGGTAGCTTTGAGGAGTGCAAAAATAATCTTCTCCCGGTCTGAAAAGTCATGAACCGAGAAATATCCTTCTAACAGATTCAACCATCTATCTACGGCATCTGCGTCTATTTGACCCTCAAATATGGGAATGTCAAAAGTTACTTGTACCTTAAAAGGAGTCGCGCCTCCAGAGTGGCTGCTGGATGCAGATGCGCCGCCGGTGGGTAGCCGTTGAAGGATCTGAGCAAAGTTATCCATCATCACGTTCCTTTTTCTTTCGAGGGCCTCCTCGAGCAATATTTTGATAGGATCTCCTGCTCCCTCATCTTTCTTTTCGTCCCCCATGGGCGTCCGTCGAGGTTTGCGAGGCTGATCTTGCAAAGGTTCCACCAGATCAAGCCCTAGCTCCTTATAACCCGACCTCGTTGGGGACATGCAAAGAAGGATCGAGAAAAAGCAGACCGCTCTGATACCACTGATCCGGATTTATGCAGGAACGCAACAGAATAAACATATAAACGTAAATACAGAGATGCAGCGGAAATAACACTTCATTTCATTAATATCAAAGAACTGAAATTTGCTTACAGACAGAATGGAAATAAAACTAGCTAGGGCGCTGGTAGCTATCTCTGAGAAGAGATGTGGTGGCTACAGGCCTCTGAACTGAGTTACAATGAGGCTCGAGAGCCTATTTATTATTTAGAAACAATGGGAAATCCTAAACAGCCAAAACCCTAACCCTAGGAGATGAAGCGCCAAAACTATGGGCCCCGTTTGGGTAAATTGGTGTTTCAACTTCCCAGGGGCATAACTTTGGCATACGATCTCCGTTTGACGCATACCATACCTTGTTAGAAAGATCTATCCAAGGACTACAAATTTGGAACGAGCAACATCGGTCCATGGACCCATGTTGCTCTCCGTTTTCCCAAAAAACGTCGTTTAGGGCCTCAAAACGGCTCCGGAAGTTTAGGACCCGAAAAACTGCTAAAAATAGTAAACTGTGCCGAAACTAAAAAACTGAAATAGATAATGGTGGAGCCCCAAGTGGAATAGGCGGGTGACCACCAATATCCACCTGGATCAATTTTCCTAGAAAAAGTGGCATGATCAAGCCAAACTAAATTTGAAACAATAGACATATATCCACCAGCCTTCTCATCAATCTATCAGATCAAACTTCATCACATCAAAATTCATGTCGGTGATGGGATCTGCTCACATCCAAGCCTTCTCGTCAATCTATCATATCAAACTTCATGTCAATAATGGGATCTACTCACATCCATTCAATTACGGCGAGTCTTATTTCCTGGACTATATGCCATTTAATGTGGTGTGGCATATACTACCTACTTTTAGATTTAAATGAATTTAAATCTAACTATAAACAATATATACCACACCCATTAAATAGCAGATAACCCAAAACATAAGCTTTGCTTTCAATTAAGCTAAAAGTGTTGGTTGTTGAAGTGCATATAGTTTGAAAACTAAATCACCACATAGAGATAACGTTACGTGCTCAAGTAACAATTTTTTAATCTTATATAATATGGATGATAGAAATTATGTACAAGAAAATAAAAAAGTATCTGAACTTCAAATAATCGTGAAAACATTTACAACAATCCTCTACATATTTTTATTAATTGATTGATGAGTTAACATATTTCTATTAGGTCATTGGCTAATTGTTAATCCAAATTTTGGGGTCTCTAGAAATTCTCCATCAGTAAATATTGAACATTTATTGCATATGCAAATTGATAGCAAATATAAATTATTAAATGAGTAAAAAAAAATTAGTAAACGTTTTTTTCTTAATGTATTCTTGGATATAAATATTATTTTTCGTGAACAATTGTTTTCTCAATTGATTTATAAAATATATATATCTAGTATAATAATAATAATAACAAATATGGCCAAAATTAAAAATTATGTAAGAAAAATATTTATATATTTACATCAAAGGTGTTCCTATGATGGGTTTGGTTGGATAGATTTGGCCAATAAGATCTATGTATTTTCTTCCTCCTCCCTCCAAATAGAAATTGACACGTGTCACTTTTTTTTTTCATCTATAGTAATGTCCTTTCCTAATAACTCCACTGGTTCCTGCAACACAATAAGGTTGTCGACTAGGACGCCAAGATAGTGGGGTCGGACGAGAAGAAGGAAAGTGACGGTGGTGTCAAGGCAGGTGAAGGCACGAGTTGAGACATTTCATTCCCATGTCGTTCAACATAGGGTCATTCTAGTATAAGTCACTGCACGAAAATCATTCTCTTTTCGATACCTCTAGCAATCCAAAAACTCATAAGGTCCGCAACCCACACTACAGAGTTTTGTCATCGATAAACCCCACCTGCTGAGAAACCCAAATGCCAGACCTTTTTTTTCACTGGCTTCAATTTCACCATCGCTGCAAATGGATATTTCATACTTAGATGTTCACCATTGCTACAAATAGATTTGTTATACTTCGGTATTAATCATTTGTTGCCAGAATCAGTAAAGACGTAGACAAAAGATAAGCCAACAACAGGACCTGGTGAAGCACCGGTTGAATTGGAACAAAATAGATCTATCACCATTAACAAAAGGAAAGGCATGAGTAGAGAAAGAAATATAATCGGGCACGAAGGAATGATGTGAATCATCCTCCCCATGGTATCAAAATTGAGTCGAAAGGCCACAGGGTTTATCAGTCATTGGAGTGATAACTCTTCATTTATTATAAATGAATATTGGAAGCTCCGAAAGAAATAATCCATAAGAAATGAATCAAATTCATTGGTTTTCCTTTGTCTAAATCGTATATGGCATGTAAAATCCCACCTTGGGAAGATTTTGAATATTACAATAAAAAATGACATTAGGGACAATTGCATATCCTTTGAATCGATCAAAAATGTAATATGTTCAATAATTTTGGGTTCGAACTTTTTCTTCTTGAAACTTCGATATGATTTAGAAGTTGAACAAGGGTGTGTCCAAGGCTTTTCTAAAGAATATTTTCCTGAACTTTTTCCATTTCTAAATCAAGCACTTGCCTTTTTGTGTGAAATATCTTCACATGTTGTTGCCTCCAACATTTTTAAAAATTTCGTTCAAGAAAGTTTAGTTTTTGTTATATTTTAAAATTTGGATTTCATGGTGATACTTTTACCAATTCGAAAGGTTCAATCTTAAATTTAGGTGAGTTTCATATCATCTCAAATAACATTAAAGTATTTTGGGGCCGATCATTCCTTTTAAGAAACAACATGATTATCCAATGTTTTGAGCCAAATGCTCCTAATCGATAACACAGTAATGTATAGTTGTGACCAGAAATGTTTAAATGGATAATAAGTTTATTTATTTTTTTATTTTTTATATTTCATTTATTATTAATAATTATTATGTCTTGTTGCAAAATATGATTGAGTGATGAAAGAATAAATTTTATATACTTAGATTATATGAAACATTTACTTTATTTTAATGGTACATACAACCATATATATATAAGAAATCATATATATATATATATATATATATAAGCAATCATATGTGCCATTTATTTCTAGCTCTTACATTTCTCCAAAAAAAAAATTATAATTCTTTATATTTAAAAACAATTATGGCGAGATTCTTAGGTTCTTTCAACGTGAGTTGAGGAAGATATAATTTTGACCTCTTTTATAAGATTGGTTCAAGAAGTTAGGAATGACTATACATAATGAGCCCAAATAAGCTGATTGAAAATACAAGGGATGTGAAGAATGTTCAACATGAACAATACAAGAAAGGGAACTTCGCTAAGGCACTCTTGTTGTAGATGATATTCCCAAATATTATATTCCTTCAGTGTACCTTTGCATTTTTAAAAGCTAGCTTTTAATACTCCAACCGAGCCCAATCAAGCTCTTATATATGTGAATTTTTTTGTCTATTTCTCTATGCAATAGAGAGAGTAATTTAATATATTTGAAACCTATTTTGGTTGCCTGGTTTGTTTTATTAATATTCTACTACATGCTTTTGCATTTATTTGACTACGTGGGACGCGGATACTGGGCGACCAAATTATAGAAAATCGTAGGGTTAGGTTAGGTGATTAAATAAACTACATGGATAGTCGTAAGGTCACGTCATGTGGATACAAGAGTTGAAGTTTCCATATTGTTAGGTTATCTGTGGTATGTGTAAGGTCTAATTGAGTAGCCCCATGTTATAGTTACAATTGGCTCCTATCTATTAATGATACTATGGAGGAATATTATATAATGATATATTTATTTTGGAGTAGCAAATAAATTTTCGCTAACATGAATTGGATCAAGATACACAAAGAGGTTATCGACAAAATTCCTAAACATTAATAATGAATGTTTAAACAATGTGGCATCAACCAATCTACTTTCGTTCCCCTTTATGTACTTATTTTCAAATTGATAATCAGCTAAAATTTCCAAGCATCAGATTTTCTTAGAATTTAAATGTGGTTCTCCAAACAAATTATTTAACCTACTATGGTGAGTTCATAACTCAAACCTATTTCCTATGAGGTAATTCCCCCAAATATTTGAGGCATGTATGAATCCTACTAGCTCCAAATCATGAGTGGCTTAATTCCTTTCATGCTAATTTTGTTTCATGGATTCATTACATATCATATGTCCATTCTACACGAGAACTCCTCCAAGTTCTTATTTACACAAATTAATGCACACAAGGAAGTATTTATTTGGGCTAGTTATCTTCAATATCAGTGCACTTTTTAACAACCTCTTTAAATGTTGAATTTCCTCTTCACAGTTTATGAGACTAGTCAAATTTTTCATCTTTCCTTTATAAGGAAGTAATAGAATGAGGTATCCTTGAAACCAATCTACTGTAATATCCTAATAAACCCATGAAGGCCTTAACTTTGTCAAATTTTTGCATGCTATCCACTCTTCAATTGTTTTAAACTTTGCCATGTATATTGTTATCCCTTCTTCCGAAATGATATGACCCAAATATTTCCCTCGTAAAATGATAACTTACTTAATTTGGCATATAACTATTGCTTTCTAAGTACCTATAGTACCATCCTTAGATGTTTTTTATGCTCTTCCTCATATTTGGAATATATGATAATATCATCTAGAAACACAATTAAAAAATTATCCAAATAGTTTCTAAAGATACCATTCATGAGGCACATAAAACACTTGGCTTATTAGGTAACATGAATGGGGCCACTACGAACAAATAATTACCATATCGAGTTCAACATGTTGTATTTACAATGTTCTCTTTCTTAATTCTTACCTATTTATATCTTGACCTTAGATAAATTTTATAAAATACCTTAGCTCTCATGCGATGGACCAACAAATCATCTATCCACTACAAGGAAAAGACTCTCTAGCGGATGTTTTTGAGGCACCCCTCAGTTTCTAGCAGAGGTTACTAGAGGAGGTTGGCGGGTGGAGGTTTTTGCGGATTTTTTTCATCTGGTGCACTGATCATCCTAAATTGCACCAATGCATTCAACAAGAGAAAGCACCGGTGCGTACAAACATTGGCACATCAGACACTGTGCACTCTGTACACACTCACCCGGTACGTCTTATTACTATAGTGCACCAGTTCTTTACAAACCTTCTGCACTGGTGTGTCGTAAAACCCCACGCCAAAATAGAAACCGCCCGGTGCCATCGTAAGCAACCACACCGTGCACCTATAAAACCCCAGGCACTGGAATAAGGTTAAATAAAAAAAAATACGGCCAAAAAACCGCATTTTCCACTTTTCTCAGTTCTCTATAGCTCTCAAGCACTAGTGCAATTTATCCTTGTTTGAGCCGCCATGACATCGGTGCTCCCATTGCACCCATTACACGCATTGCTGTTGTGCATTTCCCACCAATCTGTAGCTTGAATTTTGCAAAACAGTGGGAAAATTTTCTTTTGAAAATTATATAGCTAATATGCCTCCTCGATGACCAAATGTACAGGTATTTTTTGTGTTTTTCCATAATTAAGCCTTTTATCAGATTAGAATTTCAAATTACCTTAAAATTAACCATTTAAATGAAAAAAAAAATTTGTCGCGTGGTGTGCTCGAGCTGTTCGGCTTGCACCGGTTTGTGGTGCTGCCTGTAAATTTATAGGCTGCATCACAACCGGTGCTAACGGTATCTGCACCGGTTCTGGGGAGGTGCCGAAAGATGCACCGTGTTATTTTAAAAAATTTTAAAATGTATAGTGGGGCTAGTTACCCAGGAACACCATTAACCATGTAGAATACCGAACATGTTGTGCGTTGAATTAAATATCTACTCGGGGGCGGGTATTTTTTTCAGCACATCACATTCCGCATTTTGACAAGGTCAATGGTGCGGCCTAGTAAAAGACCGCATTGTTGACTATGTATTAATGTCAGGAGGTCGGTGCACTGACCGAACTATATGCCCCAAGGCGTAGAGTTTAGTGAGCGCACCGCACTCCTGACACCGTACATAGTCAACAATGCATTGAAAATTTCCAGGTGCACCACCAACGATGCGTTGAATATTTTTTGGTGCATTGCTGCTAGTGTGTGACAAAAAAAGACACATTGGAATTGGTGCATGCTTGTTTTTTATGGTGCGCCAACTAGTTTGTTTTTTTTTTTTCCAAAAGAAAATATATATGTATATTCCTAAATACATGTCTCATTTAATGAACAAATTGTATTTAATATGTCAATCATTTAGAGACATGAAAGGATAGAAGAGGGGGAACAACAGCAACAACAGGCGAACCAGTATAACATGGTTCGCCTATGGGAATCACAAGAGATGGAGAGAGATGCGTACCCTCACCCTATTACAGTAGCTACGCAGGGGCTCCTAAGGCAGGTAGGCCTCCTCAAGTTCTATGAGGAGGCTACTTCCATAAAAGGCCACGGTCTATTTTTGAGACATCTTATCCATAGGTGAAATTCCCACCTACAGGCTTTCTGGGTTGGTCCTCACCAATGGTACACACTCACTGAGGAGGACATATATTTCATTATAGGGTTATCGAGGAGAGGGGTGGATTTTCCCTTGTTCCCAGAGGTTCCAGTTGGCTATGCAGCATGGAGTTAGTTGGTGCACTCCCAAATATACATTAGTGTAGATATATTGTCTCCTTCATATTTTCAGGCCTCCTGAGGTTAGTTATGTATTGGTGCATTTGGTATTCAGGAGGTGAGGTGCCTCTCACTTCTAATTTCGACCATTTCACACAACACCAATGACAGGAAATGCATTAGTTGCTCACTTCTATATTATGTTGATTCTTTAGTACAGGAGCCATGACTTGTCAAGTGGTTTGCCATTTTTTTGTGGTAGTTCTGTACAACCTTAGATAGATGTCATGCTCATGCACAAGGGAGGGTAAAATTCCCTTTTAATTTAGAGCTTTTTTGTTTATTTTTTGAGAGGTTTCCAGAGACGAGGCTTACTTTTGTTTGGCAGTGTTGAGATTGCAACAAGATGATGATCTTAGTGGAAAGAAGTTGCCTTCACTAAGTGGGCCCACAGGCTATTTTTGGCGCAAAGTCTATTTTTAGACTATGTCTATTTTTAGACATATGGATCATATTCTATGAGTTGCAGGATGCTATTTGTGGATGGTTGGTCAAGTTGGAAAAATAGATGGACTTTTATTTTTAGACATATTGGGCAGAATCTATTTTTAGATTGCCAGTCTAAAAATAGATATGTCAAATATTATTAGCTCTTAATAATATTTGGACTAGAAACATTATCTTATTCTCTTGGAGCACTTCAGTTAAGTGCACAGATGTGGCACAGGAGCTGATAGAAGGAATTACGCTATTCCTGAGGGTTATGCGGAGCTATTGCATGGATACTTCAGTTAGAACTCATGTGACATAGTTTGGTGGAGTTGATTGAGGAGTTAATGGAGTTATGTTCAGTTTAATCTAAACATAGTTGAGCTAGTTGTATTTAGTCTAACTGACTAATACACTAGTGAAGAGTGGTGTGAATTAATTATTAATTAATTCACTAATTATAAACTTATTAATCAACTAAAGAATACATCAATTAACTTTAGTGCATGGAAATTTTTAGTGGAGACCAGTGCAGAGATAGGTGAAAAAGCAGGTTAACTATCAATTGTGACTATACTGTTGCATATTTGCAACAACCAGTGATTGGAGAAACCCATGAGGATTGCACAGTACAAGCCAGGTGGTTCAAATTATTTAATGAGCCATGTTATAGCATTGATTATGCAATAGAAGCTGGCTATCAGGTGGCAGAGATTGGAGCATGTGTTTTGCTTTATCTAGCTTGATTAGTGTGTAGCAATTGGAGGTTGTGTTAAGAGCTTGTGAGGAGATTTGTACAATGATTATTACATGATCTCTATGAAATATAATATGCAGATAGTTGGGGGTTTTCAGCTTTAAGCTTTCCCATGAAATATTGTTTTCATATGTGTGATTGTTTATGCTTTTAATGTGCGCATGCGATTGTTTTTTATTTTCACAATTAATGATCAGTGGTAGAAGAGATTCTGTATTTTGCATGAAGTTAAAATAGTGTGTGATCAGGAGAATCTCGGTGAATAATATATCAATTATTCAAATTTATACATGGTATCGGAACAATATTGATCATTGGAGCAATTGCAAAACATTGAAGCGGTTGAGTTTTGAGCTGGTGGAATTCGAATTTGCAGTAGTGTTTTCTTGGTGTCAAAGCTAAGATGTCTTTCAACGGATTGCGATTGGATTATGCCCTTGTTGGTAGCTTGAATTATATTTCATGGAAGGACAGGTTGGAGGCAGTGCTGGATGACAATGGGTTGAAGGAGTTCATAGATGTAGAAATTCCAAAACCTACTTCTAGTGATGCTGCCATACTTGACGCATGGCAAAAGAAGACAGCAACGTGTCGAAGGATTCATTGGAAGGTGTGAAAGATCACATAGTGTCCAGCCTTCATGGTAAGGCTTCTAAATTCTTGATGTGGAAAGATTTGACATATTTATTTCAAAGCAAGAGCGACCAGAGGAAGTTGGCGCTCAAGGATAAACTCAGGAACATAAAAATGGAGAAAGGCGAAATTATGCCCAAGTACCTAACGAAGTTCATCCAATGCAGGGATGAGTTGGGAAGTGTGGGGGTTACTATTGATGACGAGGAATTGGTGAGCTTGGCTCTCCTTGGACTTCCGAATATTTGGCATTCCTATCAGGACTCTATCAATGGTCGAAAAAAATTTCTAGGATGGGAGCGACTTTGGTCAGATCTTGTGCAAGAGGAGATAAGGCGAAGTACCAGGGATGAATCTTCATCAAATAACTCAGATGAAGAAAATTGTGCTTTGACTGCCAAAGAAAGGAAGGGGAAGAGCAAGAAGAATGCTTCTCAATCTGGTGCAAAAGGTAATAAGCAGGACATGTCCAAGGTGAAGTTCTTTCACTGTCACCAACACGGACATTACGCCACTAATTGTTGTAACACCCCCAAGTTCTATGCTTTTCAAATGAGACATTTGAACATAAATCCAAAGGGGAGTGGACCCTAGTGGATGATTATTGTGTGGATGTGCTTAATTTTGTAATTATGAAAAATAAATAAAATATTATGTATGCACTATGACCAGATGAGAACATGAGATCCTATGCCTAATCCATGAGGTGATGGAAAAGGAAAAAAAGACTTTCCCCAAATCTTTCAAAAATCCTTGAAAGAAATTATTTCTAATTTGAATTTTGGGAGAAAAATCTAAATTTCCCCAATGAAGAGGTAGTTGGGAAGGAGTGAAAAAGTGGAAAAAGTGAGGAATTGCTTCATGACTTTAAGAGGCATGATGATGGGAAGGCTGAGCTAAGCAAGAGATAACAGCTGTAAAAGGCGCGGATGCGGGGGTGAAACGAGGCTTGGGGAAAGCAGCACGGCTTAGTAAATTGCTCCCGAGAACGGATTGAGGTAGTACATTGCAACGGAGGATCTGCTCGGGGGGTGAATCCTGGGAGATAAAGAGGATTCTAAGGTTGGGAGGACTGGTCATAGTAGAGGTGTGCATGCATAAATTTGGGGGATATCTGTAAGTCTGTGTTAATCATATCCCTGTTTTATGAAAGTGTGATGTTACATTCCTTTACTCAATTTATGAAATTGTGATATGATATTCCTTTATGCAATTTATGAAATTGTGATGTTGTAGTCTTTTATGAAATTTAGGAAGTTGTGATGTTATAGTACATTATGTAATGTATGCATTGTTATGTTGGGTTGCACTTTTAGAAGGAACTTTATAAATTGACATGTATATATGTATGAGTGTCATACGTTTAGCCTATGGGGAAAACGAAAAGACATAAATGTGTACCAATGTGGACGTAGATAAAGATTGATATATATATTGTTTATATATATATATCTAAACCATGTTGTTATATACATGCACACCATATTTGGGATAAATATATAAATAGAAGGATCTCTGTGATGAGAAGTATAACGGAATGAAATCATGGTATTTAATACCACTGTTAGAAGTAAAGAAATAAGTCAACCTTAATTAATGAAAGGGATTGACCAGAGTATAGAACACAAAGACCAAAACGGTTATTAGATTCTCCACCCACAAATTATATATGTGTATGGGTCGGCATACAAACGTCTAAGATGTAGAATAAAAGTTGTATTTTATAATTGTTATGGGGAGAATAATATATATCGATGCATGTAGATATGTAGAAATATATACACCTTAATATATATGAGGAGGTGGTATAAAGCGCACTTTAAAAGTGTTAGTAGTCCAATGGTATAGGCCTACATATATATGAATAATTATATATATATGTGCATAGATAAAACCATGACATATACGTGGAAGTTAAGAAAGAGGCATTTTAGACTTCTATGGGTATGAGATTGGATATATATATACCTATATAAAAAAAAAAATATATATATATATATATATATATATATATATATATATGCATAGGATTGGTAAAGTGGCACTTTAATTTGATTCCACTTTAGTGAATTCAATAAGTGCATGGGGGAAACTTCGAGAATGAAAATCTATCCTATGGAAATTAACTAAAATTGGAAAAGTTGCTAGTAGAAAATCAATAAAAGAGATTATTTTAAATTTGGTATATATATGGTAACACTTTCAAAAAAGGCTTGAACTTATATATGAATATATATAAATATAGGGATATATATATATATTCATATGTTCATCAAATTAATATTGCTAAGGCTATATATATATCATATATATATATATATATATATATATATCATGGTTACTTATACAGTAAGGTTTGGAAATATATATGATATCTACAAACCTAGTGGATATATATACAGGCTCATGAGAATGTTTGATATGTAAGTAGTAGATGAGTAAGTGGAAATTGTATCCTATAAATAAGGCAGGTATACTGCCATAAAAGAAAAGAGGATTGAAGTACAAGTGTTAATTACAATTAAATGGTTGATTTAGTAATTGGGGAACCATTACATGGAGTTAGGCATGAATGAATGAAGGGATAAATTGAAAATTTCCTGATGACTTACTTAAGGAAGAATATTCTTGTAATAGTGGAAGAATGACGTCCTAATTATCTATTTATAATAAGTTATATTCTCTCATGGAGATAAAGTAGATTTTCAAATTGGTATATTTATGGGTTGCTTTTGTTAGAAAGCATGAAAGACTTATGGGTTGCTTTTGTTAGAAAAAAATAGAATTCTTTTATGCAATAGAAAAGAAGGAATTCTTTTATGACTCAGGAAAAAGTTGAAATACTTTTAGGATTTATGAAATCTTTTCCATTTTAAGCTGATAAGTCTTTGAAAAAGGGGAAACTGTGTCCAATTCATTTTTGGCATTAACAAGTATTGATATTGTAAATGTGATGAATTATAGAAATTACATTTATCACTAGAAAAGGAAACATGAATTCTCACTATAAAATTTTTTGGTGCAAATTTTATTAAAGTTAAATTTCTTGAGTCTTAAATTCAAAGACAGAGAAATGATGTGAAATCATACAGCTACAACCGAGAAAAAAGGATGAGCTGTATTTTGGACTTGGGTGGGGGAAACCCATCAGTTCCAAAAATTGTTCACTTAAGTTTTGAACGAGTGGATACCATTTCATGTGAGAGGTAAGCATGGAATGGTAGAGATTTTTAAGGAATCTAGTTGTTACTAATTAAATTAAGTAACTAACAAAAGAAACAATGAAAAGATACTAGAAGTACAACTATAAAATGAGCAAGGGTAAGCATAACCATGCATATGATCCAATTGTTTTCTCTCATTTATGTGTACTAATGAAAAAGTTGAGAAATTGTTTAGACAAGTGTGTAACAGGAAATTGGGCACTCTGGAAACGAAGAGGAAGAAGGTGAAGATAAATCACCTAGAAAATCCAGAAAAGCTGAGCTGAACCAAGTTGCGTGAGGAAAGAATTTCACTGAAAAACAAGAAAGGATAAGTAGTGTACTAAAAGTGCACTAAACTATTATGAACCTGAACGGTTTGATTTATAACTGAATGTCTTAAGTTATTGAAATGCAGAATGCTGTTGTGAATTATCAATTATATGTACCTGATATTACTTGGCATTGGTATGAATTGTGGACAGAGAAACCAGAATAAAAGATCTTCCATACGGACTTCTTGCAAAGAAGTAGGAAGAAAACCAACTGCATAAGGCATCTGTAAATATAGTGGAGGCAGCAGAGTACTCTGCTGGAAACTAATGGCTTATACATTAGCCCTACCATTGCTTATTAAAATTCCTGATGTATTTCATGTCTCCTTGTTGGAAAAGAAAAAGTTATAAATTTTGTACATGATGCTTCTCACATAATTGATTTGAAATGTGGTCCAGGTGGAACCATAAGAGGAATTTCCTTCCAGAGTCGCTTCAAAGATGAAAGCGAGAAGAAATGGAATTGCGGAAGTGAACAGTAGCTCGGGTAAAGGTGCAGTGGAGCACTTTACTGCTAAAAAGCTACATGGTACAGAGAAGCTCAAATGATGGAAAAGAATTCATAATTATGTTCAAAATCAACTAGTAGATAGTGGTCAACACCGAGGACGGTGTTTATTTTCAGAGGGGGAATATGTAACACCCCCAAGTTCTATGCTTTTCAAATGAGACATTTGAACATAAATCCAAAGGGGAGTGGACCCCAGTGGATGATTATTGTGTGGATGTGGTTAATTTTGTAATTATGAAAAATAAATAAAATATTAGGTATGCACTATGACCAGATGAGAACATGAGATCCTATGCCTAATCCATGAGGTGATGGAAAAGGAAAAAGGACTTTCCCCAAATCTTTCAAAAATCCTTGAAAGAAATTATTTCTAATTTAGATTTTTGAGGAAAAATCTAAATTTCCCCAATGAAGAGGAGTAGTTGGGAAGAGGTGAGAAAAAGCTGGAAAAGCTGAGGAAAAGCTTAAAGTAGCTTTAAAGAGTCCCAGAATGGGAAGCCTAGGCTAAATAGGAATAAAGCATCCTGAAATTCTGGACGCAGAATTGGAAACAGGCTTGGGGAAAGCACAGCTTAAATAAGCTGCTCCAGAACAGATTGAGGGTAGTCTGTTCTGTGGAGGATCTCTGCTCGGGGGTGAATCCTGGGAGATAAAGAGGATTCTAAGGTTGGGAGGACTGGTCATAGTAGAGGTGTGCATGCATAAATTTGGGGGATATCTGTAAGTCTGTGTTAATCATATCCCTGTTTTATGAGAGTGTGATGTTATATTCCTTTACTCAATTTATGAAACTGTGATATGATATTCCTTGATGCAATTTATGAAATTTTGATATTGTAGTCTTTTATGAAATTTAGGAAGTTGTGATGTTATAGTACATTATGTAATGTATGCATTGTTATGTTGGGTTGCACTTTGCAACTGTTAGATGGATTAATGGATTCATTAACCGCGTACAACTACGGCGGTGTATTAGAGACAAAAATGGTTGAGTTGATGGATAAGTACATTGTAATAATGATGGTTGAGATGATGGATTAATTGAGCAGCCAATATAATAACCATGTATAGATATAGATGGCTATCTTCTAAAGAAATATTTAATTCTGTGTGTATAAACAGAAGATGTTAACAAATCGGTACCCACGAACATTAAGTTCCAAATAAATTAATCTATCATAACAATACTGATGGCACAGAATTCACTGTGATCAATAACAGAAAGTAGGGAACAACAACCCTCAGCTGTATCACAATGGGAAGAATTGTGAAAATTAGAAATTTCAGTATTCTATTAAATGTAACGGTACACATATGGAGGTAGCAGTGGAATCCTAACTAAGTACGAGGATTAATAATAGGGATTCTAAACTATCCAGTTCAATATTCTCTCCCTCCATTGGAGTGAAGCAAGAGGGGCTGTTTCCTAGTCCCCCCCTGGAACAGTTGAATCTGTACCAAAAAAATATCACACATGTTGAATATCTATAACAGTCAAATAAGGGGGAAAAAGCCTATTGCCAAATATATTGTGTAATAACAGTCTATGTGAAGGAAGATTGTAGGCATGGGTAAAATACCATGAACAGAGCATCTAGTTACCATCCATAGAACTACTGGGAAAGTAGTGGAGCAATGGTGGTGAACTGCGTAGAGATAGATGTATGCGAGGAGGCATACATCTATACTTCGATGCTGAAACTTTAACATATTGAAAATATTAGCAGGCCGGCAAACTCGGAAGTTTGATTAAGGGCCTAGTGATCCACACACGGAAACACGAGACATGCAAGGTAAAATATGTAGGTATATAAGTCTACTATATGAACTGAGAAGAGGGGAGGTTAAGCCCAAAAATCCTCATGGAAATTCTTGTATTTCAGGGCTGTCTGTAGGTACTGAAAAGAATCTGAACCCCAGATAACAGTCTGCATTGTGGCTGATGCAGTATAAAAATTTTAATTGTTATCGACGCAGAAAGCGGAGAATGTTAAGTTATGTTATATGGGTAGCACTCATCGTAGGGGTGATGAATATAGACCTATTAGGAATATAGACCTTAAGAGAGACCTGTTGAATCTCATTCGGAGTAAAATGAAATAATGTTAGAAGAGGAGTTAAGAATTTTAGGAGGAGTAAACATGAGGATTAGGTATAACGGATGTTATTAAATAATAACATAATCCTATGAAGAAAAAAAAAAATGGGTTTTGGGAGACGTGACAAATGGTATCGGAGCACTGGTTCAAAAATTGGGCAAGATATGTGCTCACAAAAGAACTAGTAAACTGTTATAAATTTTATGAAAATTATTTGATGTTAGTACTACATTTAACAAAATCCATTTTCAGGCCTTCACCTTTCAGATTTTGTTTAGTTGTAGACTTGTTAGCTATGGAGTAGAAACCTCCAGAAACTCTAAACCCAAGGTGGTTTAAATCTGAAGGTACTTAGTCTCCATAGAAATAATGAATATTAACTTACTTCCTATATAATTACAATGGTGAAATTTTATGTTTACATGTAAAGGGAAAGATATATTAGCAGGCCTGAAGTTATAAGACATCATATAAAAAAAAAAAATCAAAGATGTTAGAGTATGTAGGTAGGTTGACATTTCTAGCTTAAAAAGAAACTCTAATTTTCATAAGGGCTATATCTTAGAGTGCATATTATCTCTAGGAATTTATCTCTAATCCTGGAATTAAGCAGCAATTGTCAAAGACTGAATCTACAAATTAGGTATACTACTCAAGGATTATGGAATACATGTATATAGATATATATATATATACCCTGTGGTATATCTGTTCCTACTTATATACTGGAGGAACCTTATAGAGGAACTATAGTTCCAAGGTGCCACTTTAAAAGAAGAAAATTAGGAACAGTTGAATATGAATGTATAAATGGTGCTAGAGAAATAGAAATTCTAATCCCTAAAATTCTGAAATTTATTATAAGTAAATATACTTCAATTCTACCTCTACCTGTAGACATTGAGTTATGAACCATAACCAAGGAGTTAAGTTATGGTTAAGAATTTCTATTCAAGTACTATTATCTACATATATATGATACAAGGAAAAAAATTATGGATTGCAAAAGTATAATAGCCATTATTATTTCCTAAATGAACATATTACTTTAACTTCTACTTTTAACCAGTGAGATAACGATAATAGAAATTGTAAGGTGTATTTACGTTAGGATTTGGAGTAAATCTATGAGTGGTACACTTTTATTTATTTATACTATTGAACATATGCATATGCATTTAAAACAAGCAAAGACATGTTTATATATATATATCCAAACCGAGTATATATATATGTATGCTAACAATGGTGAAGGCTCAGAGCCACGAAGATTAGGTCCATTAAACCTAGACATTGAAATTTTAAAAGTAGCTAATAAATTTAAAAATAAAAATAAAAGGAAGCGGAGGTTACTCTCGAGTAGTTGAAGATCACAAGAATACCGAGAAAGTAGTTGTGACCTCTGTGTTTTTCCCAGACTCGAATCAAATCAAACTCTGTATTTGTTTTGACATTCATTGGTTTGAGGGCAAATCGATGTGGCAGAGCCGTACAACTTACCCTCAGATGCTGGAGGTCTCATTCCGCCATCTCCTACTCCACCGTTTCCCATCACGGAACAGACAATTCTAGCTGGAGGAGTGGATACGCCATTGCGGCCGTGGGTTCAATTCTCGGCGCAGCTACATGTTGCTTCTCCGAGGCTCATGCAGAACCTCCTCCAACTAAAATCACTGAAAAAAACAGCACTTAATCCAAAGGAATGGGTTCAATTCAAATTGGAAGAGACTGCAAGAGTTGGCCACAACACAAACATATACAGGTTTTCATTTGACCCCGATGCTAAACTAGGGCTTCGTGTTGCGTCATGTTTCATTACAAGGGCTCCGTTAGGAACTGACAATGAAGGAAAACCAAAATATGTTATTCGCCCTGGACTTATGGAAACTCCATAAACTAAAAAGATGAGAGTACATCACAGTATGTTTAAATTTTATTTAACGCAGACATACCCTGAAGGAAAAATGAGCCAGCATTTTGCACACCTAAAGCCAGGGGACACACTTGATGTTAAAGGGCCCATTGAAAAGCTTCCATACCATCCTAACATGAAGAAACATATTGTAATGGTTGCGGGAGGAACAGGAATAACCCCCATGCTACAGATTATTGATGCTATTCTTAAAAATCCAGAGGATATCACGAAGGTATCTCTATTATATGCCAATGTATCTCCGGATGATATATTACTTAAAGAGAAGCTGGATTCCCTTATATAAAAGAAATATATGGAAAGCAAATTTTGGTGAGTACGCATATATATGCAGTCATGCCGAAAGCTTGGAAAATTAGATATATGAACATAAGTAAATCGAAAAGTGAAAGAGCAATGCCGTGAGCAAACATCAGTACAGGATATACATCTGCGTGTATCTATCCAAGGATAGGATACAAAAAGCCGTAGATAAAATAATCAGTAATTGTCACAATATACATAACTGAATATATACACGAATTTTCCCAACGGATCAATTAAATCATAACATATAATACATGATTCATATAATGGAAAGGAATCAAAACGTGTAGATAACCTGTGTAACCGTATGGCGGTAAACAAAATTAATGGATTCTGAGCGGTTGAAAACTTATTTCAGCACAAGAAAATCTAACCAGAGAATGGTTAGACTATTCCTAATTATTATGAAAGATTTCGTATGCCAACCTTTAATTATAAACCTTGAAATCTACATTGGTATAAAAAAAAGTTATTGTAGGTTCAACGTAGCTCATCAACATATAACTATCGAATTCATATAATGTATATGCTTGGAAAAAAAAAGATTGAATAAGCCGAGGGTATATGTATATATACAGGTGAATAGGTATCGAGTAGCCCACCAATTGGGGCGTGGTTAAAATCGATTTCGACCTGTGTAAATACATACATATACGTACGGCCATGCGCTTCAAAGCGGAAAAAAAAAAAAACAAACGGGTTCAGAGATATAAAAATCGCGGGTCAAGGTGCTGAAACCCTAGCCTAGGCATGGAGGTGAACGCCGGGCTTGCAGAGCACCATTTGCGCACCTGCATCAACAAGAAAAACGAGCAAATAGGAAGGCGGGATACACCAAGAGAAGTCTGGCGAGTTCGGGTTAAAATAAGAATCTGGAACCCTAGTCCGTATTATCTCCCTCTGCCAGAGATTAGACGGGCACCGCCTTGCTCTAATAAAATCCCAAGGGGGATTGCATCGATCTGACATTGCGTTCAGATCAGCAGGAAGATAATACTATTATATACCCTTCCAGGTACCCAGCCGTCCAGGATTTCATTGCAGTTATGGATTCCAGCACGCCGAGGGATTTGCTCAGGAAGATACGTGTCGGCTGCTCTGAGAGAAACGCTGGTTTCTGACATAGCGCAAGTAATACGCTACTGGAAAGCAGAGGGACTTCGCCGTGCAGAGGAAAAAGGCGGCGAAGTACACTATCTACCTCTGTGCAAACGCCTGTATCGCCCTCGAACCAGGTCGGCGATGTCATAAACCTAAATGCACTATTGCATCGGATTCCATATACCCTGTACATATCAAAACAGGCCGCAGTAAAAATATTAACCCTGCAAAACCAAAGAGGCGGGCGAGTCAATGTGTATAGAATTTATATAAATGGATTATATCTATAGGGTTCTATATATGACTAATGCGCAACTAGATTAAATGTTATATTACATATATACGGTGTGGATTATATATAGAATATAATATGTATTTATATAGATATAGGTTTTCACTACATAGAATCGTAGGCAATTTTAGAAGGAACTTTATAAATTGACATGTATATATGTATGAGTGTCATACGTTTAGCCTATGGGGAAAACGAAAAGAAATAAATGTGTACCAATGTGGACGTAGATAAAGATTGATATATATATTGTTTATATATATATATATCTAAACCATGTTGTTATATACATGCACACCATATTTGGGATAAATATATAAATAGAAGGATCTTTGTGATGAGAATTATAACGGAATGCAATCATGGTATTTAATACCACTGTTAGAAGTAAAGAAATAAGTCAACCTTAATTAATGAAAGGGATTGACCAGAGTATAGAACGCAAAGACCAAAACGGTTATGAGATTCCCCACCCACAAATTATATATGTGTATGGGTCGGCATACAAACGTCTAAGATGTAGAATAAAAGTTGTATTTTATAATTGTTATGGAGAGAATAATATATATCGATGCATGTAGATATATAGAAATATATACACCTTAATATATATGAGGAGGTGGTATAAAGCGCACTTTAAAAGTGTTAGTAGTCCAATGGTATAGGCCTACATATATATGAATAATTATATATGTGCATAGATAAAACCATGACATATACGTTGAAGTTAAGAAAGAGGCATTTTAGACTTCTATGGGTATGAGATTGGATATATATATATATATATATATATATATATATATATATATATATATATATATATATATACCTATATAGAAATATATATATATATATATATATGCATAGGATTGGTAAAGTGGCACTTTAATTTGATTCCACTTTAGGGAATTCAATAAGTGCATGGGGGAAACTTTGAGATTGAAAATCTATCCTATGGAAATTAACTAAAAGTGGAAAAGTTGCTAGTAGAAAATCAATAAAAGAGATTATTTTAAATTTGGAATATATATGGTAACACTTTCAAAAAAGGCTTGAACTTATATATGAATATATATAAATAGAGGGATATATATATATATTCATATGTTCATCAAATTAATATTGCTAAGGCTATATATATATATCATATATATATATATATATCATGGTTACTTATACAATAAGGTTTGGAAATATATATGATATCTACAAACCTAGTGGATATATATACAGGCTCATGAGAATGTTTAAGATGTAAGTAATATATGAATAAGTGGAAATTGTATCCTATAAATAAGGCAGGTGTACTGCCATAAAAGAAAAGAGGATTTAAGTACAAGTGTTAATTTCAATCAAATGGTTGATTTAGTAATTGTGGAACCATTACCTGGAGTTAGGCATGAATGAAGGAAGGGATAAATTGAAAATTTCCTGATGACTTACTTAAGGAAGAATATTCTGGTAATAGTGGAAGAAGAACTTCCTAATTATTTATTTATAATAATTTATATTCTTTCATGGAAATAAAGTATATTTTCAAATTGGTATATTTATGGGTTGCTTTTGTTAGAAAGCATGAAAGATTTATGGGTTGCTTTTGTTAGAAAAAAATAGAATGCTTTTATGCAATAGAAAAGAAGGAATTCTTTTATGACCCAGGAAAAAGTTGAAATACTTTTATGATTTATGAAATCTTTCCCATTTTAAGCTGATGAGTCTGTGAAAAAGGGGAAACTGTGTCAAATTCATTTTTGGCATTAACAAGTATTGATATTGTAAATGTGATGAAATATAGAAATTACATTTATCACTAGAAAAGGAAACAAGAATTCTCACTATAAAATTTTTGGTGAAAATTTTATTAAAGTTAAATTTCTTGAGTCTTAAATTCAAAGACAGAGAAATGATGTGAAATCATACAGCTACAACCGAGGAAAAAAAAAAATATGAGCTGTATTTTGGACTTGGGTGGGGAAAACCCATCAGTTCCAAAATTGTTCACTTAAGTTTTGAACGAGTGGATACCATTTCATGTGAGAGGTAAGCATGGAATGGTAGAGATTATTAAGGAATCTAGTTGTTACTAATTAAATTAAGTAACTAACAAAAGAAATAATGAAAAGATACTAGAAGTACAACTATAAAATGAGCAAGGGTAAGCATAACCATGCATATGATCCAATTGTTTTCTCTCATTTATGTGTACTAATGAAAAAGTTGAGAAATTGTTTAGACAAGTGTGTAACAGGAAATTGGGCACTCTGGAAACGAAGAGGAAAAAGGTGAAGATAAAGCACCTAGAAAAATCCAGAAAAGCTGAGCTGAACCAAGTTGCGTGAGGAAAGAATCTCACTGAAAAACAAGAAAGGATAAGTAGTGTACTAAAAGTGCACTAAACTATTATGAACTTGAACGGTTTGATTTATAATTGAATGTCTTAAGTTATTGAAATGCAGAATGCTGTTGGGAATTATCAATTATATGTACCTGATATTACTTACATTGGTATGAATTGTGGACAGAGAAACCAGAATAAAAGATCTTCCATACAGACTTCTTGCAAAGAAGTAGGAAGAAAACCAACTGCATAAGGCATCTGTAAATATAGTGGAGGCAGGAGAGTACTCTGCTAGAAACTAATGGCATATACATTAGCCCTACCATTGCTTATTAAAATTCCTGATGTATTTCATGTCTCCTTGTTGGAAAAGAAAAAGTTATAAATTTTGTACATGATGCTTCTCACATAATTGATTTGAAATGTGGTCCAGGTGGAACCAGAAGAGGAATTTCCTTCCAGAGTCGCTTCAAAGATGAAAGCGAGAAGAAATGGAATTGCGGAAGGGAACAGTAGCTCGGGTAAAGGTGCAGTGGAGCACTTTACTGCTAAAAAGCTACATGGCACAGAGAAGCTCAAATGATGGAAAAGCATTCATAATTATGTTCAAAATCAACTAGTAGATAGTTGTCAACACCGAGGACGGTGTTTATTTTCAGAGGGGGAATATGTAACACCCCGAAGTTCTATGCTTTTCAAATTAGACATGTGAACATACATCCATAGGGGAGTGCACCCCAATGGATAATTATTATGTGGATATGGTAAAATACTTAATTATGAAAAATAAATAAAATATTATGCATGCACTATGACCAGATGAGAAAATGAGATCATATGCCTAATCCATGAGGTGATGGAAAAGGAAAAAAAGACTTTCCCCAAATCTTTCAAAAATCCTTGAAAGAAATTATTTCTAATTTAGATTTTTGAGGAAAAATCTAAATTTCCCCAATGAAGAGGAGGAGTTGGGAAGAGGTGAGAAAAATCTGGAAAAGCTGAGGAAAAGCTTAAAGCAGCTTTAAAGAGTCCCAGAATGGGAAGCCTAGGCTAAACAGGAATAAAGCATCCTGAAATTCTGGACGCAGAATTGGAAACAGGCTTGGGGAAAGCACAGCTTAAATAAGCTACTCCAGAACAGATTGAGGCTAGTCTGTTCTGGGGAGGATCTCTGCTCGGGGGTGAATCCTGGGAGATAAAGAGGATTCTAAGGTTGGGAGGACTGGTCATAATAGAGGTGTGCATGCATAAATTTGGAGATATCTGTAAGTCTGTATTAAATATATTCCTTTATGGGTGATGAAATTGTGCTGTTCTAGTCCTTTATGCAATTTATGAAATTATGATGTTCTATTCCTTTATTCAATTTATGAAATTGTGATATTATATTCCTTTATATGAAATTGTGATGTTATAGTACATTATGGAATGTATGAATTGTTATGTTATGTTGCATTTTGCAACTGTTAGAGGGATTAATGGTGCAGTAACTTATGTAATTGCAACTACAGCTATTGACATTAGAGACAAATGGTAGGGTGTAGAGATGAGTACATTGAAATAATGAGGTTGAGATGATAGATTTATTGAGCAGCCAATATAATAACTATGTATAGGTATAGATGGCTATCTTCTAAAGGAGTATTTAATTCTGTGTGTATAAACAGAAGCTGTTAATAAACCCGTACCCATGAACATTAAGTTCCAAATAAATTAATCTATCATAACAATACCGATGGCACAGAAGTCACTGTGATCAATAACAGAAGGTAGGGAACAACAACCCTCAGCTGTGTCACAATGGAAAGAATTGTAAAAATTTAGAATTTACAGTATTCTATTAAAGGTAATGGTACACATATGGAGGTAGCAGTTGAATCCTAACTAAGTATGAGGATTAATAATAGGGATTCTAAACTATCCAGTTCAATATTCTCTCTCTCCATTGGAGTGAAGTAAGAGGAGTTGTCTCCTAGTTCCCCCTGGAACGGTTGAATCTGTACCAAAAATATCCCACATGTTGAATGTCTATAACAGTCCAATAAGGGGGAAAAAGCCTATTGCAAGATCTATTGTGTAATAACAGTCTGTGTGAAGGAAGATTGTAAGTATGTATAAAATACCATGAACATAGCATCTGGTTACCATCCATAGAACTACTAGGAAAGTAGTGGAGCAATGGAGGTGAACTACGTAGAGATAGATGTATGCGAGGAGGCCTACATCTATACTTCGTTGCTGAAACTTTAACATATTGAACATATTAGCAGGCCGACAAACTGGGAAGTTTGATTAAGGGCCTAGTGATCATCCTGCACAGAAAAACCTGAGACATGCAAGGTAAAATATGTAGGTATATAAGTCTACTATATGAACTGAGAAGAGGGGAGGTTAAGCCCAAAAATCCTCATGGAAATTCTTGTATTTCAGGGCTGTCTGTAGGTACTGAAAAGAATCTGAACCCCAGATAACAGTCTGCATTGTGGCTGATGCAGTATAAAAATTTTAATTGTTATCGACGCAGAAAGCGGAGAATGTTAAGTTATGTTATATGGGTAGCACTCATCGTAGGGGTGATGAATATAGACCTATTAGGAATATAGACCTTAAGAGAGACCTGTTGAATCTCATTCGGAGTAAAATGAAATAATGTTAGAAGAGGAGTTAAGAATTTTAGGAGGAGTAAACATGAGGATTAGGTATAACGGATGTTATTAAATAATAACATAATCCTATGAAGAAAAAAAAAAAGGGGGTTTTGGGAGACGTGACAATTGTCCACAGAAGAAGAAAAATACACAGGCTGCTAGATCTGCAGCTGGAGAGGCCTTAGCCTCGCAGTTTGAGATGGATTTTTCACTGATCGCATGCTTGGTCTCAAGTGTGATGGGTTCAGTCTGGTTTCTTGACAGTGGTGCGTCTTTTCACATGACAGGAGATTGAGATTTGTTTACTGATTTGGATGAGAAAGATCTTGGAGTGCACATCGAGATGCGTGATGATGGTTGATACAGTGCGACCGGTATCGGTACCATTTCCTTTGAGAGGGATTCTGGTAAACCCTTCGTATTGAAGGAAGTGATGCATGTTCCAGGATTGAAGAAGAATCTTATCTCTGTGGCAGTGTTAGAAGACAAGGGATATGATGTTGTCTTTAGAGAGGGGAAGGCTTTCCTGCGTAGTAAGGCAACTGGTGAGACCCGGAGGATAGGGGTTCGAGTTAATAACCTTTATCAATTGTAGGTAGATGGCTGCGTAGTAATGGAAAGCAAGGCAGAACGAGTGGTGAGCCGGGGTGATGGCGAGTTATGGCACCGGAGATTGGGCCACCTTCACCATGGAGCTTTGAAGATACTACAATAGATTTCCACTGGGCTTCCTAAGGGTACTCTTGCACAATCAGATCAATGCAAGGGATGTACCTTGGGAAAATTTGTGAAGGCCACCTTTCACGAGCAGGATAGTCGCGCCACGACGATCCTTGAGAGAATTCACACAGACGTGTGTGGACCTTTCTCAGTAGCTTCGACAACAAAGCACAAGTACTATGTGATATTTGTTGATGATTTTTCTCGTAAGTGCTGGATCTTCTTCATGCAGAAGAAGAGCGAGACATACTCAAAGTTCTGTGAGTTCAAGACACTGGTCGAGAAATAATCGGGGAAGCAGGTGAAGGCTCCTAGGAGCGATAATGGTGGTGAATTCATCTATGGCGAATTCAAGGACTTTTGCAGTGCAAAAGGAATTCGAAGAGAGCTCATAGCACCTCATAACCCACAACAGAATGGGATTGCGGAGCGAAAGAACAGAATGATCGTGGGTGCTGCACGAGCGATGTTTCATGATCAGGGCCTTCCCGTACACTTTTGGGCTGAGGCATGCAATACTACAGTATATGTGCAGAACCATTGTCCTCACATGATACTTGGCATGAGTACACCCGAGGAGGAATTTTCTGGTAAGAGGCCTGATATTTCCCATTTGAGGATTTTTGGTTCACCTGTTCACATTCATGTGACGAAGGATGCCAGGAAGAAGCTGGAGCCAACCGTAGAGGTTGGGATATTTTTGGGGTACACTGATACACCCCACAACTATCATGTGTATTTTCCAGAAAGTCACAAGACTGTTGTGCGATGGGATATCAAATTTCATGAGGAGAAAGCCATGAAGTGTTCACTTGAGAGGGAGCCACACTTGAATGCAGATGAGGAGCTATTAGTTCCTAAGGATGAGTCTCAGGATGTGGATTAGCCAAAAGATTAGGTTCATGGAGTGGAAGAGACCACTCAAGCAACGCCAACCATCAGAGGGCGGAAGCACACTACAGAAGCTAAGCGACTGTCTCAAGATGCAGAGAAGGTTGTAGGAGCACCTAAATCAAAGCATAGATAGAGATAGTCAGCTGAACAGTATACTGGATACATGGCTCTTATGAGCAAGTGTATCGTGACAAAGCCATCCTCTTTCGAGGAAGCTATGGAGGATCCCGCATGGGTAGATGCCATGGTGGAAGAGTATGATTCGATTGTCAGAAACAGTGCATGGGAGATTGTCCCAAGGCCGGAGGGGATCGATTATGAGGAAACCTTTGCACCTGTCGCAAGGTATTCTTCCATATAGACGATTATTTCTCTCTCAGCACAGATGGGGTGGAATATTCATCAGATGGATGTGAAGACTGCGTTCCTCAACGGGGTGATTGAGGAGGAGGTGTACATAGAGCAGCTTGAAGGTTTCGAGATCTTCAGCAGCGAGTCCCATGTGTGCACCTCGTACTTGTACACACGGATAGACAGTTATTTCACTAGACTTGGATTCTCCAAGAGTGAGGCGAATCCGAACCTATACCAGATTGTGGTGGAGGGTAAGTTGTTGATCATTGTACTTTATGTAGATGATTTTATTTTGACAGGTGATGAACTATTGATACACTCATGCAAGGTTGATCTTGCAAAGGATTTTGATATGAAGGACTTGGGCCTCCTTCATTATTTCCTAGGATTGGAAATTTGGCAGCGCAGTGATGGATTGTTTGTTTCTCAAGGCAAGTATGCCCGGGAGATACTGGAGAAGTTCAACATGCATGGCTGCAAGCCTGTTGATACTCCTCTTCCTGGTGGATGGAGGAAGGAGGATGCTACTTCAATGGAGGTAGTGGATGCCACTATTTATCGACAGTTGGTGGGGTCACTTATGTATCTGGTCAATACAGGACCCGACATATGCTATGCTGTTAACCAGCTTTCCCAAGCTATGGTTAAGCCTACCAAGATCTACTGGAAGGCAGGCAAGCATTTATTGAGACATCTCATAGGCACATCGGGATATGGATTATGGTACAGACAGTCGGATGAGGTGAGGCTATGTGGCTTCACGGATGTAGATTGGGTAGGGAGCCCAATAGACAGAAAGAGCACATCTGGAGGGATTTTCAGTATCGGGTCGACAGTAGTTTCTTGGTACAGCAAGAATCAGAGATCCGTGGCACTCAGTTTAGTGGAGGCCGAGTATATGGTAGCGAGTTTGGCTGCATGCGAGGCTATATGGATGAGGAAGATCCTGGTCGGGTTGTTCGGTTCACACTTAGATCCTACTGTGATTTATTGTGATAATCAGAGTTGCATTAAACTCTCGGTTAATCCAGTATTTCATGATAGATCTAAAAACATTGACATCCGGTATCATAATATCAAATATTGTGTGCAGCAGAAGATCGTGTTACTTTCCTACATTCCCACGGAGGATTAGGATGTTGATATCTTGACGAAGGTGCTCGCCAGGAGAAAATTCGAATACCATAGAGGCAGGATAGGGGTGGTAGATAATCCTTATCTTGTTGAGAGGGAGTGTTGAGATTGCAACAAGATGATGAGCTTAGTGGAAAGAAGTCGCCTTCACTAAGTGGGCCCGCAGGCTATTTTTGGCGCAAAGTCTATTTTTAGACATATGGATCATGTTCTATGAGTTGCAGGATGCTGTTTGTGGATGGTTGGTCAAGTTGGAAAAAATAGATGGACTTCTATTTTTAGACATATTGGGCGGAATCTATTTTTAGATTTCCAGTCTAAAAATAGATATGTCGAATATTATTAGCTTTTAATAATATTTGGACTCTAAACATTATCTTATTCTCTTGGAGCACTTCAGTTAAGTGCACAGATGTGGCACAGGAGCTGACAGAAGGAATTACGCTATTCCCGAGGGTTATTTGGAGCTATTGCATGGATACTTCAGTTAGAACTCATGTGACAGAGTTTGGTGGAGTTGATTGAGGAGTTAATGGAGTTGTGTTCAGTTTAACTAATCTAAACATAGTTGAGCTAGTTGTATTCAGTCTAACTGATTAATACACTAGTGAAGAGTGGTGTGAATTAATTATTAATTAATTCAATAATTATAAACTCATTAATCAACTAAAGAATACATCAGTTAACTTCAGTGCATGGACAGTTTCAGTGGAGACCAATGCAGAGATAGGTGAAAGAGCAGGTTAACTATTAGTTGTGACTATACTATTGCTTATTTGCAACAACTAGCGATTGGAGAAGCCCATGAGGATTGTGCAGTACAAGCCAGGTGGTTCAAGTTATTTAATGAGCCATCCTACAACATTGATTACGCAATAGAGGCTGGCTATCAGGTGGCAGAGATTGGAGCATGTGTTTTGCTAGATCTAGCTTGATTAGTGTGTAGCAATTGGAGTTTGTGCTAAGAGCTTATGAGGAGCTTTGTACAATGATTGTTACATGATCTCTATGACATATAATATACAGATAGTTGGGGGTTTTCAGCTTTAAACTTTCCCTTGAAACATTGTATTCATATGTGTGATTGTTTATGGTTTTAATGTGCGCATGCGATTGTTTTTTATTTCCGCAATTAATGATCAATGGTAGAAGAGATTCTGTATTGTGCATGAAGTTAAAATAGTGTGTGATCAGGAGAATCTCGGTGAATAATATATCAGTTATTCAAATTTCTACAGGCAGCCTCGTAGGTTAATGTTCGAGGCATGGATGCACATGTGGGGGCAGATGATGCCCAAGAGGGGCAAGGCTATGTTTCCAGCGAGGATATCACATGATGCACTAGAGTTGCTAGCTAGTGTTCATGAGCATCCCTTCATTATGGTCCCTTTTCCTTATGTTGGTTTGGATTGGAAAGGGTGTGCCAACATCCTCTTAACAGATGATGAGCCGCCTGATGATAGAGGTAATATCACTATTTTATTTAAATTTATTCTAACATGTTCTTTAACTTGTTTTTATTAAATTTTGTAATGAAATTGTCTAATTATTTTTGTGTACTTATATATATTTTGCAGACATTGGGTCTTTTGATGGCGAGGACATGCTAGCACCACCACATGCTCCAGGTGTGGATCTTGATGACGATCAGGGTATGCCAGATGTTGAGGATCATTAGGAGGCCAATGTAGAGGGACCTACTCCTGTTGGTGTGCCGATAATGCCTTTTTCTAAGCGCGGTAGGATTGATAGTATATACAGGATGGAGTTGGGTGACCAACTCACTGCATTGATTGTTGAGGCGAGCATCAGACCCGCTACTATAAGAGACATACAGGCCGATGGTAGGCTATTACATATGTGGAGAGGCATGTCGTGTGACATGTATAGCCTGATGCGAGATGTCTTAAGAGCTATGACCTTAGTTACGTGGTTGAGGAGGACCATTGCACGTTATAGGCATGGTCGAGATGCATCACATGATCAATAGTCTACGAGTAACGACGCATCATCTGATGATCGTTCACCTCGCACCATGCCAGATGAGCAGTCTCCACTAGCATCGAGCAGCAGTCATCATGGAGAGCAGGCTGGACCATCGGTCATATCCAGTCAGCAGCCTGTAGCATCCAACAGTACTCATGATCATGAGCAGGCTGGACCATCGACTGTCGAGGCTGCACTATTGATTGAGTAGGCCTCGACTAGTATTGCTATTGATGAGTTGATCCATGACATTTATATTACAGTGGTATATTTTTGACATTATTCAGTTATATATATATATATATATATGGTCCATGTATTTTATGTTCATCTTGCAGTTGTACTTAATTTACATGTTGGTGATCATCATGATGTGTATATTGTTAGGTCATGTTAGATATGTTCATTTAATGTGAAACTTGCAGATAGATGTGTATGTGATAGCATTTATTTGACATGAGATGTATATTTGATGTTTGTGTTGTGATGATGTTATACAATGCTAATTGTGTTTTGTTAGATGATCATGATCACAATGATGTTAGTTAATTTGAATGTGTTTTTTAGTCAAATATGATGTTTATATGATGGTTATCATGATCGTGATGTTTATTAATTAATTTAATATGAAATGACCATGATATTTATTAAATATTAGGCCGTGATTGTAATTGAAATTTTAATTTTAATTGTAATTGTAATATTTAATTTATTGTGAAATGATTGTAATTGTAATTGTATATATGAAAAATTGTAAAATTTTAATTCTAATTCTAATTGTATGTAAAATTCTAAAATTGTAATTGTATTTGTAATTGTAATTTAATTGTAATTGTATGTAAAATATTTGTAAAATTTTAATTCTAATTCTAATTCTAATTGTATATAAAATATTTGTAAAATTTTAATTTTATTACTGTGAAATGATTGTAATTGTAATTGTATGTAAAATTATAAAATTGTAATTCTAATTCTAATTCTAATTGTATGTGAAATTGTAAAATTGTAATTGTAATTGTACGTAAAATATTTGTAAAATTTTAATTGTATTAATGTGAAAATTTGAATTCTTAAATGATTTTATTAAAAATTTTAAATTTGTAAAATTGGAAATAATTGTAAAATAATAAATCTAGAATAATATGAATTTTTGTAACATAATAAAGTTTAGAAAATAATGCAAATAAATTCATGCACTTTAGAATTATCATTATTTTATTATGATCTTAAATACAAAAAAAGAAATTTATACAGTATGTCATTTTTATTGAGATCAACATAATTGCAAATTATCAAGTGAAATATTGATTTTAACATTAATTCAAAATACATATTATAATTTTTCGAAGAAAAAGAGTCTTATAATGTATAAGGTAATTAAGTCTTGTTCTTTATAATAACCCATCTTAAAAAGTATAAATATTGAAGAATTAATAACACATGTACCATTTAACATGTACTAATTCCATTGAACATATTTTAGAAGAATTTGAGTATATTACCATTGTGTTGCCTCTTATGGATGCTAATTCCATGAACAAATTTTAGAAGAATTGGAGTGTCAAGAATGAAATAGACAAAAAAAAAACATTTTTGGACTATTTTGCATTTTATTAAAAGGTTTTTGAGATTTTTTATGGGGTTTATGGGTTCATGGGATAGTAGACAGTACCGACCCTGCCGTATTGGTAATTCAACTGATTTTTTCCTAGGAGTGATATGACCGAATTTTGTAGCTATTCATTTAACAAAGAACCCATATATTTTGAGAATATGATTGAAGACTCTTGTCATATACTTGAGAACTATTCCATTTCTTCACCATATTAGCACAAAACAAAAAGAATAATTTATTTCACCATAATAGCACACGACTTTCAAAAAAGAAAACACTCCATTCTGTGTTTCGAGGTATTTTATGCAAATGATAGGCATTTCTATGGAGTTTTATCCATATTCTGCAAGTTAATGAGGGTTGGAGGGAGCTTACAATCCTGTATCTGTTAGTAAATGCACCCTTCGGTAGAACCAAAGAAAATTCAGGTAGATTCCTCAGCGAAGTAGACTGGCCATAATCAATTCCTTCGAGACCTCAATAGAAGAAATAGATATGCATGTCAGAGGCCCCTGTTGGCACCTTTTCTTGTTGAAGGTTGTGGAAAGGTTCGAGTTTCTTTTTTTGAAAGAAGAAGAGTGGTAGTTTTGAAAAGAAATGGCCCAAATATTTTCACAGCAAAATGTACATTTCCAACATGTCTAAAAACTAAAATATTTCCAACTTCAATAAACTACTCAGAAACAAAACGTTCACAACCATTTGTGAAAACTGCCCACGTCTTAGCATAGCACAGGTTAACATGCCATAGTTGCCCACTTGGGCCTTGTAGTATTGCATCTTTACAAGCCCCACATTGCATTCTCTCCACATAATCAGTGGGGACCTCCTGCATAAACAAAATGCATTGGAAGAATAGTTATTTCCATCAAGAATTTATCCAATTCTAATTCGCAATTCTAATTCTAATTGTAATTCTCAAGAATAAACAAAATTCTAATTCTAATTGCATATTTCCATCAAGAATAAACAAAATTATAATTCTCAATTTCTATGGTTGGAGTTCACTAAATTTTGGTGCACACACCTAAAAGTAATTTTGGTGCCTTAACCACAAATCGATGCTAATGTACATATAACCGCATCGGTGCGTTTTAGTTAATGTGCACTGGTGCTGTGTTACCAATGGAGACACTGGTGCGGTTCTATTAAGTGACGCACTGGTGACGAATAACCGCAAATAAAAAAAAACGCAACTCTATTTTCTTTAATAGAAAATAAAAGTGGTAAATTGAAAAATGGGTAGAAAAATATTTTCGAAAATCTAATTTCATAAAACAATTATTTAAATACTAAACACTTTTCATGATTTCACTATTTTTGCAAAATTTTCAACCAGAGATTTGCAAGAGACATACCTGGAGCAAGAGAGCAAGAGAGCACTGTGGAGAAGTGAAATATGTTCGAACAGAAGTATTTATAATCATAATTCCAAACCTCTGGTGATTCAAACCCTGTAGCATAGAATTTCAAACGATCTCGTGATTAAATTTGATTTTTTTTTACGTTTTTTGCAGTTTTTTTACGAAGTAAGAAAAAAAATTTCAATTTGTTTTTCATTTTCAGAAACAAAAAGAAAAAATCCATTTTTACACTAAACCCTTCATTCTTTTTTTTTCTGCTCTTTCTTCTCCTTTTTTCTTTGATTTCAAAATTATGAATTTTCATTTTAGATTGGCATCCAACCCACGGGATGACTTGCATAGTTGGATCCTAATCCATGTTGGAAGTTGCGTGAATTTTTTTATTTTATTTTTATTTTTTTTATCTGTGCGCCATGTGTAACCTAGCGCACCACTAAAGTAATGTGTAATAATAATTTAAAAACTTTTTTTTTTAATCAATGCTCTAGGTTACACATCGGTGCACCGTAAAATAGGGCACCGATGCGCTAGGGTACGCAGGGCAGACCGATAACGTGTTATTTCATTATGGCGCACCGCAAATGTGTTGTTTCACAAAAAAATATTTTATTGTGTTAATCAGTGCACCATGTAACATATAATGCACTGCACTGGGTTTCCTAGTTGACAGAGAGCACCGTATGGTGGTCCCTTGTTTGTGTGAGGCGTTTATACTACAAAAACTAACACTGGACAATTTTTATTATTTTCTTTGTGCTAATCGATGCGATGGTTAACATGTAATGCATCGGTGCTCCTTGTTGACATAGAGCTCTGTACGATTTATTATACTCTTTGTGCAGTGCGTTTATAAGACCCCCACGCATGAAAGTCGGTGCGTATAGCATGAATGGCACATCGGTTTCTTAAGAGGGATTTTTTTAACCTGAAAATTTGACAATTTATTTATAAATATATTAATGAATTTTATGGTACAGGTTTCAGATTGATAAAGAAATGACTGACAAGAGATCAAGTAACAAAAATACTGATAACATATTAAGAAAAGAAAAAAAGGAAAGTTCTTTGTAAATTCTACAAAAAATATTATTTTTAAACTATATGTAAGTTTAACTAATATGTATTGTTTAATGTGTATCATGCAAAGCCACAAAATGACGAAGCTCGATAAGATTATTTATGATTTAGGACCAGAAGAGCGTAAAAGCTTGATGGAAAAATTGCAGAAGGATGAATAAGGTGAATGAAAAAATACTATCGATCCAATATCAGTTTATTTTTTTATTTTTCATTAATAATATACTTAAAATTATTAGATAACATGCGTAAAACAATATATTAATTCACACCCATTTAATGTTCTACAGGGACCAACAACTCAGAAAAGGAATGATGTTCTAAGAAAAAAAAAACATAGAACATGAAAATGAAAATGGATTTCTCCTTAGCTCATCTAGAGTGGTGCTGGAGGTTAATGAAAGGGGAAAAAAAATTTACAAAAGTTTGAGGGATCTAGTGCAACGAATGTATAGACGTTCTTTCCACTTACAATACAAAAATAAATCCAATGATTCCAAGAACCAAATTTTATCTAAACTATAGGAATATTTTCTAGAGAATTGATCAATGAGACATGTTAGACTTTTAATAGAAAAAAACGTACAACAACAAGAAAGAAGTAATGGAAAAGTAATATTCCTTTAAATATTTATATAGAATTATTTATAAATATCACTTTTGTTATATTTACTTTTCATATATCAATATAAAAGTTAAATAGTTTATTTTCATGTTAAATTTTTAGGAAGATTATGAAAATATCAAAAGAGGAATGAGCTGATATCATAAATATGCTAGTAGGAATGTCCAAAAATGTGTACAAGGAGATGGCCAAAGAAATTATCAATATTGCATCGCAAGATGAGCCATCTCAACAACAACGTGCTTCAAATGTAATATGTAATCATTGAATTTTTCGATCATTAGGTACAATAAATAAACAGTTTAGCATTAAATATTAATTTTCAAGTATTTTCATGCAGAAAAGAAAAGAAAATGGAACCCATTCAATACATAAAACAGGACGACAAGGAAGAAAAGGGTTGATATTTAAGTTTGTGAGTAATTGTTACTTCCTTATAACAACTTAACTAGATTTAATTTTTTTATTTTTAAGTTGTTTTACAAAAATCATCATTGAATTTCTTCAAACAGGTGCTAACATACAAAGAATAACCATCAGACGAATTGATTGAAATTGGGTTAAATATGGGTTGTGAGTATATGTTGGCATATCAGAAATTAATTGTGGAATTTGTAAGCATCTATCGATCTTGTTTTACTTAGCTCCATCTATAATTAATAGAACAAAAAAATATTTTATATTAAATATATGATTTTTTATGGGGTATAAAACTTGCAAGAAAAAAAGTATGGAACTGCGCCAACAGATGAAATCTTGAAAGATGGCATGGTACATGGTTTTGAAAGAGTGTGTATAGTTTATGAGTAAATTTTTGCTATGGTACGCCATTTGTTTTTTATTTACATTGATGTATATTATTTAGTATTGCAATCTTCATTATTCTCACCAATGTATATACACTCATTACAGTTTATTTTTATGTTTGTAGATGGAAGGTGAAGAAGAAGAAAACAATCAACACCGTGAACAAAACATTCCTGAAAATAACCCAAGTCATGGAAGTAGAGCAGTGACAACAGTTCAAGCGAAGAATGATGATCACTATGTTTGGATATCAAAGCAAGGCATTGTATTTTCGAAATATTTGTCTATTAAATCAGACATTTTGTTTAATGATGGACATAGTGTCCCAATTGAAAGACAAAGGGATACCAATAACTGTCCCATTTTGTATGAAAAAGACTGTCTTATATATATATATATATATATATATATATATATATGTTTTAATTTATTCTATTGTGTTCTCCATTGTCGTTCTGAAATGTAACACCACTGATTAAATTTATGGATGATTAAATATTATAATGAAGAGATGTGAAATTTTATGATATGATATACAAAATTAATCCAAACATCACATTCAAATGCACTAATAAATATTTAATTCAGATGAATACTGTTATAAGATATATATGTGTTGACTTTTGATGAATAATTAATTTTAAAAAATCACAATAGTTATGATATGATATAACAAATTAATCCAAACATCACATTCAACTGCATTAATAAAAATTTAATTAATATGAATATTGTTATAAGGTGTGTCGACTTTTGATGAATAATGAATTTTTAAAAAATCACAATAATTGCATTGTCACAAGTTGATGTTTCTAAAAAATAGAAAATGAACACCGGTGCGTGCTAGTTACTGTACACCAGTGCGTTTGTATGATGTAGTGCACTGGTGCGTTTTTACAACCTATGGGCACCGCACAAATACCAAAACCAATTAAAAATCTCGGTGCGTTTGTGTGGTACTGCGCACCTGTGCATTTATGTGGGACTATGCATCGATGCATTTGTATCACCTATGGGCATCACAAAAATACCAATACCAATTATAAATCTCGATGCATTTGTTGGATATGGAGCATCGGTGCGTTTCTATAAGTCTATGTACGTGTGAGTTGAGACGACCTATGAGCACCGCATAAATCCCAAGACCAGTTAGAATGGACATATGCGTTGTATCACCAACATTGCACCCAGTGCAGTTTTATACCTTGACAGCTCGATGCAGGCACCTTCGACTGCCCCGGTGCCACTGTGTAGATGACACGTACCGGTATGTTGAAAACTTAGTAGCGCACCGATGAAAAAAACATCCGTAATAACCTCCAACCGCCCAGTCTTTTTAGTTTTGTTGAATTTTCGTTAAAAGCTCTGCCAAAAGCTCCGTAACCATAAACAGATGTTGTAGCAAATGGTTTTTTGACAATTTTGGCCAATTTTATAACACTTAAAACCTCCTTTATAAACTCCACTAGAGGGTCTTTTCCTTGTAGTGATCTTAAAAATGGGTACTTATTCTTCACTGTGACCTTATTGAACTAACATAACTCAATACACAACTTAATGTACCATCCTTCATTTTAACAAATAATACTGGTGCACCTAATAATGATACAATTTGGAATATATACCATTTTCTTAAGATCTCTTCTAGCTACATGTCTAACTCCTTCAATTTAGGTGTGCTCATCTTGTATGGTGTTTTGGATATCAGTGCAGTTGTAACAACCCCTGGTTGATTTCTCATGTAAATAAAATAAGAACATGGTCATGGGACATGTATTCCAAGCTGTATTATTAGAAAAACATCCTAGTGGATCTTAATTTCAGTTAATTTATGGTTATTGAAATTGGCAAAGGCAATGGAAAAGGAAAAGAGGAAATAAATGGAATTTACTTATGAAAATAAATGAAAATAGGAGAAAAGGGAGATGAAATTTCACATATTTGCATGAGAGGGAAATTGAAGGAAAATGAAAACGATAGAGGTCTTTATGATAAAAAGGCTTCTAAGGATCAGTTTGTAGAATTTTTTCAGTTCAGTTTTGGATCTCTCTCTATTCTCTCTCTCCCATATTCTTGCACACTTAGATAAATCTTGGAGCATGCTTGGAGCACTCTATTTTTCATTGGACTTGGGAAAAGAATGAAAATGAAAGTGAGAAAGTGTAAGGGAACAATGGGATCAGTAGCTACAATGGGATTTCTTTGTAGGTATCAAGTTCCATGTATGATTTCCTTGCTAGTTTTGGTATGCATGGTATATGCATGTGGTTATTTGGTTATGATATGTCATTGGCATGGAGGATTTCCTAAATGGAAAAAAGTTTTTCCTAGCGTTGCCATTTCCTGGATAGACATGGTGTTGGGATTTTCCACTTGTTGTTTCTAATTGGTTCTCAGATTCTTTATGGTTGTGGATTGAGTTAGTAGTTCCTAGAGTCGTTGGATGAAACAAATGCTCCAGAGCCTTGGAAAAACTTGGCTTGAGTTACTATTCCTGGATCCTTAGTAGGAAAAACGCTCTAGAGTCCTTTGTGGGTTGAGTTACTAGTCTCAGAGCCTTGGTTGAATAAACACTTTAGATCCCTGAAAGGTTGTGGATTGAGTTATTAGTTCTTGAAACCACAATTGGGACAAACTCTCTGGAGCCCTAGACAGGTTCAGTAGAGACGAATCTCATTGTTGTTAGTGATGTTCGACCGTGAGGTGGAATCACTGGTTGAGGATTTAGGTGGTTTGGCCTCTGGAAGCCCTAGTTTGGTTTTTTCTTGGTTTATTCCATGATATCCCACATTCATGCTTGGAGAATGTCACGGGGGTGATTGGATGAAAGAAATATTTGGTTCCACCCAATCTATGGCCGCGTGGTACGTGGAAGTCCCTAACTGAGTTTCATTTTCCTATGTTAGTAAGAGCTTCTTTCCTCTTGTATTTCCATAAGTAATTGTACTTGTTATTATGTGGCTTTCATGGTTGTTTTATCATGGTGTATATGTTGTTCATTTTTTGGTTATATGTTGTTTTTATGATGTACAATGGTTGTGGATCATGATGTGTTTTGATTTCTTGATGAATGGATAATGAATGCATGAGCTAAAGGTAGTACCAATGTGTGATGGATGGAAACATATTTGATATAAATGAGTGTTCAAAAACAAAATTGGTTTAGATAGAATTATTAAAAAGCACATAGAAAGGTTTTTTGCAAAAAGGATATTTCTAAGTGGAGGGGATATTATTTGGTGAGGAATTTCCCCACTTGCTAATATAGCATGTATTAGGTTCCTATTATCTATAGTAGCATCCTTTTATTTATATACATAATAGGCGGATGTGAAAGAAACATTCCTATGTGATGTCCTGAAGAAGGAGATATATATGACACAACAAGAGAATTGTGTTGAAAAAGGTAAATAGTCATTAGTTTGCAAGTTAAAAAGGATTTATATGATCTCATACAATGTCTAAGAACATGGTACAAAAATTTTGATTTCTTTCTTTTGGGACTGAGATTTATGAGATCCAAATCAAGGCATCATATTATAAAAAATATGGTGTTCATTTCCCTAATTTTCATTCTATATGAAGATGATATGTTATTCTTTGGTAATAGTACGAATGTGGTCTGTGATTTGAATTCTTATCTTTCAACAAAATTTGATATGAACGACTTGGAGGACACAAAATATATCTCAGGAATACATATCATGAAATATAAAGCAAATAAAAATATTTTGTTGAGCCCAAGTAAGTATGTGAACTTTTATTCCCACATGGTGTAGAATATATGGTGATGGGGTGTTTTTTTAAGTTACTTTGTGATGTGAAGGTCACCAGTTCGAAACTTCGTGGGAAAAAAATCATTCATTTTAAGGGATGGTGTGGCCAAGGCCAGGTGTTATAACCAGGAATTTTGATTCCTTAGATGCCCCTGGGTCATGGTTTCTCAAGCCACAGGTCAATCCTGATGTGATCTCTGATGAACTCAGAACACTTGACACAAAAAAAACATGTAAACTTATCTACAATATTTTTACATGGTAATTGCAAACTAGTGAGTGCTTTGATTTCAATGGCAACTAAGCTTTTAGTTGAGGTATGTCCTGCAATAGTTGCAAATATGGAATATTTCCTTCTATTTCATATGTTAGTGTAATTGTTGATTTCACACAACTATGGTATATACTAAACAAAAAACTTCCCACATGGTAGGACCCTTGTTTTGATTCATGGCTAATCCTAGACATGAACATTAGGCTCCAATGAAGTGTGTGTTCAATAATTTGTGAGGTGCTTTTTAATATTCTATTTTTTAATCATTTTGATTTTTTATGGTCCTCATACTCGGTGGATGTTCAAGGTTATGTGTATTATAATTAAGTGTGATGTAGATAGGAGGAGATCTATAAGCGAATAATTGCTTCAATTCATCAATGAATTATTAAGTTGGATGAGCAAAAAAATAAGTTTTGGTCACTTTGTCCATTGTAATAGAAAAGCATATGGAAATTTCTCGTTCCTATGGGGAGGCCATTTAGTTTATGAAACTATGTTTAGAAGTTGGGCTATGTCAAAAAGCTATTATAGTTCAATGTGAATGTGATAGTAACAATGTTATTAAATTATGTTTAGAAGCAGGGATAATTTATGGAGCTATTATAGTTCAATTTGAATGTGATAGTAATAGTTTCATTTATGTGATGAAGAAACCAACATTTCTTGCAAAGGCAATTCATTGATTTGAGATCCTCTTGCAAAGGCAATTCATTGATTTGAGATCCTCATTCTACGGTTAAGTATGAGGGGATGTGAAATTTTGTCTATGCTCAATGTAGAGTCGATACATGTCCATTTTAAAATAAAATTAAAATATTCCTTAGATTGAAAAATAAGGTCCCCCTATAATCAAAACAATAAAAAATATACATACTTCATTAGTTTTAGTTAAAAGTATTAGAAAACATAGTGTAACTGTAATTGTTCTTACTTTATTGGTTGTTGATATTACAACCCAATAAAAATGAGAAATGGTAAAAATATTTCACTCTCACCTTTACTTATTTTTAAAATATTTTTTTAAGTAATTAAAAAAAAAATAGTTGATATTATTTATATTTTCATATTTTTCATTGGATACCTAAATAAACCATTTTAATATCCATGTAACCTTATTTATTTTAATATCAACTTTACAGAAAACATATAAACATATGGACACCAATAAAATATTTCAATGTGCAAAGTGAAGAATTAATTGAAAGTAAAAAAAATCAATTTATTCCTCATAGCAGAGGGATGTGTGTAACTAATTCAATTCTTAATACAAAATTAATACAACTTCAAAAAATATTAATAGTAAATAAAAAATTAAATATGTATTATAAATAAAATATTTCAATATGTAAAATTAGGTTATTGAAATGTATTTAAAATTATATTAAGAGAAACTAAAAAATATTATATATAAAAGAGGGAGATTCATCTTAACAATCATCTATCAAGTCTTTAAAGGGATGCAATCTTTAGAGACACAAATTTTTAAAGTTTTGCACTATAAAAGGTGTTTGCATCTCAAGAGGTTTGATTCATCTAAACTCAAAATGTGGCACTAGAGAAAATTGACACCTTATAGTTGTAGATGCAAACCTTGTGACCATACTTCATTTCAAGAAGCATTGTGAGTATTTAGGCCTTATTGTTCATAGCACTTAGCTTATATCTTGATTTATTTTTCCTGGTATCCCTACAAATTTGATTAAAAATGGGAGAATGTTGGAACAATTGTACCATACACCTTGAAATGATGTACTAGAGTAGGGATTAGACACAAAGCTAAATTAAGGAAGTAAATGTAGAATAATTGCAAAGAATAAATAGATATTAATGGAAAAGGAATAATACTTGACTAGTGGTAGAGAATAGATGTAAGTAAATAGTAAGGAACACTGTTTTGAGCATGCAGACATTGAAAACCATAAATAACTTATGGTTTTCATATAGACAATATAAGTTTTAAGTTTTATCTTATTATTATACTATCAATTTTTTTTTAGAATGACATCAAAATGTCCACATTATAATGGAAGAGTTTTCAAAATGTCAACTTTTGATTATTTATTTAATTTATTTACAATTATTTTATTTTAATTTTTTTGCACATTTTTTTTATAAATCACAATAAATTATAGTCTTATTGGTCTTTAAGTTTTTATAATAGAAGAGTTTTCAAAATGTTAACTTTTGTTATTTATCTAATTTATTTACAATTATTTTATTTTAAGTTTTTTTAAATATTCTTCTCTTATAACTCACAATAACTTTACGTTCATTAGACTTAATTTTATTTGTAAAATAATTTGTTAAGTTTTATGTTATTATCACACTACCGAATTTTTTAATGTTGTAAACGCTTCAATCACCATAGCAAGATCAATCACCACACTCTTGTTGAGAGTACTATCCTCGTTAGGATTGATTGATTTTATTTATAGGATGATTTGATATTGTACAAGCTTCATCTTAGGCATAGCCTTGATTTTATTTATTGGATGATTTGATGGTGTACAAGCTTCATCATGGGCGTGGTCTTGATTCTATTTATAGGATGATTTTGTGTTGTACAAGCTTCATGATGGGCTGGCCTTTGACTTTGTTCAAAGATTGAGAGATGCTAGGATCAATGGTCAAAGAAAAACTCACTAAACTGAGCCCAAGTACTTATTACTCATATATACGCAATTGGCGCGCTATGGCTATAAAACCCTTGCTAATGTACTGCACCCTTGCATGTGGAATTTGGGGCCAATAAGAATAAAAAATTCTTCATATTCTTCCTACTCTACTCAATCTCCTCTAGGCAAGGAACGGGCAGGCAAGTTGTACGTGTGCCACGTCCCAACGGTTCAACAGATTTCAACCAACACTCAACAGAGATAACCAAGAGACCTAGTCACGGTCCCAACCTCCTCAGATCGTACTGCATGTATACTTCTAGATCCCAATCGATACCGCTTTAGGCACATACAAACAGTTTTAAAGTAGTAGTTGAAAACTCAAATTTAGGATTCTCCAAACCCATATGGAGCAATAATATGAATAACCATTTACTCGGCAATGCAAACCCGAATTCACCCATTGTTTCCATTTCATACTGTCTAGAATGCCTCCCCCTCAAACTTTCGCTGTCATTGCTTACAAGCGTTGAATGAATGTATTGAAGATCCTGTATGCTGAGGATACACCGTCTCTAAACATCATCACTAAATAAAAATATTTCCAACATCTTAGGCGTTTCAACGAGTGGCCAAAGGGATTGCACAAGCTCCACAAAATTCCAAAAACATCGGTTTCATGAACAATGTGGACCTTATTGTTAAATATTATCAGGTAGATATAATAATGAACATGTTTCAGCTAGTATCATATGGTCCTGTACACTATCATGCAAACCAACTACATGTCGCAAAGCTCTGTAAAATTTGTCTAGAGTTGGTGAAGAAGTGTACAATGGATTATTGCTTTCGAAGGTTAAGCAACGATGGTATTCTACCCTCCACGTTTTCCCATGATGTTGAAGCCATTGCATCTATGAGCCACGACTATGATCTTTTATCGATTGTTCGACTAGGCCGTCTCCCCTACATTACTGTTGCTAACATAATAATTTAGGGATCCTTCGATTCGTTACCCAAAAGGTAGACTACATGTATTGATAGAGAATGAAAAATGTGGAGCAGAGATTTTATTTTCAATATTATCAATAATTAAATAGATTATATAAGAAACATCAACAATAAATAATTAATAATTGTAGTTATACTGAACTACAATTTAACCAAATTCGATTGAATTCCAACTAATTGTAACACTTAGATAAATAATTGTAACACCTAGCAATTGATTAGAATTAGATTCTCCGACATGTATCACCTCACAAATTAGTTCAGTTCCAAAAGTGCAAAGAAATCGAATGATGGATGCGGGCCTTATTAATTCATATAAGGGCAAAGCAATTTCCGAAGATTAGGGTATTGTCAATTTTGGAACGATTGTCGCTAAGAGTTCGATGCATTGATATCTAGCAGATTTAAAATTTTCATGATTGACGTTTCAATAGGGTTTGTTCGGTGGATTGGGATCGACTTATAACTGAGATGTTTTCAAGCATTGTGGTGGAGGTAATTTTTGTTAAATTGGGTTATTAAAAAGTTCAATTGGTAAGATTTGTAAAGCTTAAAATTTAGACCTATCAGGTTAATATTCGATTTTTAGATGTAAACAGATTTGATTCAAAAAAATTGGCTTTATTTTTATATAAGCATATTAATGGTCTACTTAGCAAATGATTTTTGAAAGGCATTGGGACTTTGTCTTTTGTGTATGATAATGAGTATAAAAAAGTTTGAATCATGGAAGAGTGGTAAATAAGGAAAATTTAAAATTTAAAAAAGATATTTATTAATTTAAATTTAAAAAAAATTGAATTAAATTAAATAATTAATATTATCTGAAAATAATTTTTATATTAATAAATAAGTAAGATTAGGTTGTTGGTTGTTCTATTTTTGTTAATAAATTTTATGAACAATATTCTCATTGGATCTCATGAACACTATTTATGTGGTTTGTAATTTGACTTTGAAATGAATAATACAAATTGTTTTGTTAGTAAATTGTGTACAACTTATGCTCCTCTAAATTTTTTTCAGAAAGTATGCTCCTCTAAATTTATTTTTTGCTCTCTTGAGCTTTATTTTCCTATTTTCCTTTATGTTTATTTTTTGCTCTTTTGAGCTTTATTTTCCTATTTTCCTTTATGTTTAGTTACACAGATTTGTGAATTGTTCGAACCTCCGCTGGTGTTAAAGTAGTAGTAGCAATGTACCCCTATTTTGTCCATCTTTTGTTTGGAACGAGACTACGATATTGGACTCGTTGGCTATTCAAAGTCCTCCCCTTTGCATTCCCAGCCGAAATCAAAATTACAAGATTGCGGATGTTGATCACCCTCAGCAACCGAGAGGGAGACAAGGGAATTGGGAATAGGGTCATCAATGGTCTCGATCTTTTTTCGAAGATATTGAGCTTGTCTACTCCATGTTACACACTTTGTGGTGAATTTTTTGTCTGGATTTAAAAAAAAAATCTGTTGTGTTGGTCCTTGAAATTTGCATAATGTTGATCCCGGTGCCATCCTTAATGGCCTGGAGAGTTTGAAGATTAGGAATGATGCTGGAAGTCTGGATTTCGAAACAAGAGGGTTTTTTCTTAGTTTGAAGGACGAAGTGGAACTTAAGTTTGAAGGCTGGCAATATATAGTTGTTGCGTTGGAGGAAAATTGCTCATGTTGTTTCTGTGTGGCATTGTGATCTGTATGATTTGGATGATAGGAATTGAAAACTTAAAAGAAGTGGAGCAGATGATTGCTCTTCTTAGTATTCCGAATTAATTAAACAAGATTACATTGCAAATATCAATAATAAATAACTGAAGTTAAACTTGACTAAATTGGACTATAGACACTTGGATGGACAGTTTTGACACCTACCACATCGTTGGAATTAGATTATCCAACACTCCCTTTTAATTACAACCACATAAAAATTTAATTAACATACATGTTATTCTATGTCTCAGCTAGTCTTACCATTTAAAAAATTGACTTCGATTAGATTTAGTTTTCTTCTTCTCTTCTTCCAGATCTTGTAGCCTCCAAATTGTTTTAGTGTTTTCTTTTTGTTGTATCCTTCAAACCTTAGTGTCCTCATTTGTTGGTGTAGGTTTTCCATTTTTCCAAGTTATCTAACCATGTCCTGGACTTGACTTCTTCAAGAAATGACTTATATGTGGGTTGTTGCCACTTATTGTCTTCTATAGTGCGATTTTCATCATAATCTGCTGCAATATAAGATGAGAATAAAATTTATCTCTTCAAAACTCCAATATCTGAAAATTTCATTGATGTTTTCATCACACATGTTGTCTTCAAAATTCATATCTACAACTTATATGTATTCATATCTACAACTTATATGTAGATATCATCTAATCATGGTGTTGCAAGCCATGTTTCAAGGAACTTTAACTCTTCTTCATAATTTTTCTATTTATCTACACAATGGAAATCAATGGTAAGTGTAAAAAAATATCCAAAACCACATTGGTTTTGTTCTTTTTGCTCTGTCTTTATCTCTTCTTCACTAACCCATGTTGCTGCAAACAAGTTGTCTTCCACTCACTCAAGTGGGATTTTATCTATGAATAACATCATATCTATATGATGTTTCTATTGCATCATCTACAACTAATCACCATTAGCCAAAAATTATTTATCAAAGTTTACATCAACAATATTAATCACTGAATTTACCATAATAGTTATATTAATCACTATATTTACCATAGTAGTTTTACTCTCATCAACAAGTTTTGTTGTTCGATTCACCAAATCATCATCAACAAACTTTGTTGATAGGATCACCAAATCATCATCCACTTGTGGCTGTGCATAGTGGGGTTCACTAGCATATTCATGCTCCTTCTCTGTTGCTTCTGCTATTTCTTCACAAAAATCATCCACATGTGGTTGAGCACAGTGGAATTCAACAAACTCTTCATCTCTTTGTAGATCTATTGTTATAGATACACCTTAATCTTCAATGGTATCCCAAGCTTCTTTGGTTGTGTAAATGCTATCATCCATAGATTCTTTTATGCAATTTAATGACAAGGCATCATTTTGCCTCTGCACTTCCAAATCTAAAAATATCTCAAACATTTCCTATTGTGGCTTTAGTCTATTCATTTGAATGTTTATGATGCAAAATAAAAGATATAAAATAACTTTAATAATTAAATCCCAGCATTTTAAGAAAGATATTTATATTAATAAATTTGTGAGAATAATTGTAGCCATTAATATTATTATTATTATATAAATAAATAGTAAAATTTCTTGCCAAAAAATACATTAAATACTTTACTCGTAAAAATAATAAAATTTTTATATAAAATTTTAAAAATAAAAATATAATTTAAAAAAAGCATTTTATTTTCAAAATTTTTATATACACATTAAATTTAAAAATATAGTAAAAATCATTTAACCAATAAAAAAAAACATCATTGTCTTTCTGAGAAATGAAACCCTACCCCACCATAGAATAATATTCCGAGACTTTTCTTTTCGATTTGTGATTGTTTGTAACATTATCCCCTAACCTTTTTTTCATTCAACCTAATTTTAAGAGAGTTTTAAAACTAATGTGATACATTTTAACCATGGATTATTATTAATGGGGAGAAATATTTTTTTTTACCACGTATTGTTTTTAAGTATGGTTTTTAAGAGTGTAAAATATGAAAAAAGAAGTTTGCATTTTAATAGATTTAATTTTTGTATTGGTTTATATATATATATATATAACTTTTATTGTTTAAATTTCACTTTTGAATGTATAAATAGATATACTATTTTGAAAGTATTTTTTGACAATTGGATTATATAGACTACACAACTTAAATTTACATGTTTAATAAAACTTTGCCAAACTTTAGACTAAATTGATATTTCAATATACTTGAAAAAAGACCAAAAATAAGATAATAAAACTATTTGAAATGTTTTATATATTTTGACTATAAAAATTTATTTATATAACCTATATATATATGTGTGTGTGTGTGTGTGTGTGTGTGTTTTAAAATAGTGGAATTATTGTTATTTTATAATGATTTTAACTAAAATTAAATAAATTCCTGGATACGGGCGATAGATGATGTGAGAGGGCGCCACTTGGGCGCTAGGTGGCAGGGCACCTGTCCACCCCACGCGTCTGCACATGGCCGCCCAAAGTATTTTAAATGTCGGAGAATGGAGAATTCACTTGCCACCCCCGTGAGCCTCCCATCGATGTCCTCTGCATTTATCTTTGACTACTGTACTTTTACTCATTCTGTCCTCCCTTGACTGCCTCTTATGGCCCTTAAAATCTTCCACCCCTACTCCCCCTTCTGCCATTCGCCTCTCCCTTCAGCTCTGCACATATACTTCTGGTGTCTCCACCACACCTTGGCTCCTCTGTCTTGTACGCCTTCCCTGTGGTCGCCTCTCCTTGAGTTTTGGCTCCCTAGTTACTCGAAATAATGCTCATTCTCCTCATATTTCCTCTCATTCCCTTGCCTCTACCATGCCTCGAAGACACAGTATGAGATGTCGTAGAGCAGGAGGGTGGGGCCTCCCCTTCAGGCCTCCCACCTCAGCCTCTGCGGGTAGGGCGGTGAATTTCTCTGTGGATTGGGAGGAGCTGGACGTCCTCGACCCCATCAATCTTACTACCCATTTGTCCCTCCATCTTCCGAGTGCTCCTTCTCCTTCTGAACCCTTTGGCTCCAGCCTCTGCCTCAGAAAAAGACCTCGTAAATCCACCATTCCATCTACTCCAGCCTTTTCTCCACGAAAAATGAAGGCCTTACTGGTGCAGAGTGCTTCAAGCAGCGAAGCAGGTTCAAGTAGTGGCGCATGTTCAAGCTCGGACTAAGAGGGCATGGATGCGGTTACCAACACTCATGCAACCTCCTCCATTTCACCAGATGACCAAGTGTTGTTTCTCCCTTCGTCAATGGCCCATGCATCCAAGTAAGAGGAGAACGAGTCAAACTATGCATGAAGGGTTGTGGAAGAGCCAGCCCTCCCTCCAGAAAAGAATGATAGCTCTCCATCAGCTTATTTTTTGGGTGCTTGTCTCTTTTTCTAGTTATCTTTTGGATATTTCTAGATTTCTAGTGTTTTGGTTATGTCCACTATTATGGTTCTATCCTAAACTTATAACTTGTCAAGCTGGTTTCCTCCTATGGGCAACTCATTATCAACTCTTCTATCGGGCTGGTTTCTGATATATGATGTTTTTGAGCAAGAAACCTCATAAATAGTTCTTTGCGTGAGTGTGAAGCAAATTTGCTTGCATCTAAAAGGAGGAATGGCCAATATTTCAAGGTATTCTTGCCTTAGATGAGTGGTATGCTGAACATCTGCTTTCACAGCTGTTATATATTTCACTCTCATCCTCCTCGACATAATTATCATTATCTGGGCCACTTTCTCCTCTTTCAGTGTCAAGTTCTACTTCAGCTTCCTCATTTAGTAATTTTCCATCAGTTATGCGAAACAACCAGCCCATAGAAGGCACTATTTATTAGAGGGGGGATGAAATATATTTGATGATATTATAAAGACACTTAATGAGATAATGTTTTTTTAGAGACCAATGCCTCAACAATAATGTCCCAAATGTAATATACTTTCACAAATTAGAGATCACAAGTTATGGAAATAATAATGCTTCCCAGAAAGGTTAATACAATATATAAGGCTGATATATGAACAAAAGATAACTTGCAAGCTAAATGGAAAAGCAAGGTACTTCTGCATTATAGCAATATCACATGATAAAAATTAATGGCAAGCACAAAAGAGATGTAACTTTTCTCGTAAATCAATGATATTCTAATGAGATGCAAGCTACCAAAATGTTTCAATGTAGGAAATGTTACACTACTTGCAACTAAACTATGAAATATCACCAATGAGGTAGGAAGCTATGTTAGGCTGCCTCAAACAAGAAAATTTATAACCAAATTGATTTGCACTCCAATTTATGAAATAATACTTGCAACACAATACTGCCAAATACGTTTTTATGATAGATCAAAGGATCACCACAATATCTTGTAGTTTTGGTTACGTTACTTGTTTATAGTGATCTTAACCTTATGCAATAATACTTAGGAGGCAGTGAGACACCCAAGGATGTAAGCACAAGTAACTCAATATTTGATGAAATTGTTAATAGTGTTCTATCTAAGAAACAACCTGCTAGTAGGCCTAGCTATTCAATGCAGATCTAAGAAGAGACATTCTTAAACTATGAGAAATCAAACACTAATGGCCATTCTTAAAGTTGCTAAATGTAGATGCTAGAAAATACAAAGGAAATCAATGAAAGAGAGCACCAAATTTAAATATGCCACTGTCAATAATATCAATCGTTGCAGCCCACTGTCATTAAAGGAAAATCCACATATAAGTAAGAATAATGCTTAGAATTCTCTCCAAGCTTCTTGTGAATAATCTGTGATAAATTTTAATTATTTTAGGCCTCCAAACTGAACTTGCAGCTTACAGAATATTACCAATCAGTTTATATCAATCCATTGGAAAGAAAGGAATAAGAGTTAAAAAAAACCTTTAAAATGATGTGGAACCAGTGATAGAACTCCTTTCCTTTCCTTTTCAATCAGTTTCCTTTTCAAACCAGTGATATAACTCCAAGGTAAGCTTTAGAATTTAGTTCAAATCTTGATTAAGTTTTGGTTAAATTTAAAGGGGAATTAGTTATGGTTTCGTGGCTTGTATTCTCAGAAAATTATGTAAATGACTAAAAGAAAAATTCCAGGCTTTAGAGACCCCCTGCTCTAAGTGAAAGAAAAAAGTTTTATGCCCAATGCAACGAAGGATTCAACCTCTACAAAATAGAAAGCTAGTTTTTCAAAGCACTTTTGTACAAATAAAAAATGGCTCACGGACAACCCATAATTTGGTAACAGAACTTATCAGAAATATTTATTTTTTATGATGATATCCTTGCAAAAACCCTCTTCAGAAATTAGAAAAAAAAAAACAAAAAAAATATATGACAGTAAGATGATGGTGAAGCCATAAACCCTCTAAAGCACATAATATTTGCAGTTGCCCTTAAATACCTTTCCCAGAAAATTTTAATGAAAGAATGGACTTAGATCCCCTTGGTCTGCAACCTTAAATTCTTCAGAAAATTTGCTTTGTGACCGAATTCTTCAGGCTTGCAGGTAACAAGACCACCGAGCAATGGATTTATGCCCTAAGGGCTTGCATCCAAGATGGAAACAACTGGAAATTTTACAAACAAACCCAAATAAATTTGGCAATTTTCAAAGGAGGCTAATGTTAAAATTTCTCTAAAAGGAGCTCAGAAAAAAGGGCAAGTGACAGAAAAATTAAAACAAGTGAAACCCCTCTTCAAATTTTGTCACCAAATCCTTCAGAAATTCACCAAAGTTTATCTTAAAAGATATGTCTCAAAGTAGAAAATGTAATATTATCTTCGCAGCTACCTTCCAAACCCTCACAACTACATAGAGTGGTCAACACACTATTCTTAACATATTTTTGCACTCTCTAGATAGATTAGAGAGAGCCTAAGGAATGCATAGATTAAATCAAGATGAGCCAATTTACACCCAGAAATTTAAACTCCAGAACTTGTTATCATAGGTCAGTTTCATGAAGTCATCAATATGCTTGGACTATATCTATATATATATATATATATATATATATATATATATATATATATAACTGTTGGTGTACTATAAAAAGAATGTGGCAATGAAACTCCTTGGACATGCACCTGAAACAGTTGACTCGAAAATAAATTGACTTATGCCCTCAAGATTCTGATACTTGCCATTGGCTGAGAAATTAAAAACTTACTTAGCTATACACAGTGCAATACAATTTGACTTATTTCAGAAGCCAATGGAGGGTCCAAACAAACTTATGATGTACAGTGTGCAAGAGAAGAGATCTCAGATATAAAGGAGGTCTAATCATAAACAATCTTAAAATGTCCAAAATTTTGTAGATCTCCAGGACTGTTTCTTTAAAATATGCTACTACATGGCTTCAAGATTGCTGTATAGAAGAAATTTCTTTTTTCTCAAAAATGAAAGAGGATTAATGTCATTCTCATCTCTCTTCAATTTGATACGCTGGAGATAAGTAATTTTAAGAATGATATGAAATGTTGAACCTTTATTTGTTGATTAAGAAACCTTTACTCTTCCTTTTAAGAAATTGTTGATTATGAAGCCCTACTGTAGGATGAAGAGAAACTCTTCCTAAGCCTACTCCTGCTATAAGAGATTCATACTTGATGAAGTAGGAATTTTGATAACAAATGATGACATTCTTTACTGTTGAACTGCTCTTATATTAAAAGAGTTCAGCGATTGTTTTGAAGAGAATGCCACTGAGTATAGATTTAAATTCTACTTCTCATACTTAATAAAACATCTTTAGGAGACATGGCAGCTTCATCAATCTAGAGGTAGGCTTGGCTAGTACTTCAAGTAAGAGAATACGCTACCAATGGTTGATCCAATTCCAGGAATTGAAATTTACTCGAGATCTGTTCATAATAATTAAGAAAACATACCTCTAAAATTTTCATTGTCAATTTCTGGAGAACAACGATTGGTTCCAAAGGACACTATATATAAATGTTTGATGCTAGCATCAACTAGTATGTGTTGGATGTTTGGATTTTCTTACAGGAGTCAATCCTTAGAGATGGACATAGAAGTGATTAGATCACTTCTCCGTTGTCCACAAAGGACATCCATACTTTGAATCATTGGTTAAGAATGATGAAAATAGAACTTCCTTGACGTATATTATATCAAGCGGATGTATGGAAAATATTAGGTCACCAATGTTTCGAGAAAAGATCGTAGGCATACTCTGGAAAAATTCACTGATTCAAGCTCTGATTTTTAGCTTCGACCAATTTCACAGAGATTATACTTCTCTTAATATTTCCATATCCAAAACAAATGCTAGATTCCAATGGAAATACTTCAAAAATCATGATTAATAATCATTATAATGTACATACCATTCCTTTTTATGAAGCCTTACAAAGTGACCTTCTTTCCTTTCCCAGTTACATATGTATTATTTGTATTTGGCCACTCTTTCCAGCCCTCTAATTCTTCATAAAAACCACAGGTCTGAATCATTAGTTGTAGCTACTCCTTTATGCCTGTTTCATCTATTACTAAATTCAGGTTGCATTTTTTCTTTTTATAGGAGCCCCAAAAGAAATTTTAGTTGTGACTCGATCTTCTTATAGGTCTCGGCTTCAAAGTAATTTTAGATCGTAGGTAAGATAGGCATAAATATCGACCTTGTATGATACTTTAAAACAAAGATCTAACCTCTTCATCATTACAGTAGAAGGCTACAAGAATTCAACGATGTTCTTCTAAACCTTCAAATTTCCAGAGGAAGGAGATCACAACGACATGTAGACAAACTTCTAAGTGATTTATCTTTCTCTTTCTTGTGCTTGTGCTCACCTCAGCTCTAATACCATGTTAATTTTGGTTAACATGATATCTTCTTAGGATAGTTACTTTAATGAGCACAAGATTAATTCCGTTTATATCAATAATAATCACATAACTATTATCCATTGACAGTAATTATCGAAATATCATAATATTTCATATGCAGAAGACAAGCCAAGACAAGAAAACACTAAAATTGGTGCAAGCCAAGGAAAAACCCCAATAAAGGGAAATTTTTTATCAATTCTTATTATTATAGTATCAAATATTGACTTTCCATAAATGCCACTTGTCCAAATCACAAAGAAGCAACCCATAAAATATTTCGTTCTATCTTCAGTTGTCAAAAACCCTTGCCTTAATTAATGATCATCTAAATTCAAACAAATTAATCCTTAATAGGATAATCAGACCAGATTATTTGTGTGGCCTTTAATGTTGATGATGATGGATCTAGTTTGATGAGGATTTATGTCCTTGTTAGGGCACATATTCCAGCATTGAAATAATCTTCATCCAACGCGCTCTTACTAGATATGGCAATAGCTCAATCAAGCTTCTCAACCACCATAAAACATAGAACATAACCTAGAAGATTCTAATACATTATTGTGGCTAACAATAAGAGGAGAATGTTGTCTCAAATGATCCACACTAGGCTTCCAACAATATCATCCTTCTCCTTGTAGAACTCGTCTTGCTAAAGGAGGGTTTCATAAAAGTACATGCCTTAACACCTATGGCGAGAAGCTTCAGACGTAAAGGAGATAAAATACCCAAAACAAACCAAAAAGTATGCCCTAAACAAACTCGTCCTCCATCCTGTGGAACTCGGCCCTTGGAGATGGATAAATAGAACCCAACCTTGCCTCCATCTCCTTTGCTAGAAATCACCTTCTTCTGCAGCTACTTCAGAGACAAGAATAATGGGTATTGATGAGCCAAGGATAGGTTATTTATATCCTTCTTGGGTAGGCCGACTTGATTACTCATGGAGGGAAATTCAAATTTTCAATTTTCAAATTTTCCCACCTAAATAAGATTATGCCTTATGCAATTTCATTTGAGTTAATGAATACTTTTCCTTGTCCAAATTAGACAACCTTTATATCGATTTTGGTCCTCTCGAGAAGAGGATTTCAGCGATATTATTATCTCCATCAACTAAGCATACCATAATGGAATTTATCCCTAGTTGCAAGTTTTAACATTTTCTCTTAGCTGACATCCTTCTGATACTGTTGTAATTTAGCTTTTGTTTATAATTTTTTATTTCTTTTGATGTTGTTTAATTTATCTTTTTGTTGGGTCGTTGATTTTCATATTATTGACTCAGTACTATATTAAAACTAGCATCTGCAAATTTGGTTCAAAATGCAGGTTCCACCATCCAAAAGATAGGTTGGCAACCTTAAAATCAGAGGAGAATGTTAATGGAAGTGAGGTACTCAAGTCATTCTTTGTTTTCATCCATTATTTTTTGTCTTCCATTTAATATGATATGTATTTAGTCCTTAAATTTATATGCTCTTGCATTTGCATGTCAAACCTATTACTGTTTCACTACCAGAGAGGCCTGGCGAGACTAAGTGTGTTGTAAGATACTCAGTGATAAGTTTTTTGCTTTCATGTTCTACATATTTTTTTTTAATCGGATTATATTTTTGCTTTTGGAACTATTGGTTTACTAAATTTCTTGTTTTGGATCTCAGTTTTTTGTCAAGAGAGGTATTTTCAAGTATGGTGCCAAGTGTAAGTTTGATCTTCCAAAGCACAAAGGGGAATTTTTTAAAATATTAGAGCACAAAGGGGATGGGGATGTTGTTGTAACTGTAGGAACATAGGAACAAGGGGTTTTTGGAGTTTTAAATGGGAAAACAGCGGTCACACCTATAAAGCTTGGTATCACATGAACAATTCCAAGGGCTTACCAATTAGATCTGAGGAGTATTTTTTTGGATTTATCTATTACTTAATGTATGGATAAAAAAGTCTGTCATTAGTAATTGTGAATTAATTTTTTTTCATTTCAAAGTCACCTTGAGTTACTGTGTTATATGTTTATTAGTGTTTTCTAGATCTCTCCAATAATGAAAACCTAGGTTTGACTTTCGTTATGTGTTCTGCTTGATGTAATTCATTGGAATCTGGTTGGCTTCATTTCCTTCTGTGTCTATACTTGTGGTTTGTATTGACATTGTTTGGGCTTGCACTCAGTGTTTTTCACTTCTGAGAATGCTTTGGTTTTTTTTTCTCTAATCATTGTGGATCCTATGATTTTGCAGGGTGAGATAGATTGCCCATTTTATGTCAAAACAGGGAGGTAATTTTACAATGTGATGCATTTTTTTTTATCAAATCATGAAAGGAATTCTAAAATTCTTATTCATGTCATTATATATGTATGACAAAAAAGGAGTGATAATATTATTGTAGTGTTAGTTTAAAACAGGCTTATGATTTATTGAAATCTTACTAATTGATTAATTTTTATTTTATACAAAGTTTACTCGTTGATTTTAGTTGTGGTTTAATCTTTTCTGTAGTTGAAAATTTGGATCAAATTTCTAATAAAATCATCCTTATAGGATATGTAAGTTTTAGCGTGATTAGAGAAGTATGGATGTTGGATTCTATTAAACTTTCCCATTGCCATATTTTGCAACCCTGCAATAACTAATATAACTTATCACTTTTTATTTCATGATACAGTAGTAAATATGCCACCAGTTGTTATGAAATTTTCCGCCAATAATCAACCTTTAGTTGGATATTTAGGTGTAACACCCCCAATTTGTGTGTTGAATTTTTAAAGTTAGACATTTGAACTTAAATCCTAAGGGGGTGGACCCCAAGGGATAAGTATGGTGTGAATGTATTTGCATATTTTATTTGAGGAAATAAATAAAATGATTGTGCAATTTGACCAAGATGAGAATTAGAGATCACTTGCCAAATCCATGAGGATGGATAAGGCAATAAATCCGCAAAAATCTTTCCAAAATCCTTGAAAGAAATTTATTTAGATTTGAGGAGGAATCTAAATTTCCCCAATGAAGAGGAGTAGTTGGGAAGAGGTGAGGAAAAGCTGGAAAAACTGAGGAAAAGCTTAAAGCAGCTTTAAAGAATCCCAAAAATGGGAAGCCTAGGCTAAACAGGAAAGAAAGCATCCTGCTATTCTGGACGCAGAATTAGAAACATGATTTGGGGAAATATGAGCTTAAATAAGCTGCTCCTAGGCAGATGAGAGGTTGATCTGTTCTAGGAGGTGATCTCTGCTCGGGGGTGAGTCCTGGGAGACAAAGAGGACTCTAAGGTTGGGAGGTTGGTCATCTGCAGATTGTGGTATGTTCTGAAAATTTTGTTATTTTACTTTATGATGGTATGAATTGGTTACATATATAAAAATAAATTAAATGGTATGATTGATGTTAGTACTACATTTAACAGAATCCATCCTAAGGCATTCACCTTCCAGATTCTGTCTAGTTGTAGACCAGAAATCCATAGAGTAGAAACCTCAGAAGCTCTAAACCAAGTGTGGTCTAAATCTGAAGTTACTCAATCTCTATGAACAATGATTATATTATCTTGTTCTATGTAGACACAATGTGATATTATATTTGCACAATTATATTAGAACAATATAGTAGTAAAACTAAGGCAAAGAAACTAAAGACATTAGAAAAAAAAAAGATTTCGAGATTTTTCTAGACAAAGGGGTACTTCTATTCGATATGAGTATTGGGGCAGTCATAGCAAGTATAGGGTATATTGTGTTTAAACTCACTTCTAACTCTTGAGAAAGAAGAAAAATATTATAATAATGGAGTAAGTCTGTGCTGAATATACGCTATTTATTGAACCCCTGAATACTTGCATAAGCATTTAACGAAAATATATATATCTGTTCTCTACTCAAGTACGATGGAACACACGTATGTAGGCTTTAAAGGAAAAAAAAAATAAGAACTGCGACCTAGCATAGCATCGTTTTATATATCTCTGCATAAAATAAAACTAAATAGTCATGAGCTACAAGAATATACCGGCATATATGTACATTAAAATTTAACATGCAAGCGTAGAGAGTAAACGAAAAGACGCTTGGACACTCAACCATTGCATCTTATACTATGTTGAGAGCATATATACATTAACTACGAATCGGCTATGTTAAGATGGAGTACATACAGGAGCGCTACGCCCAATGGAATCCAGTGTAGGGTCTACGATATTAATGTGTGTAGAGTATCAAAAAAATAAATAACAAAACCCAACTGTGAACACGCCGAGAGTTAACAATGTCATGTTTCCCCATTGCATATAAACGCGTAAACCATAATGACCATCATTATGTCGCAGGCTCGTTCACTGTAATACCGTGGAAGAAAACAGATATTAGCGGCAGTCTAGGGTTTGTGTGAATATGATATGTAGTTCACAGGACTAAATAACGAGGTTAAACTTAATATATAATTTGAAATCAACAGAGGAGTTTTAATTCTATCTACCATAGGGATATCCATTATATTCTGAACAATCATATGTTAAGCAGGCAGAGGTCACACAATATAAGACAGAACGCGTAGCTAATCCCAACTCAACGCTTAAAACGATAAATTGACCACGGATAACCATGATCGATTACTTCGCATGGGGCCGAGTATATCGGGACGACGGAGTATTAAGGCGTAACGCCATGTTCGAGACTACTATCTTTTACAAAAAAAAAACAACCGAAGTGCTGAGGCGAAATCGTGTTAATGGAAGAAGGTTACCCATGGAGGAGCTCGGCTCTTCCTCTGGCAGGGTGGTGGGGTCCATAAAGCCTCTATAACAAAATAATTCGACACAAATGGAGTCGAACGGGCCGAACGAAGTCATGGCTTAACCAGATTTACAAATCCTCTGCATGCCGCCATGAAATAAGTTCTGGAAATAACCATAGATTTCGAACAAAACATATAACAATAAGGTAAGTGCGTAAAGCTATGCTATTCTGTGGTCGAGCCGAGAGTAACTTGGAACCAGAGCTCTCCTTCGACCGCGTTTGATAGGTTAATAGAAAAAAAATTATATTACAAATACGAACTTTAAAATAAAACTAAATCCGTAGCCCTGTCGCCAGAAAACGTAGATCAGGCATCGATATGAGGGAACACTGGGTGAGGGCTTTTATCAGCTGTGATGCGTACTGAGTGCAGCCCAGAAACCCCATGATCTCCACCCTCTTCACAAAAGATCCATCGACGGCTCAGATATAGCGGTATAAAGAAAAGAAAAATACCAGAACAAATTGCAGAACGTAAGACGACAGAATACCACGCTGAAATTTGCATACCTCAGACTGAGTTGCTTCTCCTGTATCCAATCTCACTTAGATCAGCTCCCTCCGTGAACGAGCTAGCAACAAAACAGTCATCCCAACAGGAACGAGAACCCAACTGGAACCGGAGCTTGATAAATATGGAACATGCCTCAGAGTGATAATGGAGTGTAGGCCGCCACGATAAGTCGGAAGGCTGTGAAAAACCCTAATCCCGTGGCCCTAGAAGGGTACAGAATCCCCAGGTCGATTTGGGAAGACTCGGCTCATCGACATCGCTGTACTAGATGAAGTGAAAAGGTTACAAACCAGGTACTGAACTGCACAAATCGGCTCGCCCAGTACTGGGCCGCGTAGGAGTGCAAACAATCACTCTACACGTAGCATATGGAATGGGCCTGAGTTCATAAACATTGGTGTATGGTACTTCGAACGCGGGTGGGAGACGCCATCCCTGCATTCCAAAACGTTAGTCATCATAATATACTTCCTCACGTTAAATCAACACATGACAGTTCGAAGCAGCGCCCATCATAACACATCACTGGTAGCGTACCTACAAAAGCAAACAGACACACCACCGCGAGGAAAATCAATACAGGAAAAATAATAATTAAAAACAACACCACCGAGTTGTGATTATAGTTTTACGGGTGGCTGGAAATGAGTAATGGCAGAATGCACTTAGTGAATAGTTGAATCCCGGTCATAACCGGTAAACCGTGGGATCGTGGGATAGCGAATAACCGCTTCTCGGTTAGGCAAGCACCGCGGGGATCTGGCCGCCTTTAACTCTTTACCCTAAACCGCTATGTGTAACACCCCCAAGTTCTATGCTTTTCAAATGAGATATTTGAACATAAATCTAAAGGGGAGTGGACCCCAGTGGATGATTATTGTGTGGATGTGGTTAATTATTTAATTATGAAAAATAAATAAAATATTATGTATGCACTATGACCAGATGAGAAAATGAGATCATATGCCTAATCCATGAGGTGATGGAAAAGGAAAAAAAAGACTTTCCCCAAAATCTTTCAAAAATCCTTGAAAGAAATTATTTCTAATTTAGATTTTGAGGAAAAATCTAAATTTCCCCAATGAAGAGGAGTAGTTGGGAAGAGGTGAGAAAAAGCTGGAAAAGCTGAGGAAAAGCTTAAAGCATCTTTAAAGAGTCCCAAAATGGGAAGCCTAGGCTAAACAGGAATAAAGCATCCTGAAATTCTGGACGCAGAATTGGAAACAGGCTTTGGGGAAAGCACAGCTTAAATAAGCTGCTCCAGAACAGATTAAGGTTAGTCTGTTCTTGGAGGATCTCAGCTCAGGGGTGAGTTCTGGAGATAAATGAACTCTAAGGTTAGGAGGACTGGTCATAGTAGAGGTGTGCATGCATAAATTTGGAGATATCTGTAAGTCTATGTTAAACATATCCCTGTTTTATGAAATTGTGATGTTATAGTTCCTTTATGCAAGTTATGAAATTGTGATGTTATAGTGCATTATGGAATTTATGAATTGTTATGTTATATTGCACATAAATTGTTATGTTATGTTGCATTATGCAACGTTAGATGGATTAATGGTTCCGTAACTTATGTAATTGCAACTACAGCTATTGATAGTAGAGACAAATGGTTGGGTGTAGGAATGAGTACCTTATAATAATGAGATTGGAGATGATAGATCAATTGAACAGCCAATCTAATAACTATGTATAGGTATAGCTTGCTATCTTTTAAAGGAGTATTTAATTTCTGTGTTTATAAACGGAAAATGTTAACAAACCAGTACCCATGAACAACAAGTTCCAAACAACTAAACCTATCATAACAATACTGATGGCACAGAACCCCCTGTAACCAATAACAGAAAGTAAGAAACAATAACCCTGTGATAGTCGTATGGGGTTCAGTATGTACGTTCCAATGGAGAGAATTGTAACAGTTAGAATTTAAACTATTCTATTAAATATAAGTGTAATCATATGAAAGTAGAAGTTGAACCCTAATTAAGGACGAAGATCAAATACTAGGAATTCTAAACTATCCAGTTCAGTATCCTCTACCACCATTTGATTGAAGCAAGAGGATCTGTTTCCTAGTTTTCACATGGAACAGTTGAATCTGTACCAGAGTGTCACACATGTTGAATGTTGTAACAGTAAAATAAGGGGGAAATCCTATTGAACAATCTAGTGTGTGATAAAAGTTTGTGTGAAGTAAGATTGTAAGCATATGTAAAAATGCAAGGAACAGAGCATCTGTGTACCGTCCATTTAAACTGCTGGGAAAGTAGTTGGAGATATGGAGGTTAAATGAGGATAGATAGATGTATGCGCGGATGCACACATCTATACCTCGATGCTGAAACTTTAAAATGTTGAAAAGTTATAAGGCCTGCAAAACCACTATGTTTGAGGAAGAGCTCATTTATCATCCGTAGTTGGACAAAAAAACAAAAAGAAAACCTAAGAAAATACAAAGTAACCCATATATAGATATAAGTCTACTAGATGGGCTGAGAAGAGGGGGAGGTCAAGCCCAAAATTTCATTGAAAATACTGGACCTCGATGGTCACCTATAAGTACATTTCCCACAATTCTAACCCCGTATAATGTACCGAATTTGGAAATCGAATCAAGATATAAACTATCAAGGTTATCTCGGCGTATAAAGCCGAGAATATCCGAGTTTTGTCCAAGTTGAGAAAGCTGGGTCTGGGAGACGTGACAAATGGTATCGGAGCCCAAGTTGAGAAAACTGGGCAAGTTATGTGCTCACTTAAAAAAAAAAAAATGTTGAACTGATGATTTAATTTCTAGATTGCATATAACTATCCTTGGATTTGTTTTAGTTGAACAAATTTGAAGTTTTAATAAAGGATGTAGTCCATGCATTTAACAAAACTGGTCTAGTAGAAAATTTTGAGTACTAGAGTTGCATGAGAGAAGGCTGGGAAGAACCATCTCCCAAAACCTCTAAATCAGTGATGGATTTAATCAGAGGATAGGTATCTTCCAGCATTTTTAATGAACCTCTAAAAACAAATCTAAGCTTTAAGTTTGCTTAATGGAATGAGAAAGTAATTCTGGTAGAAAAGTAGCAGATGTTGCAAGAATTACAAGTCCAAACGCTATAATATATTATACAAAATGTAATGATATAAATCTGTTAAAGTGGAGGCCTAGAAAGATCTTCCTGAGAGTGGAAATCAGTTGCCACAGAAACTTAAATCTGCAGGTATTTAGTCTCTACAGATAATTAGTTCTTAACTTTCATTTCAGGTATATATACAAAAGTGAAATTATATGCTAATATGTCTGCTAGAAAAAAAAATTTGCTTGAATTATAGTCCGTCCTACTATTAATAGAAGGAGCACCATGAGGTGCCCTTTTCTATTTTGCATGACTGAAAAATATTAGTATGCAGCATAGAATGAAAAAAAAAAAAAACTTTTAAACCTTTCTTGGTTTAAGCTCTTAGATACTTATATTCAAAAATACATAATAATATTGTATGAAATACTTATTTCAATGTTCAATAGAAAATTGGATATAGTAGTTCAATAGAAAAAAATTAGGTAGGAGTTGCAATCTACTTCTACCCCATACTATAATCGAAATGGGACATATACATAGAAGAGAGAATTTTAGTATTGTATACTAAAATATACCTGAAACAATTATCATGGCAAAATAAATTATAATTAAAATCCTCAGTCGAGTACTATTCAATACATATAGGTGTACTTCAAGAGAAAAGAAAGGACTCTAGAACATGTATGGTGAATTCTTGTTAATCACAAAATAACTGGATACCATAGAAGGGTTATAGCAATCATAACAATGATGGAATATTTCGTGGTATACCTTCAAAATAAACATTAGTGCAAAGGAGAGTTCTATTATTAATGTATCACATAAATGGAACTTTCGACTACTTATATATATATATAGGTAAAAGACCCCATCTTATATATATATGCATTCAAAACGCTACATATATATATTAACAAGATCGAAGAGTTACACGATTTAATTTTTGTTAACCTAAATTTCAATGGAGCCATAAGCATAAACATATATGAATTTTATATGTTCCAAGAACGAAATAAGTGCTTGATTTTATATCGATGATCAGTTTTATTTTGAGAAAAGCACTAATATATATAACAGGTATTAGAATTTTAGCACGGCATGAGCGGAACCATATATATATTAGAATTTTATATATGTCATCAGCGCTATAAAAACCCAAATCATATAGTGTAATGATGGGTATATAATCTCTTACACCTTTGATGTAACAACCAGAGAAATTATAAGGAGGATTGCAGTTTAAAAATTCCTGTAAGAATCTTGAAGTAAAGTTCAGTTAAGGGGCTAAATCCATGTCTAAATATAATACCGAATAAATATAAGTGCATTTAAAATAGTGAATAAGCATATAGTTTTAACCTAACAGATTTCTGTTCACCTAACAGAGTGATATGCGGTTTCTATACATAAGATATTTAGATAGGAACGACCCATATGTGAAAAGGGCAGTGTATCTATATAAAAAAAAAAATATCAAACTGAGCGACGAGGTTCCACCGAGATTTGAACTCGGGTTACTGGATGCGATATCAAAGCATAGTGCGGCGAGTAAATATATCTGAAATTTGCACGTAACCAGAGGGAGTAGCACCGTTTATGAACATCTGGGACTACCAAGTGAACCAAATTTATCCCTGCACATACAACTCATACGCTATTTAACATAACAAATGGTGACAACCGACCCGAGCTAAAGCCACAGTGCCTGAGTTATTAAATTTTAAAGACAGAGGATATATATATAGATAGACAGAAAGAAAAAAAAAAACGAAAGATCTAATGATTCACTCGTTATTTCTGACGGAAAGAGAAACAACCAGAAAACCCTATCCGGCTACCTGTAACCTCAAAAGAAGCACGTTTCCATACGCTAAAATCGCTTATCACGCTAACATAACATAGCGTTTATTGCAGTAATCGAGGGTTTTAAGAAAAACAAAATCCCAACCGTAGTCTGTAAATAATATATGAAATCCCACCGTATTCTCTCTTTAAAACCCTCTCGTATGCAAACAGTTCGACTAGACTATGATAAGATACAATGAATCGAGAAGCTGTTACAAAGTCTAACAAGGAAGCCGTCCCTCTATATCAACCCGCGAAGAGACTGTGGATTAAATGAACCCAGAAAATAATAGCTCTACAAGAACAATAAGAATTCTGGCAATGGAGGGAGTATAAGACAGACCGAGAAAACCTAAGTGAAATAAAACCATTGTACAGGATTAAACGCAACAACCCTGCGCTCTGACAAAATCCCAAGGAAGATATTTTCGACTGCTGTGCTTAGCCATCTCCGTCCCACTCGAGAGGTAAAACCCTTGTTTAAGTGGTACTGGGCCAGCAGAGTTCCAGCGAATGCATCCCTACGGAAACGTCCTTCTCTACCCCGCTGTTGATGGTAGCAGGTTTCTGGGAAAGAAATGGGATATGAGTTATGGGCAGAATCGTCCCATTCCTGCGTTGATCACACGCAAATCTCTCCCCTATCCAAAAAGGCGGATCTCATATCTAAACAAATCTTCAAACCATCGACACGTAACGATATCGAGCCAATAAACAGCCGTCTGTCATTCGTAAACTTGAGGCTGCAATATTCGGCGCCGGTACATTCATGAAAGAGGAGAATAATGAGCACGCGGTTAGGGCTGAGCTGTAGCTTAGCGATGGAAACGAGGTGGTCCGCTTCCTGATCGGAAGGCAGAGTCCTCATCCTGCGCAAGCAGCGCAACAGTACTTAGGACGTGGTAGGTTCCGAAATCGGAACTATGCCTCCTCAGGCGCCTGCACAGAGCTGGTATAATTAGGGTTACCCTCGAATCAAGAAAACAAATTCATGATATATTAAATCGGAGAAAGCCGCGCACGATTGGAGCGACCAATATCATACATGTATATTGGACGTGGCAAGCCATCATATATTAAAGTTACGTCGTTTAAGATAATGAAGGGTATGCGTATATGCTGGGTTCTGACGAATTAATTGAATGATAAATTCCACCAATAAGGTAAGGACGTAGGGCCGAAAAAAACGGGAAAATTAACCCTCAATGCATTCTATATATGCCTTTGAAAAAAAAAAAGGAAATTTAACAATTGTTACATATATATACATTTATATCGTTCGCTCCTGTGGGGGTAAACGAATGTCTACCAAGATAAAGATACACAAAAAGGGGACCTCTTACAATCAAGATAATACAAGGGGTTAGAAATAAAATATCGTTCATTATATATATGTGAATATAGGTTGCGCACATAAACATATGTGACGTGGGAAAAAATCGCACCGTAGGTAGGTTGCGCGTATAAACGTATATGACGTGGAATAAAGTCGCACCTTCTGACATCTTGTTGCTAAATATTGACCCCAATTGCGATTCCTATATTCCATATCACCTCATACTGTTTTTAAGATTAATGGCAACGATTATTAAATTACACTGATCCATGTTTATCACCCATATTGCATTTGGAACAGCATTAAATCTACAGGCTAAGTAAAGCCTATTTAAGTAGAATTTAATATTCCCTGATATATAAAAACTTAGACAACTTCAATGATTCTTGTCTAAGTTACTACGATACAAATAGGCAAATTCAAATGATATTAATATTAATATGGATGCATCATATTTTCAAATATATAAATAAATGAATTACTGACTGATGTATAAAGTCCCATGGTTCTTATTGATGCTAATCCTGTGGCAAATGGGTGTTGCAAGGCTCCCGTACAACCACTCCAAGCAGTAATCCCGCACCGGGTCGGGCCGTAGAGTAAAGTTATCCGCGGCGGCGCAGGCCTTATCTTTTATGTTTCTAGGTTTTACATGTATATATAGGTTTTACATGCACACAATATAAATTTTTTCAAATCAACTTTATTCTATGCTCCTACTACGTAAGCCTGGTTACTCTTACGGTCAATATATTATTATGACCAATTGATCCTACGGTTCTAATACCGTCTGCGATCGATAGGGTTCTATGAGGTGACTGTTATATATATCTATGTAACTATATAGATATGTGTCGAAAAAAGAATTCAATTTATGTATAACGATTTTCGAATGTGATATATCATTAGTTCATGGTAGATAGGTATACATATAATTAATGTTATATATTGAGGTGAGGATAAATAAATTTGATATATTTATTCCACAATAAACATGTATATATGGACTTATAATGTTATGCAGGAAGGTGTGAATAGGTAAATGAGATGTATTTATCTCACAATAATTATGTATATAGGGAGGATATATACAAAGATGTGAATAAATAAATGAGATGTATTTATTCCATCTCAATTAATTATATGTGGATTTAAATGTTAAATATTAGGGATTCTATGTTATTAGGTAGAGGATACTTGTCCATATATATATTTCCAGTTTATGTTGGAGAAAACAGACAAACAGGAAGAATGAGTACACTAGTAGAAGAGGAAGTAAAATATTATGTACCTTAGGGAAATGCATCCCTAGGTAACCCCAAATGTTATTTAAGTGGATTAATGATCTTATCATTTAAATAAACAACTCATAAAGGTACCAAAGAAAAATAAAAATAAAAATAAAAAAATTTAAAGAGTATTAATTATATATAGTATATATATTTCTGGTGGATATATATATGTGGTGGATTGTATAGGGTGGATTTTATATATAATGGAATTTATATTATGTGTATATACTGTGGATTATATATATAGAGTGGTTCTATATATATATGAAAAAGAGTGGAGGATTTAAGGATATGAAATATAATGATTCAAAGAACAAACAGCTTTATAAAGAAAATTTTATATGTTTCACGTTATTGGAAGATATATACAATGTGGTGGAATTGAGGATAAATTAAAAACAAACAAATTGCATGTGGGACATGAGTTAAAATCTACAAGTAACATTATAAATATAGGCGATCTGGTTATATGTTATAATGTTAACCTTGTTGAGTTGTATGAATATAATATCTTCATACATGTTAAGTTATTTCTCAAACTTTATACCACGGAATTTAAGGAGAAGAAATAATTCACCGAGGTTTATTAAAAGTGAATTCACCTTAAAAGCTGCAAGTACAAGGGAAGGGCAGATTTTATCATATGGCTGAATAATATTGCTCTAATTATGGTTAAAGAAGTAATAAATACTATGGTGGTAGAATAAGTGGTCCCAGTAGAATGTGAAGAAATTTTTTTTCTTTAGAAAATGTATAAATTGTGGTAATTCTTTGAAAAAGGGAAAATTGTGTCAAATTATATTTTGATATTATCAAGTAGTAATGGGACGAATGATAGTAATTACATGCATTCACACTATAAAATGTTGTTGGTGTAAATTTTATGTAAATTTCCTGAGTCTTAAATTCAAAGATAGGGGGAAATAGTGTGAAATCATACAGCGACGAAGAGAAAAAAAAAAAAAAAACAAAACAAAAACAAAAGAGAAGGTACTGGAAGTACAGCGATGAACTGCAAAAGGGTAAGCATAATCATGCATATAGTACAGTTGGTTTCATTCATTTATGAGTACTAATGAAAAATTGTCAAATTGTTTAGCGAAGTGTGTAACAGGAAATTGTACACTCTGGAAACAAGAAGGAAAAAGGTGAAAATAAATCACCTAGAAATTTTAAAAGTCGAATTGGACCAAGTTGAGGGAGGAAAGAATCTCACCTAAAAACAAGAAAGGATAAGTAGTGTACTAAAAGTGCACTAAACTATTATGAACCGAACGGTTTGATTGATAACCTAATGTCTTAAGTTATTGAAATGAAATGATGTTGTGAATTATCAATTATATGTTATTGATATTACTTACATTGGTATGAATTGTGGACAGAGAAACTGTATCAAAGATCTTCCATACGACTTCTTGCAAAAGTATAAGAAAACCAACTCAGACAAGGCATCGGCAACAGAGTGGAGGCAAATGAGAGTACCTGAAAACTAATGGCTTATACATTAGCCCTACCATTACTTATTAAATTTCCGCGATATATTGCATATCTCCTTGTCGTAAAAAGAATAGTTATAATTTTTGTAACATGATGCTTCTCACATGATTGATTTGAAATGTGGTCCAGGTGGAACCAGAAGAGGAATTTCCTTCCAAAGTCGCTTCAAAGATGAAAGCGAGAAGAAATGAATTGTGAAAGTGAACAGTAGCTCGAGTAAAGGTGCAGTGGAGCAGTTTACTGCTAAAAAGCTACACGGCACAGAGAAGCTCAGATGAGGGAAAAGCATTCATAATTATGTTCAAAATCAACTAGTAGGTAGTTGTCAACACTGAGGACGGTGTTTAATTTCAGAGGGGGAATATGTAACACCCCCAAGTTCTATGCTTTTCAAATGAGACATTTGAACATAAATCCAAAGGGGAGTGGACCCCAGTGGATGATTATTGTGTGGATGTGGTTAAGTATTTAATTATGAAAAATAAATAAAATATTATGTATGCACTATGACCAGATGAGAAAATGAGATCATATGCCTAATCCATGAGGTGATGGAAAAGAAAAAAAAGACTTTCCCCAAATCTTTCAAAAATCCTTGAAAGAAATTATTTCTAATTTAGATTTTGAGGAAAAATCTAAATTTCCCCACTGAAGAGGAGTAGTTGGGAAGAGGTGAGAAAAAAGCTGGAAAAGATGAGGAAAAGCTTAAAGCAGCTTTAAAGAGTCCTTAGTCGGGAAGCCTAGGCTAAACAGGAATAAAGCATCCTGAAATTCTGGACGCAGAATTGGAAACAGGCTTGGGGAAAGCACAGCTTAAATAAGCTGCTCCAGAACAGATTGAGTTTAGTCTGTTCTTGGAGGATCTCAGCTCGGGGGTGAGTTCTGGAGATAAATGAACTCTAAGGTTGGAAGGACTGGTCATAGTAGAGTTGTGCATGCATAAATTTGGAGATATCTGTAAGTCTGTGTTAAACATATCCCTGTGTTATGAAATTGTGATGTTATAGTTCCTTTATGCAAGTTATGAAATTGTGATGTTATAGTTCATTATGGAAATTATGCATTGTTAGGTTATGTTGCATTATGCAACTGTTAGATGGATTAATGGTTCAGTATCTTATGTAATTGCAACTACATCTATTGATAGTAGAGACAAATGGTTGGGTGTAGGGATGAGTACCTTGTAATAATGAGATTGGAGATGATAGATCAATTGAACAGCCAATCTAATAACTATGTATAGGTATAGCTTGCTATCTTTTAAAAGAGTATTTAATTTCTGTGTGTAGAAACAAAAAAATGTTAACAGACCAGTAACCATGAACAGCAAGTTCCAAACAACTAAGCCTATCATAACCATACTGATGGCACAGAACCCCCTGTAACCAATAACATAAAGTAAGAAACAATAAACCTGTGGGTTCAGTATGTACGTTCCAATGGAGAGAATTGTAACAGTTAGAATTTAAAATATTCTATTAACTGTAAGTGTAATCATATGAAAGTAGAGGTTGAACCCTAATTAAGGATGAGGATCAAATACCAAGAATTCTAAACTATCCAGCCAGTATCCTCTACCACCATTTGATTGAAGCAAGAGAATCTGTTTCCTAGTTTTCACATGGAACAATTGAATCTGTACCAGAGTGTCACACATGTTGAATGTGTAACAGTAAAATAAGGGGGAAATCCTATGGAACAATCTATTGGGTGATAAAATGGTGTGTAAGGTAAGATTGTAAGCCTATGTAAACTATAAAATGAATAGAGCATTTGTTTACCGTCCATATAAACTGCTGGGGAAGCAGTTGGAGCAAGGGAGGTTAAATGAGTAGAGATAGAGGTATGCGAGGAGGCATATATCTATACCTCAATGCCGAAACTTTCAAATGTTGAAAAGTTATAAGGCCTGCAAATTGGAATGTTTGAGGAAGAGCCTAGTAATCATCCAGAGTTGGACAAAACTCTGAAAAGAAAAACCTAAGAAAATACAAAGTAACCTATATATAGATATATAAGTCTACTAGATGGGCTGAGAAGAGGGGAGGTCAAGCCCAAAATTTCTCATGGAAAATACTTATATTCCATGGCTGTCTATAAGTACATGAAAAAAAAAAAAAATCTAACCCCGGATAACAGTCTGAATTTGTAACTGAATCAGTATATAAACTATCAAGGTTATCTGGCGTATAAAGCTGAGAATATCTGAGTTTTGTCCAAGTTGAGAAATATGGGTCTGGGAGGCGTGACATATGAGCACGTAAACAATGAACTGCGTATACAGAGGTTTTCCATGAGTTAATAGGATCGGTAGCACACGTTCAATGACATTGTTAACGGGAATAATTATAGGGTTGAAAAGCTAATACTAAAGGGCGGGTATTATAGAAATATATATATATATATATATATGCCATAAGTACAAGGGTACGTTCGATTCATTATAGAAAAGAAAACGAAGAGGAGTTTGGATATAGATATGGGATGTATTTCTATAATTCTATAGATACATATGTGTGTACGCCCTTAGATGAACTCGAGGTGTTTTATTTGTATGTAGGTAATATATCTATATATATATATATGTGGGAATATGTCTATATATATAGGTGAAATATTTTATTTGTATGAGGATAAGACATCTATATATATATGTATGGGAATATATATATATATATATATATATATATGTGTGTGAAATGGGAAATATTGTATTTGTATGTAGGTAATATATAGATATATATATGTGTAATAATATATATATATGTGGAATATATATATATATATGTGTGTGATAATATATATACATATGTGTAAGCCAAAGATATATATCTATGTGGTTAAGAAGAATATAAGTGGAATGTTCAATGTTTTTATAAATATAAAGAGGCTGGATGAGTAGAGAAAACTTTGTCAAGAAGGCATTATAGTTAAAAGTTAGAACTCATTATCATACTCACTAGGTGAATAAAGAGGAAACCCCAACATATCGGGAAAAAAAAATAAAAATATTTGTGAAACTGGAGGTGTGACAGAATGGTATCGGAGCCCCAGTTACAACAATTTGGGCTGTCAATTTGTGCTCACTGAGTATTACATATTTTGGTTTTTTGAAATTCTATAAAATTCTACTAATCTGTGTTGTAAGTGTGTACAGTTGAAATGGCTGAAGGTGAAGGAATTTATGTGGATCTGCGTGATGAGTGTAACACCTCTAGTTTAGGGAAATTTTTTTTTTTTTCTCTTGGATCTCCTCATTATTTACTTGATTGTTGGGATATTAAAGTCAGAAATAGGTTATTTACTTCCCTACATTATTATATTTTCCTCTATTTCTGCGTTATTTTTTTTTTGAACTTCAAACCTCTTATTCACGATCTTTCCTAATAGCATCTAGTGCTCCCCATAACACCTGTATGTATAATATATATGCTATGCATTTTTGACTCCACATATATAAATATCATAATTTTCTGGAATTCACATACATATGTATATCACATATATAAATATCATAATATCATTGGATCCACTTACATATATATCCCATGTATAAATTCCATAATATTATTGAATCCCCTTACATATATATCCCATGTATAAATATCATAACATTATTGAATACACTTACATATATATATCTCCTATATAATTATTATACATTGTGGAAGTACACCCATATATGTATGTCACATATATAAAAATCCTACCTTGTGGTTGAGTTCGCATATATATATTAACTATATGAATCCCACCTTTCTATATAACACGGATCTACTTTCTGGGGTTATCCAAATACTTTACTAGTATGAATCGAAGTTGCGTAGATATATATGTTACCATTTTACTAACATCATAAATCGAAAATTTTCCGACATGCATAGTTAAACATCCAGATTTGTGCTTTGCTACCTCACACACGGCATACCAGAGAATCGGTCCCTTCCGTGTTCCAGGTATATACATTTATTGTGACTGTCCGACCGACTGTTGATTGTGCTAACTGAATCACGAGGTCGATGTTCATCTGGACAGATTTTTAATGTTAGGGTTCCGGGTTCCTGTGCGTCGGCTAGGGGAAAGAGGCTTAGCTCGAGCGCAGCCGAGTGACTCATTGTTCAGCAGTCATGAGGGTACCTACTACCGTACTTCACGCGGCAACATTATTGGCTCACTCCTCTGGTAAGGTGCCTTTACCCATCTCTCTGCAGAATTTCCTCAATCACCGTTACTGGCTGAACCTTTAGGGTCCCTACTCTTGCTGACAGTGCAGTGTCGTGTTGGTGTATACCTTTTTCGAGTTTTAGTGCGCCGTTTGTAGAGTTTTTTCCAGGTTTTATAGGGATTCCCCCGACTACCGGGTGGACAGATGGACGATGATGTGTCTAGTGTTTCTAGGGCTTTTCCCGGAAGACTTTTACATAAGTCCGGATTCGCTCCAAACCCCATTAAGCTTAAGCGCCGAGAAGCAAAGTATCTGTCCGTCCTGCGTGGGGTTTAGCTGCTCCTCCCGATCAGGTAAATCAACTCTGTTATCATTTCAGTTTTCTGTGGTGGTATATTGGTTTTATGTTATGTGAATGTGGATTCTTACCAGAACCCAAGCCAGGGTTCCTCTATTCCATTTTCGGTTATTCTGTTTTAGCTTGAATCATATGGCTCGCACTCCATGAATTTATTCCGGTTATTTTATTTCTTTGCAGGGCGACGAGGATGGAAGGCTTGGAACCCTCGAGCCGGATCTATTCCACTTAGTTACTCTGGTGTCTGTGCTCAGAGTGGCTCGCAAGGTCTGAGATGGCGGGGTAAGGCTTTCACCTTCTCGGCACATTTCGTTTTGCCAGAGTAATATTTGCTATTAATAACTGTCCCCTTTCTCATACAGGAGCCCAGAATGGAATCGACAGTGGAGTTGAGCGATTATGCTAACCTCGTTATACTGACCCCTTCGCCTCGTCACGTTCTACCGTAACAGAGCCTTTTATTCTTTGTTAGCCACAGTTGGAAGGCGTTTACCCTGCATAACGTATCTACCAGCAGTGATACCTCCATCAGTCGTATTAGAATATTTCAGGAGTTACATACCCTAAGTGGGGTGGAGTGCGACTGTGTTGAAATCTTTTCCCCATGTTTATGCTACAGGCAGCATACTAGTGTCTCCTGTTACTCTTTCTATCTCTGGTTCTAGAGAACTATGCTAACCTTACATTTTTGTTTTGAATTCGCTGCCTATGCATGGAAATACGTATCTAGACATACGCAGTTAGAGTAAAACGGCCCATTTATTTTTCTAGTTCGCATTATTCATCATTGGAGAAATCATATACGTTGGTAATGCCGTTTACGGTTCGTAGGAATTTAATATGTCAGGTCCATGTCAGTTTCGTTTTTTTTTTTTTTTTTTTTTAGTTAACCCCTATCATTGGTAACTGACTACTTCTTCATGTACCCACGCAAGTCTTTGGTGGACTGGTACAACCCCCACCAGACCTTCACGCTCGTCTCAATGCGAGTCGTCGCTGACTCGGTTTACTTATATCGATTTCGTTTATATACATATGCTTCGTTCTTACATCTATATTTTGTTTTAGAAAACATATGTTGCATCTTGTGAATCTATATTTTGTTCTATGTATGTTTCGTTGTGTACATATATAATTCCTAAATACCTGGGCGCGTGCAGGGATGGCGACTGCCCCATTTGCTTTAATGGGTTTCGTCGACTCTGTTAAAATCGAAAATCCGGCTATTATACTCGCATTCCCTGATGCACGGTGCCTTTATATTCCAGTAGTTGTGACATACTCTAATTGTGTTCCCAACCGAATGTTGATACTGCACTTGGAATTTCTAACAACAGCGCCCAACAATTATTGGTTTATATACACATTCTAAACCGATTGTATTTTGGTGATTTCATTTTATACAGGCACGCCCAGTAAGTTACTAATCACGTTGATTTAACATTTCCCATCATGTCTATATGATGCAAATGGATGCTTATTCCGCTCCTCTAATCATTTGAAATCGTTGATACAGTTTGTATTGGTGGGTTCACGGTTTTTTTTTTTTTTTATCCCATTTTATTTCCGATACGTATATATATATATATACATCTTGCACTTATGTTAGCTCATGGCGCTTGTACGCCAACTTTCGATTTCCTTTTTTTTTCATGCCTATGATTCATATAGATACAGATATAGCTACACGTACGGTCTTTGTAACACAGCCCTATGAGTATGGGTTATAAACACTTATTAACATATGAATATTTTTGTTACATGCTTTTATATGGATTTAATGGTTCATTTGATAGTATACCTTGAGTATGAATTAAATCCATAACCATAATGTTTACTTCAATGTTTATAAGTAAATTTCATTTTTAATAGACTCCATACATGCTATATAGGTTAGAATACTACCATAAGGTAGAAGTACTTCAAAAAAAATGTCAGATTCCATATGCTAATGTCTTAAATGTCGTTGCCTCAGTTATGCTACCATATTTTTTTTTATATATATATACTTATGATCATAGCACAACACCTTGAACATCCATGCACAAGAAAATATTAACTTATCTGTAGAGAACAAGTAACTCCAGATCTAAACCGACTTTGGTTTAGAGTTTCTGGGGTTTCTACTCTATGGATTTATAGTCTACAACTAACCAGAACCTGGAAGGTGAAAGCCTTAAAATGGGTTCTGGTAAATGTAGTACTAAGATCAATCATACCATTAAATAGATTTTGTTTTTATATGTAGCCAATTCATAACATCATAAGATAGAATAGAAAGAATTTCAGAACATACCAAAATCTGCAAATGACCAACCTCCCAACCTTAGAGTCCTCTTTGTCTCCCAGGACTCACCCCCGAGCTGAGATCACCTCATAGAATAGATCAACCCCTAATCTGCCTAGGAGCAGCTTATTTAAGCTCATATTTCCCCAAAGCATGTTTCTAATTCTGCGTCCAGAATAGCAGGATGCTTTCTTTCCTGTTTAGCCTAGTGTAACACCCCCAAGTTCTATGCTTTTCAAATGAGACATTTGAACATAAATCGGATGTGGTTAAGTATTTAATTATGAAAAATAAATAAAATATTATGTATGCACTATGACCAGATGAGAACATGAGATCATATGCCTAATCCATGAGGTGATGGAAAAGGAAAAAAGACTTTCCCCAAATCTTTCAAAAATCCTTGAAAGAAATTATTTCTAATTTAGATTTTGAGGAAAAATCTAAATTTCCCCAATGAAGAGGAGTAGTTGGGAAGAGGTGAGAAAAAGCTGGAAAAGCTGAGGAAAAGCTTAAAGCGGCTTTAAAGAGTCCCAGAATGGGAAGCCTAGGCTAAACAGGAATAAAGCATCCTGAAATTCTGGACGCAGAATTGGAAACAGGCTTGGGGAAAGCACAGCTTAAATAAGCTGCTCCAGAACAGATTGAGGCTAGTCTGTTCTGGGGAGGATCTCTCCTCGGGGGTGAATCCTGGGAGATAAAGAGGATTCTGAGGTTGGGAGGACTGGTCATAGTAGAGGTGTGCATGCATAAATTTGGATATATCTGTAAGTCTGTGTTACCCATATCCCTGTTTTATGAAATTGTGATGTTCTATTCCTTTATGCAATTTATGAAATTGTGATGTTATATTCCTTTATGCAATTTATGAAATTGTGATGTTATAGTGCATTATGGAATGTAGGAATTGTTATGTTATGTTGCATTATGCAACTGTTAGATGGATTAATGGTTCAGTAACTTATGTAATTGCAACTACAGCTATTGACAGTAGAGACAAATGGTTGGGTGTAGAGACGAGTACATGGTAGTAATGAGGTTTGAGATGATAGATCAAATTGAGCAGGCAATATAATAACTATGTATAGGTATAGATGGATATCTTTTAAAGGAGTATTGAATGTCTGTGTGTATAAACAGAAGATGTTAACAAACCAGTACCCATGAACATTAAGTTCCAAACAACTAAATCTATCATAACAATACTGATGGCACAGAATTCACTGTGATCAATAACAGAAAGTAGGGAACAACAACACTCAGCTGTGTTACAATGGAAAGAATTGTAAAAATTAGAATTTACAGTATTCTATTAAATGTAATGGTACACATATGGAGGTAGCAGTTGAATCCTAACTAAGTACGAGGATCTAACACTAGGGATTCTAAACTATCCAGTTCGGTATTCTCTCCCTCCATTGGAGTGAATCAAGAGGAGCTGTTTCCTAGTTTTCCCATGGAACAGTTGAATCTGTACCATAGTGTCACACATGTTGAATGGTTATAACAGACAAATAAGGGGGGAAAAAGCCTATTGAAAAATCTATTGTGTAATAAAATTTTGTGTGAGGGAAGATTGTAAGCATGTGTAAAATACCATGAACAGAGCATCTGGTTACCGTCCATAGAAACTACTGGGAAAGTAGTGGAGCAATGGTGGTTAACTGCGTAGAGATAGATGTATGCGAGGAGGCATACATCTATACCTCGATGCTGAAACTTTAACATATTGAAAATGTTAGCAGGCCGGAAAACTGGGAAGTTTGATTAAGGGCCTAGTGATCATCCTGAACAGAAAACCTGAGAAATACAAAGTAAAATATATAGACATATAAGTCTACTATATGAACTGAGAAGAGGGGAGGTCAAGCCAAAAAAATCCTGATGGAAATTCTTGTATTCCATGGCTGTCTGTAAGTACTGAAAAGAATCTAAACCCTGGATAACAGTCTGCATTGTAGGTGATTCAGTATGAAAACTATAATTGTTATTGACGCATAAAGCGGAGAATATTGAGTTATGTTATATGGGTAGCACTCATCATCGGGGTGATGAATATAGACCTATTATGAATATAGACCTTAAGAGAGACATGTTGAATTTTATTCAGAGTAAAATGAACCACTTATAGAAGAGGAGTTAAGAAAGTTAGGAGGAGTAACCATGAGGTATATTGGATGTTACTAAATAATAATAGAATCCCATGATATAGAGAAAAAAAAAAAATGGGTTTGGGAGACGTGACAAATGGTATCGGAGCTAAAGTTCAAAAATTGGGCAAGATATGTGCTTTCAAAGAAATGGTTAACTGTTATAAATTTTTATGAATATTAAAAATATTTCTTCAAGTATACAAATATCTTGGATATACTTTCAAGTATACATGTAACAGATGGTGAGGAAGTAGAAACATTGATATGGGAGTAATATGAGGAGGCTCATATACCAGAATGGTTAAACCTATAATAGGTTTACAACTGGAAACCGATATCTCTCAGAAAAATAGCATTTCTATGTAAAATAATAGAGTATGAAAAAAAAAAAGTTTATAATGACATATTCAGCTATTGTTCTACTATCATAGTTATTAAATTTCAGCGTTCATAAAGTGAAGATACTGAAATCATCTAAATACAGTAGAAAGGATAAATGCTGAAGTTAATGGAAAATAAAGGGGAAAATGGTACTACCAGGAACATGCAGATGTCGAGCAAAGACTACAAGGAGGATAGGAGGTTTTCCATCCTAAAAACTGCTAAACTAAGTATTCCTTACTGTGATGAAAAACAAGAGAAAAATGAATTTATATTGATTCCCTAGATACATAGAAAAGGGAACTTCTAGAGATAAGATAGTGGTATGTTCCTGAAAATTTTCTGTTCATTCAGATGTTCTATGGTATGAATTAGTTACATATAAACATTTAAGAGAATCTGGATGTTTGATTTTGGTACTACATTTAACAGAACCCATCATCAGGCCTTCACCTATCAGATTCTGTCTTGTTGTAGACCAGCAACTCCATAGAGTAGGAACTCCAGAATATCTAAACCAAGGTTGGTCTAAATCTGAAGTTACTGGACCTCTATAGAGGATTAAATTTTTTGTATGTTCCTGAAAAAAAAAAATCAAAAATGTCCTGATATGCTTATGTGTATTGTGAGTTAAACATTATAGTAGCATTAAAATCTACACATGGTATGTAGCATAAAGAACGAAGGAAAAATATTAGAATATAAATTTCAGATAGGAGTCTTCTAACACTTATAATCTTTATAAGCTGCATATAGGAGCATACTAACAGCTATAATGGTGATGGAAAAAAAGAAGAAGAATTGTATTCTAGATAATCATGATGCTATTTATAAGGGTATAGCATTCATATCTGAAACATGTGCTACATCCAAAACATATTCTTACTCATTGACAAAACATTATATATAGAAAATCAAGTGCCTTATAAATAAGGGTTCTTTAGGCAATCATCATGGAAGACATGTAAGGATACTTTCAATGCCGAATACAAATGTCAAGCGAGTAAGTTAGCCTATGAAAAAAAAAAAATCGACATGAGAGTAGGGCGTTAGCATTCCTAGAAATTATAGATCATTGTGAAGGTCTACATCATCTCTCCCCATTGAGTTAACCATTAGGGAAATCGAGTGAATCTTTGCTTGATATATATCATCACTTAAAAGATCGAATACATATACATGTATGTATAAAACAAAAACAAAAAAGAAGGGAAACATAGACGCCTATATCAAACCGTGGCAAGAATCCGTAACCATAGGTTTTTCTTTATAACATACAATTATTATTAGGTTTTTTCAACATTTACGAATGTGTAACCTTATAAATTTCTTTATATATTTCTACATTAACCATTTAAATACCCATTATCATCACTTAGAGAAATATTTAGCAAAAATCATAGTGAGTTACACAACCATTAATTGTTCTTGTTGTAGCATATTAACTTAAATTTTCTGCTATAACTATGCATCGATCCCATGATCATTTTAATTCAATTAGTAGATCACCTAATTGATAATATCAACATCATATCATGAAAGAAATTAACATCATCAAAATGACACAATTAACAATCACATAAATAGACACCGATATACACTGGAAACCCCGTAGGGTGAAAACCAGCAAACGTTTAATTTTATTATTAAACGCTCGTGAGGGTTGTCACCCCTCACTCAATGGTTATAAGGGAGTCCATCCCTTGACCATTATAATAAAATTTACATATAAAAATAATCTTAAACGAAACATAACTAGCTATAAGTTATTACAATCATCATGATACCATTTACCCACGAATCATCAATCTCTGTCTTTGTATTCAGACTGTTTCCTTCAGGGGATCATTATGCAATTGGAACTACTAAACCTGCATGGACTAACAACTCTTTATCTTCCACAATGTTAAACTTGAAATTTTCTTTTCTCAAGTCATCCTTCTTTCCTGCCATTTCTGTCGTCAGCACACTTGATATCATGATTAGATAAAATATTAATAAACCAATAATCAATCTCTATTTGTGACACTTCAACAAATATTTGTATGCATTTATAAAACATAACCACATTGACATTAGTTTCCTTATTTAACATCATTTCACATGCATTAGTAACAAATGTTAAATCAAAGTAACGAGAATAATACCATATGATTCGTAGCAATGAGCACAACTGCAATGTAAAAATCGAAACCAGAAACCTAATTTAATTGCACGAGACGTGCCATACAACCAATTATGCGCCCAACAGCGAGTACCATATCAATACTAAGCGCCACAATAATAATTCCATTTCGAGTAACTCTGGCGGAATGGTTAGATTTTTTCAGAGTGGTAAATGAAAGTAGACGGGCTCCAGGATAAAAAAACCTCAACTATAATCATTACTGCGATCTGCCTCCTAAATTAAAGCAATAAAAATCTCTGTTAAGCAACAATAAAAACGAAATGGGCCGCGGCAATTAGAAGGTCGTTGGATGAACGAAAGCACTGTAAAATAACGCCTCCACAGTGATGGTTCATAGCAGGATCTAAATGCCTTGCTCGAGCTTCCTGCAACATATGTCAACTATTTATATATATCAGTGGTGTTTGAAAAAAAAAAAAACCCCCCCGCAAGCCAGCGTAACAGGAACGAAGATCGTGAGGTAGGCTAATATCACCCAAACAAAGATAGTGGGCAAAGGCTCTGAGTTTAGTTCCAGGAGGTGGAGTACCGATATAACAAATCGGTATCCTGGCCTCACCGAACACATCAGTACAGACGAAATAAACAAATTTAAGCACGGTTCGATACTTCAGAAGGAAAAGAAATAAACCCGCGCTAGTGAGGACAGGTTAGACCTCAGCCCACAGGGGACAGACCGAGGTATGAAGCTCCTGCCCTCTCTGCGCAACCATATGATATCTGGTTAAGCGCTGTAGAAAAAAAAAGAGAACCTCGATAGGAAAGATCTGGGGAAATAAGGCGACTGACGGAGTTCCCATTTATAATAACACCGAACCCTCAGTCCAATATAGCAGAACCTCCATAGATCCCAAGGTGGTTTAAGAAAACCATCTGCGATGACCGAAGAGTACCAGGTACCCGAATGGGCTTGGAGGAGACAGGGCGTTACTGCTCGCCATCGTCCGGTCATTGCAATAGCTGGTGCGGGACGCAGTGCACTCAGCACTCGTTTCAATCGATTTGACAATCTCAACTTCTGCCTGCCAAGTTCTTGATGGACCGCACCGGTTACTCCTCTCCCACGTATAGTTCCTGCAATCAAGAAAAGAAATATATAAAAAAATCCCGAAAATGAAATCGCTCACTTACACGTTATAAAACCCAGATGTATCAATCCTTGTATTTGACGGCATATACAATCTTTGAAATGTACCGGGAGTAAATACCAGGCGAAGGAACACGCAGCGCGTGTAGAGGTGGGGCTCAAATCAGAAAAATTGGGTTAAGCCATTGCTCCTACCGCCGGTCTGCTGTACGGTGGTGAACCCGGTATAGGGTTAGTTAGTACACCGGTGGCCACGCCATGGATCGAGCCTGAAAAAAAAATGAATAATAAACGCCAACCAGTCTTGAAACAATACCGATCTGGGCGATCCGTCTCACACAACTTAATGATTCAACAGCCGACATATTCTGTAACCCTGGCTATACCTGACAGTAGCTAATTGTAGGGTATATGCGCAGAGATCCCTGGTCTCCAATTTAGTTTGGTTATGTAATACCTCCGCGGGAAGGGCGCAACCGCTTACGGCGACTGGTATCGACCGAGGTGGCAAATAAAAATAATTATTGTAAGATTGTATTACCTCGGATGATATAATTGCGTGTTATGCGTTAGCGTTTGCACAGAATTCATTGACCGAGCCAATGGTATATATATATATGAGTTAAATAACCATACAAACTAGGAATCAATACATATAAGTGTTGTCTATGATGCCCATAGGCGTTATGCCGATACATAGGTCAATACATATGTGGTTTATTCCAAACTATATAGTGAAGATCTATAATATACATATGCTTGGTATCGAGGGTTGATATACATATGCTTTACATGTGTAATACATGGGATATAGGTATTATATATATAATACCTTATGGAATCGAAAGTCGATGTTTATATGTATACGTTCTATATATATATGTTCTATATGGGATACATGGATTATATATGCGATATATATAAGGCCTTAGGGAATAAACCAACCAAACGTACATAGAGCTATAAGAAATCTATAAAAGATTTAGAAATTCATGTAAAGGGGGTAAAGCAAACTTAGGTAGCATTGAATACTAGTAAGAGAAAATAGTGTAAATTGGGTAACTGGAAAGGAATACTCCAAGAGTCTAAAGGGAAATCAATACCACTTTTGCACTAAATTACTCAAAGGGAAAAAATAAAAATAAAAAAAATTCCGTTAACTAGAGGTGTTAAGTTAATACATACCCTCTCACATATTAAACATTCAATCTTGAATAGTAAATGTTGGCATTTTCTCATGGAACGAATGGGTCTATATTCACATAGGCCATATATGTACTTATGAGAACTTTTGATTTTATATATATGTCAAGTTTAATCAAGTGGTTAGTTGGATGTATATATATAAGTATATAAGTGACATAAAAACATGCGTTCGGAATAGGTGTTCATTCATATATTGATGTGCACGTATATGTATAAAATATATAACGGTGACACCTAGAGTTATGCTCATCTTAATTACTTTTTGGTAAGTGATACTATATGTAGGTTGCACCTTTATATATACATGTAAGTTTTATATTTGTATATAGATGTTGCATGTGGACATGTAGATGGTATAGATATGTGAGTGCTTGAAAATGATTATACATAGGGGCCCCAAGGGAAACATGTTATCTTATGTATATAGGGGAACTATATACATGGAAAAAAAAAAAAAAAAAATTATAAAAGGGATTATTTTATATATATATGGTAGCACTTTCAAAAAGGCTTTGAACTTATATATGAATATATATGAATATAGGGATATATATATATATTCATCAAATTAATATTTCCAAGGCTATATATATATATATATATATATATCATGGTTACTTATACAATAAGGTTGGAAATATATATGATATATACAAACCTAGTGGATATATATATATGCTCATGAGATGTATATTGCCCAAGGCTTGAGATGTAAGTAGTATATGAGTAAGTGGAAGATGTATCCTATAAATAAGGCATTACATTGAGTTAGGCATGAATGAATGAAGCGGTAAATTAAAATTTTCCTGATGATTTACTTAAGGAAGAATATTCTTGTAATAGTGGAAGAATGATTTCTTAATTATTTATTTATATTCTTCCAGTTGGTATATTTTATAAGTTTTGAGATAATGAGTAAAAGAATTGGAAAAAAAAAATATGGAGAAGTGATATTTCTCTCATAAGAAAAAAAAACAAATACAGATTTAAAAATAAAAGCATGAGAGATTTATGGGTTGCTTTTGCTAGAAAAATGGAATGCTTTTATGCATTAAAAAAGAAGGAATTCTTTTATGACTCAGGAAAAAGTTGGAATACTTTTATGATTTATAAAATCTTTTCCATTTTAATTAATTCTATAAGCCGATGAGAGAAATAGAAGAGAGGGACTAGCAAAGCATGAACATACAATTAAAAGTAAATGCATAAATTCTGGTGAGTCTTTGAAAAAGGGGAAACTGTGTCAAATTTATTTTTGGCATTATCAAGTATTAATATTTGAGAATGTGATGAATTATAGAAATTTCATTTATCACTAGAAAAGGAAACATGTATTCTCACTATAAAATTTTTTGGTGTAAATTTTATTAAAGTTAAATTTCTTGAGTCTTAAATTCAAAGACAGAGAAATGATGTGAAATCATACAGCTACAAACCGAGAGAAAGGAGGATGAGCTGTATTTTGGACTTGGGTGTGGGGGAAACCCATCAGCTCCAAATTTGTTCACTTAAGTTTTGAACTAGTGGATACAATTTCATGTGAGAGGTAGGCATGGAATTGTAGAGATTATTAATGAGTCTAGTTGTTACTAATTAAATTGATTAACTAACAAAAGAAACAATGAAAAGATACTAGAAGTACAACTATAAAATGAGAAAGGGTAAGCATAACCATGCATATGATACAATTGTTTTCTCTCATTTATGAGTACTAATGAAAAAGTTGAAAAATTGTTTAGACAAGTGTGTAACAGGAAATTGGGCACTCTGGAAACAAAGAGGAAAAAGGTGAAGATAAATCACCTAGAAAATCCAGAAAAGCTGAACTGAACCAAGTTGCGTGAGGAAAGAATCTCAATGAAAAACAAGAAAGGATAAGTAGTGTACTAAAAGTGCACTAAACTATTATGAACCTGAACGGTTTGATTAATAACTGAATGTCTTAAGTTATTGAAATACAGAATGCTGTTGTGAATTATCAATTATATGTACCTGATATTACTTACATTGGTATGAATTGTGGACAGAGAAACCAGAATAAAAGATCTTCCATACGGACTTCTTGCAAAGAAGTAGGAAGAAAACCAACTGCATAAGGCATCAGTAAATAGAGTGGAGGCAGGAGAGTACTCTGCTGGAAACTAATGGCTTATACATTAGCCCTACCATTGCTTATTAAATTTCCTGATATATTTCATGTCTCCTTGTTGGAAAAGAAAAGTTATAATTTTTGTACATGATGCTTCTCACATGATTGATTTGAAATGTGGTCCAGGTGGAACCAGAAGAGGAATTTCCTTCCAAAGTCGCTTCAAAGATGAAAGCGAGAAGAAATGAATTGCGAAAGTGAACAGTAGCTCGAGTAAAGGTGCAGTGGAGCACTTTACTGCCAAAAAGCTACATGGCACAGAGAAGCTCAGATGAAGGAAAAGCATTCATAATTATGTTCAAAATCAACTAGTAGGTAGTTGTCAACACCGAGGACGGTGTTTATTTTCAGAGGGGGAATATGTAACACCCCCAAGTTCTATGCTTTTCAAATGAGACATTTGAACATAAATCCAAAGGGGAGTGGACCCCAGTGGATGATTATTGTGTGGATGTGGTTAATTATGTAATTATGAAAAATAAATAAAATATTATGTATGCACTATGACCAGATGAGAACATGAGATCATATGCCTAATCCATGAGGTGATGGAAAAGGAAAAAAGACTTTCCCCAAATCTTTCAAAAATCCTTGAAAGAAATTATTTCTAATTTATATTTTGAGGAAAAATCTAAATTTCCCCAATGAAGAGGAGTAGTTGGGAAGAGGTGAGAAAAAACTGGAAAAGCTGAGGAAAAGCTTAAAGCAGCTTTAAAGAGTCCCAGAATGGGAAGCCTAGGCTAAACAGGAATAAAGCATCCTGAAATTCTGGACGCAGAATTGGAAACAGGCTTGGGGAAAGCACAGCTTAAATAAGCTGCTCCAGAACAGATTGAGGTTAGTCTGTTCTGGGGAGGATCTCTGCTCGGGGGTGAATCCTGGGAGGTAAAGAGGATTCTAAGGTTGGGAGGACTGGTCATAGTAGAGGTGTGCATGCATAAATTTAGAGATATCTGTAAGTCTGTGTTAAACATATCCCTGTTTTATGAAATTGTGATGTTATATTCCTTTATGCAATTTATGAAATTGTGATGTTATATTCCTTTATGCAATTATGAAATTGTGATGTTATATTCCTTTATGCAATTTATGAAATTGTGATGTTATATTTCTTTATGCAATTTATGAAATTGTGATGTTATAGTACATTATGACGGTCGATGGATTAATGGTTCGTGTATGTATTACCTTCTGACTATTGACAGTAGAGACAAATGGTTGGGTGTAGAGACGAGTACATGGTAGTAATGAGGTTTGAGATGATAGATCAAATTGAGCAGCCAATATAATAACTATGTATAGGTATAGATGGATATCTTTTAAAGGAGTATTGAATGTTTGTGTGTATAAACAGAAGATGTTAACAAACCAGTACCCATGAACATTAAGTTCCAAACAACTAAATCTATCATAACAATACTGATGGCACAGAATTCAATGTGATCAATAACAGAAAGTAGGGAACAACAACACTCAGCTGTGTTACAATGGAAAGAATTGTAAAAATTAGAATTGATAGTATTCTATTAAATGTAATGGTACACATATGGAGGTAGCAATTGAATCCTAACTAAGTACGAGGATCTAACACTAGGGATTCTAAACTACCCAGTTCAGTATTCTCTCCCTCCATTGGAGTGAAGCAATAGGAGTTGTTTCCTAGTTTTCCCCTGGAACAGTTGAATCTGTACCATAGTGTCACACCTGTTGAATGGTTATAACAGACAAATAAGGGGGGGAAAAAGCCTATTGAAAAATCTATTGTGTAATACAAGCTTGTGTGAGGGAAGATTGTAAGCATGTGTAAAATACCATGAACAGAGCATCTGGTTACCGTCCATAGAAACTACTGGGAAAGTAGTGGAGAAATGGTGGTTAACTGCGTGGAGATAAATGTATGCGAGGAGGCATACATCTATACCTCGATGCTGAAACTTTAACATATTGAAAATGTTAGCAGGCCAGCAAACTGGGAAGTTTGATTAAGGGCCTAGTGATCATTCTGAACAGAAAACCTGAGAAATACAAAGTAAAATATATAGATATATAAGTCTACTATATGAACTGAGAAGAGGGGGGGTTCAAGGCAAAAAAAAAAATCCTCATGGAAATTCTTGTATTCCATGGCTGTCTGTAAGTACTGAAAAGAATCTAAACCCCGGATAACAGTCTGCATTGTAGGTGATTCAGTATAAAAACTATAATTGTTATCGACGCATAAAGCGGAGAATATTGAGTTATGTTATATGGGTAGCACTCATCACCGGGGTGATGAATATAGACCTATTATGAATATCGACCTTAAGAGAGACATGCTGAATTTTATTCAGAGTAAAATGAACCACTTATAGAAGAGGAGTTAAGAAAGTTAGGAGGAGTAACCATGAGGTATATTGGATGTTACTAAATAATAATAGAATCCCATGATATAGAAAAAAAAAAAATGGGTTTGGGAGACGTGACACTTTTGGCGACGGTCAAAAAATGTCCATCATCATTGATCATTCCAATGAGTTTTTTATGATGCTATGTGCCTGTCAATATATTTTTTGTCAAAAGATAACGATTTAATACCATTATTGTGGAGCATTTTTTGTAATATGTCCAAGGCCATAGTGGTTAGGGTCAATAAAATTTTTAACAAGTAATTAGTGTGTATCATGTCCCTCAAGTAATGACTAGTCGAATAGAGATTTCCTATGAGTCAACACATGATTCATATCTATTAAGTTTATTATCTAGCAAATTCCCTTTAGATAAAGTTCCACTATTGTGTGTAGGAAATATATTATTTAATACATAATCAAGCTCTGACAATTCTATTAATGAGAAAGACCTAAAAATCCTCAACAATCTAGGCACACCTTAAATTAATGCTTTGGCACACACTAACATTTCTTAGCACCCCACTTGTCTTGGAACATCTATGTACCTACAACATCTTGTGATGACACTGATGCCCAAGCACATGGTTGCATGCGCTAGCACAACATGGAACTCTCCTAGCATGTGTTGGCATATTGCATATAGTCCCTAGCATGTCATGGAACACCTTGGTCGAATGCATTGACATACATTAGCACTTGGCACACAATGTCACTTGGCATGTATTGGGACCTATTATTAGTGTGCTTAGCATGCCCCTTTTCAAAAATATAAAGTCCTTACTTATTAACCCTCTTATTGGTTCTTCCTTTTGTTGCCTTGACACATATTGACATACCCTGGCACCCTGCGCCACATCCTTAGCACCTAGCATGTATTGGCATATCTTGGCACTATTAATTGGCACATGATATAATTAGCACACCTTGGAACTCCCAAGAATTTTTTTTGAATTATTGACATGCCTTGATATTCCCTAGCATCCCTTACCAATGCTTAGCATACCCTGTCACTCCCTTAGCATGACAACTAGCACTCATTAACAGTAGTCTCTGGTAGTACACGTTCCTCATATTCATTAACTTCCATGAATTTTTACCTAGTGCTCCCTTAATATTTTTTCCTAGTACTCCTTATGATCCAGGTGGATATCGAGGCCCACCCACCTATTCCATTTGGACCGGCACCATCAATTCTTGCATCTTTTCACATTCAGCACAACTTACTATTTTTAGCATTTTTTCGGGTCCTGAACTTTCGGAGCCGTTTTCAGGCCCTAAATGACGTTTTTTGGGCATCATTTGTCTATGAATATGATTTCGTTCCAAAATCAATATTTGTGGTGACAATTGTAGTCCTCGGATAGATCTTTCTAACGATGTATCATGTGCGTCAAACACAGATAGTATGCTGAAGTTACGTCCCCGAGAAGTTGAAACATCAATTTACCCAAACGGGCCCCATAGTTTTGGCACTTCATCTCCTAGGGTTAGGTTTTTGGATGTGTAGAGTTCTCCATTGTTTCTCCATAATAAATACGCCCTCGAACCTCATTGTAACACAGTTCAGGGGTCTGTAGCCACCACATCTCTTCTCAGAGATTTGCTACCAGCACCCTAGCTATTTTATTTCCATTATGTCTGTAAGCATATTTCTGTTATTTGATATTAATGAAATGACGGAATATTTCCACTGCATCTCTATGTTTATGGTTATTTCTGTATTCTGTTGCGTTCCTCAATAAATATGGATTAGTGGTATCAGAGGGATTTGCTCTTTCTTTGTTTTTCTTTGCATGTCCCCAACGCGGTCAGGGTATAAGGAGTTAGGGCTGGATCTGGTTGAACCCTTGCAAGATCAGCCTCACAAACCCCGACGACCTCCCATGGCAGAAGAAAATAAAGACGAGGGAGCAGAAGATCTTATCAAATTATTTCTCGAGGAGGCCCTCGAGAAACAAAGGAACGCGATGATGGATAACTTTGCTCAAATCCTTCAACGACTGCCCACCTATGGCGCAACTGCATCCAACAGCCACTCTGGAGGCGCCACTCCCTTCAAGGTATAGGTAAACTTTGATATTCCTGTATTTGAAGGCCAAATAGATGTAGACGTCGTAGATAGATGGTCGAATTTGCTGGAAGGATATTTATCGGTCCATGATGTCTCTGACTGAGAAAAGATTATTTTTTCACTCTTCAAAGTCGCCCCCCATGTCAAAGACTGGTGGGAAACCTACCATGAGCAAGAGGACGAAGGGGAACCATCTCTGTTCTCAGCCACACCAACTTGGAATTCGTTTCGAGATGGCATCAAGGAACAATATTACCCCATGGGGAGCTATGAGGACAAATACATCCAATGGACCACGCTGTAGCAACAAAGGGATCAAGATGTGTACAAACTAATGAATTTGTTCCATACCCTGTGCACAAATTTGGGTATTAAAGATTCAGAGAGACATTTAGTGCTCAAGTACCGCAGCTGTCTACACAAAGATATTCAAGAGGAAATGGAGTTCCTCGACATTACATCGCTTGGCATGGCATATCGCTATGCCGCCAAGATCGAGCATAAATTTAAGCAGAAGAACCAAGACTTTGGATCTGCGAATCCAAAAGGTGCCCCTGAACCAAAGAACAAGGGGCAAGGCCAAAGCGGTGCGACTCATAACAACACCACAAATCAAAAGAATGATAGAGGGAAGTGGTGTGAATTTCATAACAACCCCACTGACAGCACAAACGAGTGTTGGGCCAAACAGTCATTGGTGGCCGAACTAAAGGCACCCGAATCAGATGCATTTTCTGATCTTGAGTCAGAACCAGACAAAGGCAATGACAAAGGGAAGAAGATCATTGATGCGAACCCCAGTTCCATTACTGCCACCACCAAGATCCAGAGGGAGGACCCAGAGGATATAGAGGAGGGGGAGCGCCTCTTCCATTCGCAAATGTGGGCTAAGGGTTCTCCGCTACAATTTCTTGTTGATAGCGGAAGCCAAAAGAACCTCATTTCAACAGAGGTCGTGAAGCGGCTCGGCCTACCGACCATAGAACACACGCAACCATATACCATCGGGTTGATTCACCCAAGGAGAGATATCCACATCTGCCAATAGTGCTGCCTTCCATACATCATCAAGCCATTCACGGATGAGGTATGATGTGATGTTGCTCCTCTTCATGTAGCTGATGTATTATTGGGCCAACCATAATTTTGGAGGCAACATGCTGCGTATGAGTCTAGGCCTGGTGCTGTTGTTATTACTTTGGGAAATAACTTGTACATGATACTAGAGGTAGTACCGCCTCCTGTCATCTCTTTGACTACTGCAAAACAACACAGTAAGATTGTTTCTCAAACTAGGAAATTTATTTTCCTTACAACTCGCTCATATGGAAAGAAGAATATTGTGTCCACAACCGCGAAACAGGGCTCCTTGCATGGCTGCAGTAAATGGACAAAGTCAGGGAGGAATACGAGGAAATTTTCTCCTCACTCATAGAGGTTCCTCAACGCTGTCAGGACAAGCACTCCATTGACTTGACCCCTGACGCAATGCTACCTAATGTTGCCATACCTCATGTGACTACACAGACAGAATCCACACATGTAATTTCTGAGGCTGATAAAGTAACCAAATTTACTAATTGCATCCAACATGTCCGTACGCAGGTCCATGACATCTTCGACAACAAAACATGCCTCATCTCATGGAGGATCTGAACGCAATGGGGACCATTGCTTCTTAAGGAGGGAGGAATGATCCAGGTGGATATCGGGGCCCATCCACCTATTCCATTTTGACTAGCACCATCAATTCTTCCATCTTTTCACATTCAACACAACTTACTATTTTTAGCAGGTTTTCGGGTCCTGCACTCTCGGAGCCGTTTTTGGGCCTTAATGATCTAGGTGGATATTGGTGGCCACCCACCTATTCCATTTGAAACCCCACCATCATTTCGTTCAGTTTTTAAGTTGCAGCACAAATTACTATTTTTAGCATTTTTTCAGGTCCTGAACTTCCGAAGCCGTTTTGAGGCCCTAAACGATGTTTTTTGGGCATAATTTTTCCAATGAATATGATTATGTTTCGGAATTGAAATTCATATTGATAGTTGTATTCCTCAGATAGATCTTTCTAACGATGTATCATGTGCGTCAAATGGAGATATTATGCCGAAGTTACGTCCTTGGGAAGTTGAAACACCAATTTACCCAAACTGGGCCCATAGTTTTGGCGCTTCATCTCCTAGGGTTAGGTTTTAGGACTTGTAGAGTTCTCCATTGTTTCTCCATAATAAATAGGCCCTCGAGCCTTATTTTAACACATTTCAGAGGTCTGTAGCCACCACATCTCTTCTCAGAGATTCGCTACCAACACCCTAGCTATTTTATTTCCATTATGTCTGTAAGCATATTTTGTTATTTGATATTAATGAAATGATGCAATATTTCCACTGCATCTCTCTATTTATGGTTATTTCTGTATTCTGTTACATTCCTCATAAATCTAGATCACCTTAACACTCATCAACATGCATTATCACTCTCTAGCACACCTTAGCACTCTTCATAATTCCCTTCCACTTCATAACAAGCATAACATTAGTCCCTGACATGACATATTGGCGCTTGGCATGTGTTGGCGCTTGGCACGTGTTGGCTCTTGGAAAGTCTTAGCATGTATGGAATACGTTAAGATTCCTTGGTATGATTTGGCATGGTTTAATATTAAATTTATTTTTCATGATCAATAGTTGAAAAGTAGATGAGAAGCAACAAACGAATACTTGGCACTTAGAATGCACTAAGACTTTGTACTTGGCACCTATTTCTGCCTAGTGTTTGTGTTCCTAGCATGCCCCTATTGGAAAAGGTAAATTGATGATTTATTAACCCTCTTATGTGTTCATTTCCTTATAGTTTAAATTTTTTCTCCATTTTTTTTTCTTGATAGTCCTTGACACGCATTGACACACCCTTGCACATCTTGGCATGCCTTATCACTTGGCACATCTTAGCATGTTTGACATGTATTCCCACTATCTGGCACATCAAGGGGGTGAAGAGAGATGTAGTCCTAAAGTAGGTCGAGTACGAGGGCCGAGTAAGGGTTGTTAAAGGGAGGTCATGATCATCCTCCAAGAGCAAGATCATCATGTGAGGGTTCAGAATAATGTTGCATACGATAACTGAAACAGGGAAAATATGTATGTGATTGTAACTGTTCTATATGTATCACATTAAGAGGGTTCTCAATCAACCAATGGATCACTAAGGTAATTACACCATTAGCCTAGACTAAAAGGGGGGCATATTTTTCAAAGGTGATTCTAGAACTATATATTGACAAGACCTTGAAAAAGGTTTTGTTTGATTACATAGTTTTTATAGTTTTAAGGTCAAGTAATTAAGTTAAGAGTTGGCATCAACAGAATTTTAATAAAGCAAGAGAAAGGTGTGAACATAAGTTTGAAATAGTCTCTAACTTGGTGTTGTGAAATGACTTTGTTTCAAATAAATATTAGGTGTTGTTCTTGTCATAATAAAACCCTATATGAATTTACCTTTTCAATGGCTAGAGTGCTTTCCATTTGACAACATACCTCATGTATGCATTGAATTGACACAATGATACACATTAAAGTGAAAACAAATAGTGATCCTACAGTTGTCAACATATGATAGTATTTCTCACCGCAATCTCATTGTGCATAGGTTGAATAAATTCAAGAACCAAAGGTAGTAACCCAATCACTTACTTTGAATTATATTCTGTACATATTGTTGACAAACCTCTCATTGCAATTATGAACCAAAACATAGTGCCATAACACTTACCTTATGTCACCCTAAAATATTGATTTGTGCATCAAATTTGTGGACATTAGTACACATAGACAGTGAGCCTATCTACCCTACACTGATATGACCTTGAAATTTGAGTATACTTAACTGAGATATCATATTTGACAAAGTTTGATACATTGACATATTGCCACGATGTATTGGTCTTAACATTGATACATTCAACCTCCATTGACATTGAAATTACACATAGACCACAATGTAAGATAGACCTTTGGCATTTAGACTTCACAAGTGTTTTGGGCATTGATATGTTGACCTCAGGTTAGTAGCAGCATTAGTATAAGAATATCCTAAGATTGCAGCAACTAGACATTGATAGTAACGTGTCCTATTGACTTGACATAATTACACATGGGATGGTGAGTTAACACTTATATATTAATGTGATGTTGTAACTTTGACTTAACCTATCATGACTAAGTAGTATAACTAGGACTGCTATGTATAACTTGTTATAACATTAATACACTAGGTTGAATACAGATTAAATGATAGTTGATATTATTACAATACTTCTAAGGATAACATTGTCCTGAATGATAATTGCAAGAACCACAAGATGGACAAGGCACACAAGATATCAGTCGATAGAAGTCGAGTGCCCCAAAACTTATACAAAAAAATGTACAGTATGAAACTATCTAGAATAGTTTAAAACATAAGCATGTAGCCAAAGTGTGCCATATCTCATATAAAAAAATAGTTAAAGGAAAAACAATGTTGTGCCTAGCACAAAGTGATCTCCCTTTTTCTAAAACTGCTATGTTGAGCCCCGTATAAAAACTGCAGGCTTACCTCCTATAAATCCTATTATGAAATTCTGCTAACACACTTTGTCCTTAGCACACCTGAATTCGCTGACACTTCCTAGCACACGCTCTTATTCGTTCCTTTCCATGCATTTTGACCTTGTTATCCCTTGATATGCCATGACACTCCCTAACACTCGTTAACATGCATTAACATTTTCCGACATGTGTTAGCATGCCGTTTCATTATTTTTCATGCCCTAACCCTCCCTATCTATCATGCCCTCGCAACTACCATTACTTAATTTGAAACTTGAGAACCCAATTAAGCTCTCGCTTGACTACAAGAGCTTGAACAAGTTACGGTAACTAGACTATCTAGTTGAATTGTGTAGCTTGGGAGGTACTCCACAAGCCTATTGAGATGGGTTTGTGTGAGTTTTTTCACAAAAGGCTTTGTGGAAAAGAAGCCAAGCAAAGGGATTTTGGACCCAAGATGGGGTTTAAAATCTAAAAGAAAATTTAAAAGGAAAATCAATATTTCCTAAGGTCTAAGTGGATAAAACCCATAGGTTCTAGAGGGTTCCTAATAGAAAAAATAGAAGAAGACATAATATGTAGGCACATGCTAGGGAAAAGCCGCACTCATTGGGGAAAACCCAATCAAAATTCTTCCTTCAGTAGATTTAAGATGAGACGACAGTTAATGCTAGTTGCAAGACTATAACATAAGGTCTCAAATTGCAACACTATTTTCTGACATGTGTTGCAAGACACTCCCTAACACTCTTTAACATGCATTAAAATTTTCTGACATGTGTTAGCATGCCTTTTCAGTATTTTTCATGCCCTAACCCTCCCTAGCTATCATGCCCTCACAACTACCCTTACTTAATTTGAAACTTGAGAACCCAATTAAGCCCTCGCTTGACTACAAGAGCTTCAACAAGTTACGGTAACTAGACTATCTTGTTGAATTTTGTAGCTTGGGAGGTACTCCACAAGCCTATTGAGATGGGTTTGTGTGAGTTTTTTCATAAAAGGCTTTGTGGCAAAGAAGCCAAGCAAAGGGATTTTGGACCCAAGATGGGGTTTAAAATCTAAAAGAAAATTTAAAAGGAAAATTAATATTTCCTAAGGTCTAAGTGGATAAAACCCATAGGTTCTAGAGGGTTCCTAATAGAAAAAATAGAAGAAGACATAATATGTAGGCACATGCTAGGGAAAAACCGCACTCATTGGGGAAAACCCAATCAAAATTATTCCTTCAATATATTTAAGATGAGATGACCAAGACCTTTAGACTATATACTTCCTCCATCAATTCATCACTTCACTATGTTAGCACTGAGATTTCCATGACACTGAGATCTCCTTTGCTTGAACCTAAACTCCATCCTCATTACCTTGACTGAGTTTGAGATAACATCATAGCACTAAGCATCATTACTGAGATCACCAAGCATCATCATAGCACTGAGCATCATAACTGAGATCATCAAGCATCTTCATAGCATTGAGTATCATAATATAGCACTGATTCTTTGGTAGATTTGTGTTGAAACCAAGGCCCTATTTTTCTGCAACATCATAGCATGGAAGTTGCCTGAATCGTAGCATAGATGGTTACCTGAATTTTGTAATAGGTTTGAGACCTTATCCTCCAAAATTGAACCTGTGATCATGATCCGAACTATATCTGTGGTCCGAAACTTCAGATATGTCCAAAATTATGTGGTATAAATGTGAAACTATACCCCTATATATATAGTTGTTTTCCATAGTTATTGAGTCGACATGATAGTGTGAAGTTTTGTGTCTTGATTTGAGTTGACTTGAACACTGATTGAGGCCAAATTAAGGAGGCATCTTTGATGAATTGTGTCACTTGACTTGAGGGTTGTCTTTAGGTGGTAGGGCTTCAATTTTTTCCATTTACTGGGAAATCGCACCCAAAACACCATTAAGCCTTAGCCCTTACAAGCAAACTGCTACCCCTCAATAAAAAGAGAAGACATGAAAACAAGCAACAATACCTACAAAATCGTTACATTGAGACACAAAGAATAAGCAACTATTGTGCACAAATAGAGACCAATGAAACTATCATCTTAACCCCTGACCCACTAAACACTAATTCCCAACACTAACCCATTTAACCCCCTAAAACTCTAAACCCATAACCCATTTAACCCCTAAAACCTAAACCTTTCAACCCTTAACCCCTAAACCCTTAACCACTAACCCATTTAACCCCCTAAACCCCTAAACCCCTAACCCATTTAACCCCCTAAACCCTAAACTTCTAAACCCTTAACCCCTAACCCATTAAACCTTAATTCCCGACCCCTAACCCATTTAACCCCCTAAACCCTTAAAACCTTAACCGATTTAACCCCCTAAACCCTAACCCCTAACCCCTAAAATCCTTAAATATTAAATCGCCTAACACCCTAAACCTTTAAACCCCTAACATATTTAACCCCCTAAACCCTAAACCTCTAACCCCTTAACAACTAACCCCTTAAACCCTAATTCCAAACCCCTAACCCATTTAACCCCCTATACCCCTAAAACCCTAACCCATTTAACCCCTTAAACCATAAACCTCTAAACCTCTAACCCATTTAACCCCTAAACCTCTAAAATATTAACCCTTAACCCCTAACCCATTTAACACCCTAAACCCCTAAACCCCTAACCCATTTAACCCCCTAAACCCTAAAACTCTAAACTCTTAACCCTTAAACCTTAATTCCTGACCCCTAACCGATTTAACCCCCTAAAACCCTAACCCATTTAACCCCCTACCCTATCCCCATTAACCCTTAACCCCTAAACACTAAAATCTTTAACTACTAAATCTCCTAACCCCCTAAACCTCTAAACTGCTAAACCATATAACCCCCTAAACCCTAAACCTATAACCCCTTAACCCCTTAACGCCTAACCCCTAAAATCCTTAACTGCTAAAACCCCTAACCCCCTAAACCTCTAAACCCATAACTCATTTAACCCCCTAAACCCTAAACCTCTAACCCTTAACCCGTAACCCCTTAAACCCTAATTCCAAACCACTAACTCGTTTAACCCCTAAACCCCTAAAACCCTAACCCATTTAACCCCCTAAATCCTAACCCTGTTAACCCTTAACGACCCCTAACCCCTAAAATCCTTAACTGCTAAATCCCCTAACCCCCTAACCCATTTAACCCCCTAAACCCTAAACTTCTAACCCCTTAAACCCTTAACCACTAATTCCCAACCCCCAACCCCTAACCCATTTAACCCCCTATACCACTAAACCCCTAACCCATTTAACCCCCTAAACCCTAAACCTCTAAACCCTTAACCCTTAACCCCTTAAACCCTAATTCCCAACCCCTAACCCATTTAACCCCTTAAACCCCTAAAACCCTAACCCATTTAACCCCCTAAACCATAGAACTATAAACCCTTAAACCCCTAAACCACTAACACCTAAACCCCTAAACCCCTAACTTGTTAACACTTAACCCATAACCCATTAACCTCTAAAATCCTTAATTGCTATATCCCCTAACCCCTAAGCTCCTAATCCCTAATCCCTTAACCACTAACTCATTATTCACCTAACCCCTAACTGTGCCTAACTCCCCTAACGCCTAAGCCTCTAATCCCTAATCCCTTAACCACCAACTCATTATTCCCCTAACCCCTAAATGCACCTAAATCCCCTAACCCATAAGCCCCCAAACCCTAACCCCTTAACCACTAACTCATTATTCCCCTAACCCCAATCCCTAATCCCTTAACCACTAACCCATTATTCCCCTAACCCCTAAATGCGCCTTAATCCCCTAAGCCCCCAATCCCTAACCCCTTAACCACTAACTCATTATTCCCCTAACCCCTAAACCCTAAACCTCTAATCCTTAAGCCCCTATTCCCCTAACCCCTAAGCCCCTAATACTTAATCCCTTAACCACTAACTTATTATTCCCCTAACCCTTATAAAAATCCTTAAAACCCTTTGTGATTAGCCATTCCAAACAAGAGCAGGTCTAGTTGGGACCTACAATCTGGTTAAGTCCCCGTTGTTGGAAAGGTGAAATACCATGAGAAAAACCATGGGTTGTAAAAACCTCTCCTAAATTTACTATTTTATCTCAATTTTATTTTAATAATTAATTAGTTAATTTCTTTAAAAACTCTTCTCGATAAATCACATAATCTTTTTAAGGTCAAACGCCTTTCAAACCACTCATTGTATGGTTCCTCATCAATGTTTTTAAAATAAATTTATTAGAATGAAATTGAATTGATTTTGGAACTTCTTTTTAATTGTTGACATTACAAGGAATCACGAGTGCGCTCAACATCCATCAAACAATAATGGGTATATTAAAAATGATATTTGAAAAGCATAATATTAAAAATGAGGTTTAAAAATGATGTTTGGAATGAAACAATAATGAGTATGATATTAAAAATGATATTTGGAAAGCATAATATTAAAAATGAGGTTTAAAAATGATGTTGGGAATAATATTTCAAGTGCATAATATTAAAAATGACATTTGGAAAATTTGAAAGAGGGAGTATTCATTTTTCGTTTAAATTTTAGACATGAGTTAAAATAGCATTTCTCCCACCCAAAACACATCACTTTGTTTTTGTCATCTCCGGCTGGCTTACTGATTAGGGCTTTTGTTATGGGTTTTGTTCTTGCAACTGCATTATTGCAATTCGTCATGGGTGCATTTAAATCTCCTCCTTCATGGCCTGTGTGTACTTATCGTGGAATATCTTGCCACTGCTTACTCTCATTTGGGAAATCGAAACAAACTGACTGATGACGGTAAAGAACTGGCATTAACATTAATGGCAAGGATTCGCATGGTTGCCCCATAGACAAAGATAGCAGGGCTGGCCATGGCGTCATTTATCGGGTAAAATCTATGAATTTAATCTATGAATTTTATTTTAATACATAGCATTTCCATCCTCACGTATCTGATATCGCCTTTGAATAAAACATAAACCGCAAGGTATTTCAATTTTAATCCTATAACAATATATTCAGAAAATAGAAATTGGCATCGTCCATATTCATTTCTACTAAACATAGAGGATATGTCTATTGATGAAGTTGACAAATATATATCTGTTTCCTGAAAAGGTTAGATTACTGGTAAAAGTCAAAGTCTGTGTCTGGTTTTTTAACATTGGCTCTGTAACCCTTTTCAAAATCCTTTAGGAGAATAACATAGAGGTTTTTCCGCACTGCATGCATACCAGCTTCTTCACAAATTGCAGTTATCTCTGCAGCACCAATTTTATCAGACCGAGATACAGTCTTCAAGGTCTACCTCGTCACTGCGGTTCATTTTCGCTGTACAAACCTAGAAAACAAGACGTTTCTGCCTCCTATCAGGCAGAGGAAACTCAATTTTCCTATCAATTCTTCCAGGATGCAGAAGTGTGGGATCCAGTGTATCTACTCTATAGGTCAAAATACTTTGGGAGAACGTCCACCATGGCGTTCGAATGTCGATGGAGGACTACCGAGGCGGAGAGCTTCAGGAGCTCCATGTTGATTGTGCTCAAAATCCTCACATAGTAGTTCGATCCCATCGTTGAACCCACTATTCTTTTCTTCTAGTCAACCATCTACATGAACTTCCCAATCGCCAAAGGCACCGAATGGATCCGCTTCACCTCCTCCTGGGCTCTCAATAGTTCTCTCTTTAGATTTTTTTTCTCGTCCTTCACGTATTCTTCTGGAATGTCGATGAACTCCATCTGTCTCTGTAGCAATTTCAATCTGCTGTACAGATTTTCTTCGTCCATGTTGGAATGGGAATGGGGATGGGGAGGAGGAATACTCATCTCTATATTTCTTGTTGGACCCTCGGCCAAGAGTTAGCACCACGGCCGATGCAGCCATTGTCACCTTACCTTGCTTTTCCCTCGCAAAAACCAGAACAGAGCTGAGGCTTTCTTCACCGAAAGGAAATTGTGTCAGATAAAATCTAATACA